>CM076581.1:1446537058-1447097940 GCA_034641835.2 Pinus albicaulis
TGTTGATTTCTGATTATATTTGATTTATTCCACTAGATGAATTTATTTCAATGTAGATGATTTTTAATCCTATTTGATTTCTTGCACTGAATGTGTTAGGAATTCACTGGAGAAATATCAATAAAGAACTTACCGAGAGGAATAAAAAAAAAAACCCAGCAACAAATCATTGACATAAACACAGATGTTTATCCACGAAAACCCCAAATCCGGGGCAAAACCCAACCAATGAAATTTCACTAAGCATTGGCAAAAACCCTAGCCAATCCGGCCAAGTGAGCCTTCACCGCTCACCTCTAGGCCTACATTACAATGAAGTCTTCCCAGCGTTTTATAGGCTCCATTACATGCAATACCATGGGCTGAAAACCATGGGTGCACAATACCATGTGCCCAAAAACTACTACTATTTACCCTAGTCAACATTGACTCTATCCTGAGTCAAGTTTACCTAACAATTCCCCCCTCAAACTTGACTTGGGGTTTCTTGACTAAATCCAGCCAAAATTACTAACTGAGACTACCCCACTCAGTCTAGCTGTTTCCCCCTCAAATTTTTACCCAGCGTAATTGTTAACTTGACATCCCCATATCACTTAGATCTAACCCAGACTTTACCAATGATTACCAAGGGGTACACATGCCATACCAGGTCTTACAACAGTATGCCCATTTACATGCAATAATTAACTCCATTATAATAATTATATTTTTTTTGTTTCATTATTACTTTTATTTGTATGGCCACTCTCTCATCTTGCGCATTTCTTCAGTCCACTGATCACCCTAAAAATCACTGCTAGAGATCCGTCTTTTTCTTGCTTTGATCACATTCGATGCTTTTACCTCCACTCAAAAACCAATAATCCACGCATGCTCCAACACAATTTTACGTTGGTCGAATGTGCATGCTGCACATTCCCTTGAGAAATGTTTCCAATATAAAATAGATCCATTCCTCATCCACCACTGCAATCCCTGATGGGCACTGATCACATTAATTTGTCATGAGCCTTTCCATAAAGAATTCAATGCACGATCCACGATCTGGCACCCAATACCACATCCAAGGAGAAACAATGACCATGAGACTCCTGGGCATTACGGTTCACTGTATAAATTTCCACGTGCTCTTCCATGCCTCATGGAAGAACATCGACATCATCATCTCCATATCTTGCTAAAAATACATTTAAATAGAGCACTTGATCTGGTCTATACGAAAGGTTATATTTAAATCTCTACTTTGCTGATTTATTTCTAATATTTCTCAATAGAACACAATAGAGGATTAAGCCAACAAGTAATTATAAACTGCATTATATCAATAGTGTGAGCACCTTCCTCTTGGCGGACTTTTACATATGCCCTATTACAGAAGCCTCTTATATTGCATGTGCTACATACATCTCCTTCATCCAGGTTCACATATGCCCTGAAATTATTCCCTGAATTAACCACCTTTTTGTCGGTATTGGGACATCCATACTCCATAATAGCTTTAATATCTTCCTTAGACAAGGATTGTAATATGTTGAAATTGCCTTTTTCGAGATTGAGGCAGGAATCTATGGCACGGCTCAAAACCCTTAAACATCCCAGAGCTATTTGAACCCTCCTCGTCTTCATCGGATGAAGATATGATTTCAAAGTAATTATTTTCTAGTAATCATTCCATTAATTAAATCGATTGAAGCAATGTCCAGCAGAAACCTTTTTGGCCATGATCGCGCTCTTCAATCTAGCGTAGAGGAGCCCTTGCACCAGATCTGTGCCACCTCCATTTTTACACCATCACTTTGGACCTTAGTGCCTGAAAAAAATAGGCTCTTCCACACATGCTTCGCCTCATTGAGCATTTTTTCTTTTGTCATATATTCACATCGAACGCCTCTCACGTTTTTAGCACCAACCACATACAACATCTGTATGCACAAACTCACATATGTTGATCCAAAGGCTTTGGAAGTCCAAGAAGGAGAAGACCCTGAGCCCCACCACATCCACCATGCTTTCCCAGTCTGCCTTGATCTTCAGAAGACTGTTCCAGTGGCTTTCAAGGAAAATCGTGTAATCAGGCACATTGTCCCTCCTGTAGTGGAAATGCTTGCTCCTCGCTTCCTCCTCTTTTGCGTAGTTGCATGTTTTCCCCATGCTTTGCCAGCGATAGCTCCACACTAGATCTGCTAGATCTATCTTCTTCATATGAAAATCCATTTGTGCTAAAACACTATGCAACAGATCTAGCTTCTTCACACGTGATATGTCCAGTCAAACTGCACAGATATGATCCTGCTTCTTTACAGAGCAGTAGTAAAACTATAGACCAAATAAAATTATTACACCTACTCTGATACTAGTTGTTAGGAATTCACTTGAGAAATATTAATAAAGAATTTACTGAGAGGAACAAACATAAAAAACCTACAAAAAATCATTGACATAAACAAAGACGTTTATCCGGGAAAACCCCAAATCTAGGGCAAAACCCAACCAGTGAAATTTCATTATGCATTGTCCAAAACCCTGGCCAATCTGGCCAAGTGAGCCTTTACCACTCACCTCTAGGCCTACATTACAATGAATTCTTCCCAGCCTTTTATAGGCTCCATTACATGCAATACCATGGGCTGAAAACCATGGGTGCACAATACCATGTGCCCCAAAACCACTACTATTTACCTAGTGAACATTAACTCTATCCCGAGTCAAGTTTCCTAACAAAATGCATTGATTTCATTGTATATGGTGATTTCTAATCCTATTTGATTGCTTTCACTAAATGCATTGATTTCAGTGTAGATAGTGATTTCTAATCTTAGTTCATTGTTTGCACTAGATGCATTAATTTCAATGTAGATGTTGATTTCTAATTATATTTGATTGGTTGCACTAAATACATTGATTTAGATTATTTATAGTCTTATTTGATTGCTTTCACTAAATTCATTTATTTCAGTGTAGATGGTGATTTATAATCCTATTTGATTTATTTCACTAGATGCATTCATTTTAGTGTAAATGTTGGTTTTTAATCCTATTTTCCTACTTGCACTAGACGCATTTTTTTTCCTACCAAGATGTGACATGGAGCTTTCTTGTAGCTTAGAAGTGTCATAATTTTTGTGGTAGATCATACCTTATCATGGAAGCCCTAGATAGTACCTTGTGTCTCTTGGAAAAAATTTTGAACTTCTTTTCTTAGGCTTGGTAGTTCTCTTTATTCCTACCATGAATTGGCATTGAAGCCTCATCCTTCATCCTCTTTGCTATATTTTTGCCTTTATACCCTAGAGGCTCCCATGTGTTGATTTATACTCTGGAATTACATATTGAATACTTGTACCTTTTAGCGTTAAGCCGACTTTTGACCATGATATTTCTGCAAGTTCAAACCATGCATTCATTAGCATTTGTGACTTGACACCTTTTATCCATAGAAATCAAATTCCTTTGAGTGTTGAGTGTTGATGACTAGTATCCTCCACCTAAAGGAACATTCTAGTCCAAATAACTAGTGCATCTTCCCTTCAAGCTTGTTCTTTCCACTGTACTATAGGCATTATTTTATTCCTTTTTAGGATTTAAATATGAAAAATTAAAATAAATCATATATTCCGAACAGAGCGGGACAAAACATTTTCTTCCATATTTGATGGAAACAAGAGTCAATTATGTCTCCCTTGACCAAAACACTCAAAATAAGTATTTACAACATTTGGTATGGGACATAGTATGAATTTAGGAAAGTTGTAACCATGTTCTTGGGTCAATGCTCCTTTGGCTAGTTATCTCTTCCAGTCATATGGAGAGTTTGTTAATGCATCTGACATTGAAAACTTATACAAATTAATTTGATGCCACCGTAGATTCACATTGTGTCGTGTTTTTTTTAAAGGGAATTCAACCCGTGTCAACCATTCTATGGTGTCTCTTGACTAATTTTCATTCGGCCATACCTGGTTGGTCAAGTTGTCTTCATTATCACATCAACTGTTTGGTCCTCCACTTGTGCTGATTAAAAAGATATCCATTGACTTCTTGTTATCAAGTCTATTCTTATCGACTCCGAAAAATTTCTATGAGAGTAGGCCTGGAGCCAAACCCTGGCCCTATTTACATCATTGATAGGTGACCTTGTGCTTAGCGTTGATTAGTAGCATGGGTATTTTATTGATTTGTTTCCCTTGTGTTCGACGTGATATTACAATATCACACATTGGGATTCATGCAGTAACGTGGTTTCCATTTGACCCTATTAGTGGATTCCTCACCTCAGCGCCAAATTTCACTATTGGTTGGCTCAAAGGGCTTATGTTGTGCACTAGCCACATCTTGTGTATCTCGGAAATGTACTTCAGAATGGTTACTTCATCCATTTTTGTCTGAGTCCTTCCGAATTATTAGCCTGCAAGTTACACTCACGTTGGTCGATGTAGGATTGCTGAACGCCTTCCTTCCATTATATATTTTCCTATCAACTCTAACTCATTTCTCTCGTAGCAAGATCTAGATTCATGTTTTCAGTACCTTAAGGTTTCCAGTCATCAATGGAATACTCCTTCACTATCGATAGTGATAATACATCAATGTACTCTAATTAGTAGATTATATCTATTTTTTGACTTCAACACATTTATTCACACCTTTTAGATTGTACTGGGGTACCTTGATGTTCATCATCATTATCGGTGAGTTTTCTCACGTTTGTTAATGGTATACCTCAATGACCAGTAATAAAACAATTTATCTCATGGTCGACTTCATATCATTTATTCCCATAGTGTAGCAATGTACCGTATGCGATCAGTGAAGACCTCAAGTTGTGTCATCATCTTGGTTCACTCAAAAGCTCCTTCATTTTTCTTACAATGATACCATCAACCCTTATATGTTGCAATTACATCATATTGTATGTTGGCGCCCAATTTTATGTGATACCAGTGTTCCACCTATATGAATTGGTACTTATGAGGATTAGTTATGAAACATTAGGGATAAGACATTCTTTAAGTATCATTGATCAGAATTTCTTCTATGTGTGATATTTAGACAACTCTGTTTTGTTCCTTTGCGACTATGATAAGATGATCCAATAGGTATTCTTTTGTTCTTTCTGTAAAATTATGTATACATGTTGGATCTATTTTATACTTGATCAGTGGGCATTATTTACTATCTCTGAGCATGGGTATGCTTGCCCCAAACACGAGTCTTCTTTATGACTCCTTCCACAAGTATTCAATGGTTTGGAATCTGGTGATCTCATCTAAGGTTCTCAAATGATCTCTCTATTTATACGTAATACATTTCAACCATCATGTAGGCTTTTTGACCTCATATATTAGGGGGATCTATTATAACATCATTTATCACTGTTGTAGTTATGATTCTCATGTATGGCCCTTGGAAACTCTTTCCCATACAGAATTGATCTTATGTTAAAAAACAATATTTTTGATTCCATGCGCAACTCTGCCCTATAAAAAGTGCGTATACACACGGGTACCATAATACAAAACACGCGCATATCATTAAAAATATGAAAAAAATAAAAAATATCCTACTAATCAGGCGAGGTTTACGGGTTTGACCAGAAGTCCACGTATAGGATGTTGTGGCCTAACTAAATCAATTGATTTTTGGTGGTATTTATACACCTCATGGGACAACCTATCAAAATCAAGGAGATAGGATATAAACAGTATAGTAATTTTGGTCGCTAGATCGAGTTTTATTTTCCACTACTATTTGTTGATATCAATAAAGAATCTCTTTCTCATCTCTAATATGTTATGATCTCATGTTTCATGATTTTTATGTGATATGTCATGGTTTGTATGTCTATACTTGATGATATGACATGTTTATTATGTATACACCTTGAATTACTTGCTATGTATATGCTTCTCTGAATATTATTGTAGGCATGCTCACTTTGGACCCTACATGATGGAAATCAAATGTAGGACCTTCAATTACTCCTCTCAAAGCCATATTTAGTATTTTATATGGTTTGCATGCTTGAATAGATGCTTCTTGTTTATGATCTTCTTTCGCTTTGTTGAGGTTGTCAACCACTACCTTAGGGATGCTTTTCCTACCAACAACAACACTAATGGATATGATATAATATGTGCAAAACTATTTTTAAATTAAAAACATGAAAATGGTTCACCATGTTTTTTATGCATCAGGGTGTTCATATGTTGATTTAGCATCGGGGCATCATGAAAGTGTAGCATCGAACTAGGAAAAATGAATCTTACAACTGACATTTTTTTAAATGTAACACTTTATCAGTGTTATCAAGTAGTATACGTAGTAGTGCACCTCATTTTTTTTTACACAACACTATTTTTTATTTCTATAAAAATATCTCTTTCATAGTGCACCATATGCTATGAATGTTAGGTCCCTATATTACTATTGTAGTCTCTTATTGTTGTAAGTGTAGCCCCCGTATTGTTATTGTTGTACCCATCTAACCCCCATATTGTTATTATTGTGCCCTTATATTATTATTGTTATCTTGGCTTGGATTATATTATGACCCCATGGACTCCTATATATAGAAAGAGGTTTTTTCATTTTTATCATCCAAGAATTGTTCATTTATGTAAATTAAATGAGGTTTCCCCCTCAAATTGGATTATTTCTAAGGCGTTGATCTCCCTTTTCTTCGATATTTGGAGCTTGTTTCATAACATTTGGAATCATCATGGAATTTTTGCCATAAATTTTTTTCTACGAAGTTTCTGAAGCTGAAATGTTTGCTACAAGAAGTTGAACTACCAAGGAACTTCGTGTAAAAATTTCAGATCTTGGATCACAATATTTTCAGAGATATTATCTATGGAAGTTAGGGTTTTTGTAGGGTCCTAAATTTCATCTAAAAGAGGTGACCTTGGGAAAATATTCATAACTCTCTCTCTGGGCATTGGATTGGAATTCTGTAAAATGTAGTCGAAATTGCATGGACAATATTTTCCTATGTATCAATTTCAGATCTGAAGGAGGAAATAGTGACACATGTCACGTCGTACAAATTTTCTCTATTGATTCAGTCCATAATTAGGTCATTATGGGATATTGGGCATAATTTTGTCTTGAAGAATCCAAATCAGGCCATACATATCGCGTTCGAAAGAATATTCAGAGGGCTACTATACGACCAAATTTCAGATATTTAAGATCCGAAATCATAGAGATAATTTAGTTTCAATATCAAACTCCTCAAAACCAAGAAAAAGGTGTGTATTTTTTCTGAATTGCATAAGTCTTGTTTGAAAAAATAGTTTGAAGTCATTCCAAGGGCATATTGAAGCATAGATATTAGTATTGGGCTCTAAAATTCATACTAAATATAATTCAATACCCATTAAGCCCTGAGAATACTCTACTATCACTCATGAAGAGGAAGAACTACAACATGATATGTCAAAATTACAAGAGCAAGTGCACCAAATTTATCTCTCACAAAGACCAACAAAAAATGAAATGGAAATTTTGAAGGAAAGTGTGGAAGCTAAGATGGATGGTTTGAAGAAAGGCAAGGAAGCTAAGATCGATGGTTTTAAGAATTTCATGGAAGACATGGAAGAAAGAATTGAAATTTTGAAGGAAGACATGTAAGGATTGAAGGAAGGTTTGACAAATTTGATACAAGAAATTATTCCTAAGGGCGAAAATATAGTAGAGGAAACTCTGATGAAAACAAAATAAATGTTAATATTGATTTCATAAACTCGAACGTTGGATGGAAGACCCAGCACATTCCAAATATCGATATGAGGAAGTTCGATGTAAAGTATCTCCTAACATGGATACTACATATGGAGCAACATTTTGATCTCAATAGTGTGAAAAACACACAAAAGGTACGCATTGAAACTTTATATTTAGAACATAATACATTTGTATGGTATTGATGGCTTTTCTCCCGTAAAAAAATTGTCACTTGGTCAATTTTTACAGAGGAGATGATAGTGCATTATGAGGATATAAAGAGAAACACCTTCTTTAGTGAATTGATAAATCTCAAACAAAAGGGTTCAGTGGTGGAACACATTAAGGACTTCCAAAAATTGAATATAAGGGTAACTGATATTCCAAAGGAACATAGGACTGATGTCTTCATAGGGACTTTAAAGGATAACATTCAACATGAGGTTTGCCTTTGGGAACCTGATTCATTGGAGAAGGCATTTAGGTTGCCAAGAAAAGTTTAATGTAAAATTATGCCGAGAAGGAAGCCTACCAATCAAATCTATAAATATGGAAGTGTTGCTACTCCTATACTTCCACAACCAACAAGGTTGAAACCATAACAATTGGAAGAAAAAAGAGAAAAAGGGCGTTGCTACAGTTTTGATAGCAAATACACTAAAGGTCATAAGTGTGCTGAGAAGAAATTATTTTACATAGATTTTGAAGAGGAGGAAGAAAATGAAAAAGAAACTTCAAAAGAAGAGGATATACACCAGGAACCAACCCTATAGAAAGAAGAAATTAGTCCGACCATATCATGTAATGCATTGGCAGGAATTACCACTCCTCAAACTCTCAAGATAGAAGGATATATCAAGAAGAAAAAGGTGATAGTGTTGATTGATTCGGGTAGTACCCATAATTTTATTCATTGTAAGGTAGCGATGGAATTGAATTGCTTCCTATACCCAATACCAGAATGTCAGGTGATGGTTGCAAATGGAGGAACTATAAATTTCTCTGGAAAATTACATAATATCATGCTAACCTTGGGGGAATATGTATTGAATAGTCCAATGCTTTCCATTGCAATGGGAGGTTCTCATGTTGTACTTGGAGTACAATGGTTACAATCTTTGGGGAGAGTAGCTTTTAATTTTCAAGAAATTTTCTTGAATTTTTTTGAGAAGGAAAGGAAGTCGAATTATGGGGTATTGCAAGGAATCCGGGAAATATACTAATATATAATGTCATGACAAAGCTTCTGAAGAAAGAACAATGAGGTGTAATTGCACAATTATGCTCACTAGAAGTTCCAACATCAAAATCATTTATTTCTCTAGATCTCAAAAATGTATTGAACAATCATTCCAAGGTGTTGGAAACTCCCAAAGGAATCCCACCTATTCGTGATCATGATCATCCTATTCATTTGATTCTAGGAAATGTTCCTCCAAACATCACGCCTTACAAATATCCTTATGTCCAAAAGAGTGAAATTAAACGTATGATTGCATAAATGTTGGAGGCTGGTATAATTCAAGCTAGTTAAAGTTCTTTCTCTGGTCCAGTAGTATTGGTGCACAAGAAGGATGGATCATGGCACATGTGTCCAGATTATGGGGAGCTCAATAAGCTCACTATTAAAGATAAATTTCCCATTCCTATGATTGATGAATTATTGGATGAATTACATGGAGGAATTTATTTTACAAAGTTGGATCTTCGTTCAAGATATCATCAAACTAGAATGAGGATTGAAGATATTCTAAAAACAAAATTTCAAACTCATGAGGGTCATCATGAATTTTTGGTCATGCCTTTTGGCCTTGCCAATGAAACTACATTTCAAGGGTTGATGAATTCCATTTTCAAACCTTTCCTTAGAAATTTTTCATTATTATTTCTGATGATATAATAATCTATAGTAGGTCTTGAAAGGATCATGTTCAACATGTTGACAGGTTGCTCAAACTATTATATGAAAAAACCTCCAAATGTTTCTTTGGAGTAAAAGAGGTAGAATATCTGGGTCATATTGTATCTCATGAGGGTGTTAAGCTAGACCCTAATAAAATTAAAGCCATTAAGGAATGGAAATTCCCCACAACCATAAAACCATTGCGAATATTTCTTGGGTTAATAGGGTATTATCAAAATTTTGTTAATAATTATGGAAGAATAGCAGCACCTTTAACAACATTATTGAATAAAGATGCATTTTCATGTACTCCTAAAGAAACTCAGTCCTTTGAACATCTTAAAGAGGCAATGTGCCTAGCACTGGTCTTAGCTACACTATACTTCACAAAAACCTTTTTTGTGGATTGTGATGCCTCATGAAATGGAATTGTTGTTGTTTTAATGCAAGAAGGAAGACCCATTGCTTTTGAAAGTCATCCAATCAAAGGAAATTATTTAAAGAAAGCTATTTATGAGATGAAATGTTGGAAATACTACATGCACTAAATAAATAACGACCTTATGTAATGCGAAGATAATTCAAGGTAAAATATTATCATGATAGTCTTAAACACTTTTTGGAACAAAGACTATCTTCAGAAGAGTAGCAAAAATGGGTCACAAAGATGTGGGGTTATGACTTTGAAATCATCTACAAAAAAGGGAAGCTAAATGTTGTTGCAAATGCACTCTTAAGAAAGGACGAAGAGGTGGAAGCATTGCTTTGTGCCATTTCTATTATCCAACCAGATTTTATAACCGACACAAGGGATGAATGGAAGAAGGATGGAGAAATGTGGACACTCAATGAAAATTTTCAGCAAGATCCTAGTACATCTGATACATTTAGTTGGAAAAATGATTCCTTATGGTACAAATATCGCTTATATCTTTGTAAGAATTCACAACTAAAACAAAAGATTCTTTTGGAATTGCACACTTCTCCTTTAGGAGGACACTCAGGATTTTTAAAAGCTTACCACACACTGAAGAAAGATTTTTTTGGGATGGCCTTAAATATGATATTCAAAAGTTTGTGGCAAAATTTTTGGTTTTCCAAGAAAATAAAGTTGAGAAAATTAAGACATCGAGTCTTCTACAACCTTTATCCATTCGAAGTCAACGTTGGGAGGATATTTCAATGGATTTTATCTTAGATTTACCTAAGTCTGAAGGAAAGAGTGTCATCATGGTGGTAGTTGATAGACTTACCAGGTATGCACACTTTTGTGCATTATCTCATCCATTTAAAGAAAGTGCAGTTGCTACTGAATTTATGGAAACACTTCAAAAGCTACATGGGAACCCAAAGATTATTGTAAGCGACCGAGAGCCCATTTTTACTAAAAAAAATTCGACGGAATTATTTACTTGTTTCGGTACTCAAATAGCTCATAGCTCATCTTATCATCCTCAATCTTATGGTCAAACTGAGATAGTGAAAAAATGTTTGGAAGGATATATTCATTGTTTTGTATCTGATAAACAAACATAATGATTCAAGCGGTTACCTCTCGTTGAATGGTGGTATAAATCTTCCTTCCATACTGCAAAAAAAAATGACCCCATTTATGGCACTCTATGGAGATCATCCACTGTCCATCACATCATCTTTAAGAGAAAATTATAAGTTTCAAGTAGTGGAATATCACATCGAGCATCAACAACAAGTTCTCCAGCTCTTAAAGGAGAACCTAAATTTGGCACAAAATCAAATGAAACAACGGGAATATCAACATCGCAGCGAGAGAAATTTTGATGTAGGAGACTGGGTATTTATAAGGCTACAACCATATGAAAAAATGTCCCTCAAGCAAGATAAGAAGTATAATAAATTATTGCAAAAGTATTATGGTCCTTACAAGGTGTTGCAAAATATTGGTACTATGGCATACAAATTGGAGCTTCTTGCTTCTTCGTGAGTGCATCCATTTTTCCATGTTTCATGCTTAATGAAAGCTATAGGTGACAAACTTCCAGTTCAAATAATATTTCGAGAACCTAATGAGGAAGGAAAAATCATATAGGAACTTGAATCAGTCATGGAAACAAGAACTCAATAGCTACAAAATCGATCAATTTCTGAGTATTTAATCAAGTGGAAAAACTTGCCCACTGAATATTCTACATGGGAGGATGAGAATTTTATACAGAAGCATCCTTAGCTACTCAAGTGTTGAGGAAAACACTTTTTTGAAGGAGAGGGGCATGTTAGGTCCCTATATTACTAGTGTAGTCCCTTATTGTTGTTAGTGTAGTCACCTTATTGTTATTCTTGTACCTCTTTAACCCCCATATTGTTATTATTTTTCACTTACATTATTATTGTTAGGTCGGCTAGGATTATATTGTGATGCCATGGACTCGTATATATATAAGGAGGTTTTTTCATTTGTATCATCCAAGAATTATTCATTTATGTAATGTAAAGGAGGTTTACCCCTCGAAGAAGATTATTTCTAAGGCGTCGATCTCCCTTTTCTTCTACTTTTGGAGTTGGTTTCATAACAATTAAGCACAGGTGCATCTATTTATAGTAATGCACTATTGTAATAGTGTATTATATATGTATCATTAAAAAATATGCTAAAACATCCATCGACACATCTTCGCAATTGACCTCCACTACAAACATATTTTTAGGCTACTTTTATAGGGGCTTCCATGAAAACCTCAGTTAGTGGGTATTTTCCTTGTAGTGAAGTCTATAACCACCATGTAATGTGTGCTTATCTTAGTTTTGTCTTCTTCCTAACTTCTTTTATTTTCTATATTCCAATTTGGAATTGGGTATATCTAATGTATAGAATTATAAATATATATGTAATAGATATGTCTCTCTATCATTCACACATAAATATACAAATGGACATCACACACACACACACACATACGAGTAATTTTTTATTGAATTGTTGGGTTAAAATTTAACTATATGTCAATGATGAATCACATATTTTAAAGTTGCTAGTATTTTACGATTAGAAAGATGAAATATCGGTAAATACTGTCAAAGTTAACCATTGTTGAGGTTGTTGAATATTCAAAGGTTGAGTGACTTCATTGTTTTTTAAGGGTTTTTAATCAATTTATGCATTCAAAAATGCATTTTAAACAATAAAAAATCACAATCTTAGTAAAAGTTGTAATGGTGAATTCTTGCCAAAAAACCATTACGTGTATTAGTTAGACTATGTACTTTGAAATTTAAATTAAAAATTGATTATAATTTCACCATCTATTGGAAGGAAGATGTGTAATTTATTTCATTCTTAATATAAGTTGATATATAAAACTAAAAAAAAAAAATTATAAATAATAATATACATTATAAATCAAATATTTTAATATGGATGTTGAGTAAAATAATTTAATATCATATATATCTATATATATATATATATATATATATATATATATATATATATATATATATATATATATAGATATATATATATATATATATATATATATATATATATATATATATATATATATAGACAATTATCCCTCCTCTACACCAAAAGAGGAAATATGTACTTCTCCACTAGACAATTGAAAATTTTCTAGAGAAACTACATGATTCCCAACATATCTCTGAGAGTAAACAAGATGATATTCTATCGAAACACCATGGGGTACATCAGGGAATTCGAGAAAATACTCCCCTCTCCTAGATAGGCCAGTGATAAAATAAATGTCCTCGTCTTTCGGTTGGAACAACTAATCAAGATCAATACAAAAAAATTGTTGGTGGAAATCCCACTAGCGAATCAGCTATGCCAAAAACCCATATTTACCTGTGAAGGATATAGTCTCCTCATAGTACTTAAGGAGTCCTACATTCCTCAAGAGGCCTTAGGTCACTCTGATAATAGGGTTAGGGTACACATCCCTCTCCCTCTCTCATGCCTGCCACCCTCGTACCATATTGTACTAGTCAAATCTCTACTCTTCCTGCCATTTCTCCTATCTCCTCTTATGTCTCTGCATCATTGACATATAAAATACAACAACCTCATACATAAATATTACTTTTTTATTAAATGAAAAATGTGCTTATAAATATGGACATATAACTTGCAATTAAAAAAAAAACTAGGAACATATCGGGCACAGTGTGCCAAAAAAAATAGGAATGCACTGAAAATGGTGTGTATATCGACTTGGCATACCTCCTTCAGTACCCATACATACATAGCATTAGTTATTTTTCTTTTTCAGTGCAGTGTGTCAACATAGAGTTTCACACCATTGTGTTCATTTTACATCGATGCACCACACCAAAACATTTAGGTATAAATATTGGGAAATACATTGGGAAAAACTAAGTGAACTGAAATGTTAATTTTACTGGACACATTTTAACAAAAATGATAATTTTTATAATGGTGCATTGTGGAATTTAATATCTTGTTGCATTTCTAGTTAACTAACGCATCTAACAACTAACAGTGTGTTAAATTCACACACTGATTTGAAATAAACTCTATAAATTGATAGGGTGCATCGTGAATGGAATGAGATGAATATTACATATGCACCACAAAGAAAAAATAAATAAAAGCAGTGCATTTTTTAACTTAATTTTCAATTATACTCGAAAAAATTAAGTTAGGGAGAAATGTAGAAATTATGTGGACGTTTACTCTTTCAAGAGTCATAGTTTCCAAGTAAATGAAAAAGAAAAATTAAGTTGTTCGTTTAGGTTTAAATATTGTGCAGTGCGTTGGAAAAAATAAACACATCGGGAAGTTAATTTTACTAGACACATAATCGTAAAAATTATAGTTTTTAAGGTGGCACGACATGGAATTTAACAACTCGGTGCATTTCATTTTTTCCAATGCACCGAACCACTAATGATGCATTGACATTATGCATTGATATGTAGTGCACCCTATAAATATACATGGTGCACCATGAATGGTACAAGCGAAACGTTTCGAATGCACCACAAAGAAAATAGAAATAAAAATCAATCCATTTTTTAACTTTATTTTCAATTCTACTCTACTAAGAAATTAAATTAGGGAGACACATAGACATTACTTACACATTTTCCCATTGTGGAGGCATGGTCGCCAAGTAAACGAAAAAAGAAAACAAATTTTACCATTGTTTCACAAAATTTAAAAGGCATGTAGTGACCAATGAGCGGATGGATGGAAATAAAAGGAAGGACCGATGGTAGGGCAGTTTACAAAGGCAAAGGTTGCATCGATGCTTGAGAGATCTATAACACCGCAAATGGTAAAAATGAGTTTTACAGTCAATATTTTTTTTTTTTATTTCATGATGTTCAAGTGCGCTTAACTAACCGCCCCAGGGAATTATTTATGAAGTGCATAATGGATTTTTTACATAAAAACCTTAACACAACACCATGTTGTTTACACACTAGGGTGTGTCAAAACATGAATTAATTAGGTGCTTCATGGGAGTATAGCACTGAATTTTTGAAAATGAATTTTATGACCAAGATTTTTAAAATTAAACCTTTATTTGGTGCTATCGAGCAGTATACACATCGGTGGTCCCATTTCACCTAGTGCACCACTATTTTTAAATTAAAAAACCTACAACGATGCAACATGTTGTATATACATCGAGGTGTTCCTAAAATGTCAAAGCATTAGGGCTTCATGGTGATATAGCACCGGAGTGAAGAAAATGAATTTTATGATCATCATTTTTTAAATGTACACTAGTATGATCCTTTCTAGTAGTATATGCACTGGTGCTCTAGACCTACCTAGCGCATCATTATTTTTTATTTAAAAAAAAAAACTCAAACGATGCACCATTGTATTTTAAGCATTGGAACGTACAATTATTTTTATCGCACTCATGGTTATTATCTAATTAGTGCACTGTTGTTATTTAAATTAAAAACTTTGCCCCGATGCACCATGTTTTTATGGACTGGGGATTTCATAAAATTGGAAAGAACCATGATTTATGTGAGTATAGCATGGAAATGGTGAAAATAGATTTTACGACCCACATTTTTTTAAGTTTCACCCTTGTTTGATGCTTTCAGATAGTATATCAAATACTATCTATATTTTTGTATCTACCCAATTTAGCTATTTGATTTCTATTTTTTTTTATTTTGAAAATATCATTTACAATAAAATCATGTATTTTAATATAATTTTAATATATATAAAATATTTATCACCTTCAAAAACACACAAATTATCCAGATCTAAAATGACATAACTTGGACTGGTCGGAAAAAAAAACCCCTAATGGAGCTCTGCACCAGGCCGACCTCCATGACCTAGGGTTTGCAGGTTTCGGCGTTGGCTGCCCCTGGCAGACCTCCACTATAGTCACACTTCAAGTTTATATCTCAGACCCTAGACGGAGTGATTCAACCATGACAAATAGGATCTTACTTGGGCTCCGGTCTGGATCAGTCTCTACTCCCTCCCCCAAGATTACTAGGATGATCTGACCGTTAGAGACATCGGAAATTCCTTACGGGAGTTTGTTAAGATCACAGAGGAGACCAAGATCAATCGCTGCGTAGCATATGCTTGCATATGCTTCTACATGAACTTGGCAGAACCGTTACCAGACGAGGTAAGTCTATTGCATGAAGATTTTGAATGGACACAAATTGTAGATCATGAGCACATTCCTTTCAGATGTAGTATTGTCACCAACACGGGAATCTCTTCAGAGACTGTCCCCTAAACAAGAAATTTATGGCTAAAAAGGAATCCAACGATCAGGAAGCATAAGGATTCACGGAGGTAGCAAGGAAAAAAAGGCACAACAAAAGAGCTACCCCTCAACAGAATAAAAAAGGACCAGTGACCAGAAACATCTTTGTAGCCTTAAATTAGCTAAATGAAAACAAAAATGAACCAGTCATGGAAGCCGGGAATACCTCCATGGAGCAGGCCCAATCCTCAAAGGCTTAATAGGACAAGGTCCCTCTTAAGACCTTCCTAAAATCTCCAATTGCAAACCACGCAAAGGATAATAATGCATGAAAAGGCAAAGCAAAGATCACGGAGTCGATCCTAGAAGCCATGAAGGAAGAACCAGAAAGCATTAATCTGGAAGGCCTGGATCTTATAGGGTTAGAAATGTCTGCAATAAGAAATAATTCAAATCTATCCTGGAGCAACAACTCCAAAATATGGAATAAATCCTAGTGAGAGCACAGCGGCTCCTCTCTCTGGGTATCTAGGGGGCACGCTCATTAACACAAAATACATCATTAAAGAGTCCCGCAAAAGGGGTAGGAAAATAACTATAGAAAGAACTATAGAAATATGGAAAGAAATGGTGGATTCAGGGTGATTCCCCAATCTAACAAGATTCTTTGCCTATACCACCAATCCTATCCTATGAAGATCATCTCTTGGAACATAAGAGGGCTCAACAACCACATGAAGCATAAGACAATAGAGAAAAGGATTAGTAAGGAACACCCTACTATATTCTACATGCAAGAAACCAAATGTTTGAGCTCCACTTTGGATACAATCTTCAATTTTTTTTGAAATGTAGCACTACAATAGCGGTTGATGCCAATGAAGCATTTGGAGGCCTAGAAATCATCCGAAACACCCAAATCATCTCCTTAGAAAACTTTCATGCTAACAGATACTTCATCCAGGCCAACTTTCACCTAATTAGCACGGATATCCATGGTTTGCTAAAAAATGTCTACTTTCCACAAAACACCCAACAAAAATTGGAGCTCCTGGATAACCTAGCAAAACTCAATAAACATCGAGCCTTTCCACTCTAGCTCCGAGGAGGAGACTTCAATATGATAACCAATATTCAGGAAAATAAAGGATGAAGAACTCATCTGGACTCAGACAGTAATAGATTAAAGAACTTCATTCATCATAACCACCTCATCGATCTATAAACGTCTAATGGAATCTTCACATGAAACAAAAAAAGGGGAGGTTCCCATCATATAGCCTCAAGACTAGGAAGATTCCTCATCACAGAATATTTCATTTGGCTAGGGGGTGACATAGCTATTACTATCATCCCTGTGACAGGCTTTGACCACTGACCAAATCAACAGAAATGGTTATGACCTGGTAAGCATTCTCCTAAGTGTTTTCTCTTTGAACATTATTGGTTCCCACACCTAGGGTTCAAGGATATGGTTTCCAAATGTTGGACCTCCTTGGTACCCCCGCAAGGCACTAAAATGCTCCAGTTCTAGATAAATATGAAACTGATAAAAAAAAAATTGAAGGTCTAGAAAAAAACAACCTTTGGAAATATCTTAATAGAACAAAATGAACTAGAGGAAAAAATGAAGAAGTTGCAACAAACTATCATTCAGGAAGGATGCTCAGTCGAGTAAGAAAGTCAGGAGAAGACCTTAACTACTCATATGGAAGAAAGACAAAACCAGGAAGAAGCTCTATGGAGACAAAAATCAAGAATCTGTTGGCTCAAAGAGGGAGAAAGAAACACTAAATTCTTTCATCGTTCCACCTTTCAGCACATGATGCAAAACATAATTACAGTTCTCAAGAACCAAACTGGGGAAAGGTTTGAAACGCAAGAGGCTATCACTGAGGAGCTAAAAAATCACTTCAGAAATATTCTGTAGGAACCCAATCACAAAAAGCATGAGGCCATTTGGAAAATCACTCAACACTTTCCCAAGCTGGTAATGGGGGAACATAACAGGATGATTTTCTTAGCTACCACTCTAGCTGAGGTGGAACAAGAAGTCTTCCAACTGAAGGCAAGGAAAGCTCCAGGTCCTGATGGATTTATCATCAAATTCTTCAATTTTTTCTAGGAGACCATTCAAAACAAAGATTAGGATGTAGTGGAGGAATCGCACACTACCCACTAGCTTCTTCCAGCGCTAAATGCTACCTTCATCACTTTTGTTCCAAAAGAAAACAGCGCGGCCTCGCCAAGTAAGTACAAGCCCATATCTCTCTGCAATTTCATTTACAAAATTATCTACAAAGTTATTACTAATAGGCTGAAGCAACTCCTTCCCATAATTATCTCCTCGGAGAAAACAGGTTATGTGGAAGGCAGGAAAATTCTTGATGGCATCATATTAACCCATGAAGTCATTCACTCTCTTAAAACCTCCAAAAATCCTGGCATGCTTCTCAAAATCAAGCTATCCAAATATTTCGATAAAATTATTTGGGAATACATTAAAAAAAGTTCTCATAGCCTTTAGCTTCAGCCAAGCTTGGATACGTTGGATCATGAGTCTCATCACCTCCCCTTTTATCACCATTTTGGTCAATGGTATCCCCTCTGCTACCTTTAACCCCTTGAGAGGCATCAGACAAGGGGACCCCCTTTCTCCCTTCATCTTCATCATTATGGTTGAAGGATTGTGTCACCTTCTCAAAATCTCCATCCAGTCAGGTGCCCTGCTTGGTTTACTCCTCCACAACTTGCCCCCATCCTCCCACCAAAAATTTTTGGATGACAATATGATTATGGGTTACCTCTCGACCCAACAAACCCACTCCCTCAAATCCATTATCGACTCCTCCTCTGAAGCCTCTGGCACAGAGTTCAGCTCTGAAAAATCGTAGATATTCTTCTTTCATACCCCCCCTCTCACATAGCACAACATTTTCTGCATCCTTGGATTCTCCATTGCTTCTCCGCATTCCAAATACCTAGGAGATCCTTTAACTGACTCTTCCATCAATCACTCCTCCTGGCACGCTCTGCTAGACAAAATGGAAAGCCGATTATCCAGCTGGACCCATCACTGCCAAAATATTGCTATTCGCTTGGTCCTCATTAAATATGTCTTACAATCTCTCCCCATATACCTCCTCTTTGTCCTAGAAACCCCCAAATGGGTCCTCAAGGCCATGTCCAAATTTCAAATATCTTTCCTATGGGGAAACACCAAAGAAAAAAAAAATGGGCCTTAGTCAACTAGAAGGATGTTTGTACCCCTAAAAGTCAGGGGGGATTAGGACTGTGTGATCCTGAGCATAGTAATAACATAATGGGAGCTCGCATCTGCTGGAAATGGCTCTCTAACCCCAACACTCCATGGGAAAACCTATGCGAGGCCAAGTATGCACACTCCTGGCCTAAGGAGGACCCCATTGCGTAAAACTTAGATTCTAGGGGATCCCAAATTTGGAAAGAATAAAGTAGCCAAAAAATTATGATACAAAGTCACAGCTTCTAGGAGCTGTGAAGTGGTACCCAAGCAAGATTCTGGGATGAATCTTGGCAGCAGCTGCCAAGCCTTTCCTCCATCTCCCCAAGACTTTTATGGAGTGTGGCTCTCTAAGGAAGGCAAAGAAAAAATGTAAAGGACTTCTGGACGGACGACACCTCCCAAGGGTATAGGCAATGGATACACATGAACAGATGGCAAGACAACTGGAACAACGAGGGCCATAGAGACATCTGGGAGGATCTCAACACCAAAAGAAAAATTAAGGTAAAGACAAGACCTGACATCCTTAGCTGGGGGCATATGCCTAGTGTAAACTAATCGACCAAGGAAGCTTACAACATAATTCATCAGCAGAACCCTGACCCAACAGATCTCATCTGGAAAAAGATATGGATGGCTAATCTCTGGCCTAAAGTAGCCACCTTCCTATGTCTACTCAGTAAATGATGCATCCTCACATAGGAGAATATTTTGAAGAGGTGGTCTATAGGACCCTCCAAGTGCCCTTTATGTCAGGAAAACATGGAAACCATCAACCACCTGTTGGACCAATGTCCCATTGCTAATTTCCTATGGGATAGAATTGCAGTCTTGTGTTGCCGTTCCAACCGAGTAAGGGGAAATATCATCAACACCATCAGTAGCTGGACGAACAATCCTTATACTAGCACTCTCCGTAATTGACTCTGGCAGATCATTCTCGGCATCCTCATTTGAAACATATGGAAGGAAAGGAACAACCACATCTTCAAAGAGAAAGCATCCACATCAGAGAAACTTTGGGATTGGATTCACAAAAACCTATCTAAAACATTGGCCTTAGATGCCTGGATTCAGGAGGACCGCCCCACCTATGTAGCAGAGCACCGCATATGGAACAATTGGAAAATGAGTCTAAAAACGCCCGTGGATATCAATCCTAGAAGCGTAGGTAGAACTCTTGCCCCTGAAAAATGTTACCCACCCCCTAATGGCTAAACAACCCCCTAGATATAAATCCTAGAAGTGCAGGTAGAACTGCTACCCCTAAAAAATGGTACCCATCCCCTAGTGGCTTCTTCAAATGCAACTTCGATGGTGCATCCAAAGGAAATCCCGGAAATGAAGGATTCATAGGCGTTATCAGGAACTCTCAAGGTGATCCGCTACAAATTTACTACAACAACATAGGTTGGGACAAGAACAATTATACAAATATGGAGGGGCTTATACAGGGTATTCAAATTGAAATTGAGTTTCATTACTTTCCCCCAGAAATGGAGGGAGACTCGCAAGTCATAACTATGGAAGCCACAAGAATCCTCCAAGGTTTGGTTTCCTCAAAGTTATCCAAAAGATGGAGGCTTTCCCATAAGCTCAAGGTTCTGGAATAGATGATACACAACCACAGAGCCATTAATTTTGGCCATGTGCACAAGAAGGAAATTTCCATTGTGGATCTCGTTGCGAACAAAGGGGTGGAAATCAACTGTGAGTTGTGTCATTCCAACCTAACTCATGTTGAGGAGGAATCACTTAGATAAGAATGCCACACTCTCATTCAGAAGGATGTTCTCCCACCAGATGCGGGTGAAAGAACTGACACTAATGGCAATCATATATCACACATCACAGAGGATGGACATCTTCTGCGTAGAGCCTCACCTGTTGTGGATCCTCAAACCGTTAGCCATCCGCACGAGACTAACAGAATCAGGTATGATGATGAGATGCTAGGAACTGTGTCACCCTCTCTAGGGAACCCTTCCACATCTATCACCATTAATGATTATCATGATTAACACGTATATCATTCATCCCCCTCCCCTCGATCCTACTTAGGCGATCGATCATGCCACGCAGCTGCATGCGAGGCATACTAATTTCCATCCTCCTCGCATGTGTCCAAGCCCCTTTATTAGGATGAGCTCCCAACCCCGACCAACCCATAGTATTTTCCCTCTTCCTTTTGTTTTTTTATCTCAGCTCTGGCACATCCCTGATTTTAGAAGGCCACGCAACACTATTCTTATCGCTATGTCGCACAGTCCCCTTTGGGTTGTGACATCCCAATCTGTGCACCACTTCCCCAGCCCTTTCGACCCCCCGAGCTCTAGCACTCCTTGTCCCCCTGGTGCGTATCCCTCCCTTGACTTCTCCCACCTGCCTTGTTGTGTTATGGCCCCCAAATTATGCCAGAGAACCATTTGAGGTGGACAGAGAGGGGCTCTCCCTAGATGTTACCCCTGTGCAAGCTGTGCAGAGAGGTAGGCGCGACCCAAAGAAGTCCACCATCGCTCACTAGATGCACCCCTAGCTTCGCAAGACTGACTCGCTGCCGGTTCATGAGAATGAAAACGATGATTCAGATGTCTGGGTGATGAATTCCGATGGAAACTTGTCGTGTGTCCCTCACGGAGTAGATTCGGAGTCCCCCATCCTCTGCACACCGGTCCACAATCCCAGTCGTTCAATGGTAGATTTAGAGGAAGCAGTTGCGCAGGCACTGGCTTGCCCCATTGAGGAGGGGGTCCCCAACAGTGATGATGAAGATGAATATTAAGGCCTCCACACCTACACATATCTTCCATGTTTTTGGTCAAGCTTGCCACCATCAGTGATTTTTTTCTGATGCATATTTTGTGCTACTTAGATACATCATCACTACTGTGCATATTATAATTTTATGTCTTCAGTTTTTTTTGGGTTGGTTTCCTCCTCTAAGGCAGCCTCGAAACCGAGTAACTAAGACTGGGATTGGCTAAGCGCTTCTTGCCAACCCCGCCTGTAGCATATGTAACTTCTCTTTATTCGAATTAATAGAATAGATTAACTTATCAAAAAAACGACACACACACAAATTATACCCCATTACAATTTAAACAATTTCCTCATAAATCTAAAACAAAGTTCATTAAGAAAAAAAAAGTCAAATAGTTAGGATACACGATTCAACATCCTTTTCAAATTTGGAGGATATTGACGCTCGCCTCACAATAAGATTCCATTGTAAGTTTAATATGATCATGGTGAAATTCAACATTTTTTTCATATTTCAACAACATCGTTTCTAGTCTCACAATAATATTCGAGGATTCCAAAATGATTAATCAAATTTTTGAGGTTTAGAGTTTTTTATATAAATAGTTTTCAATCAATATTTAAAACAATGGTGACATGAATATATCATACAGAATTTCGATAATAATAAGCAATAAGGCTATGTGATAAGGAATTATTTTAATAATGCATACATATATCGTCCACAAGGTATAAATTATGAATTTGTTAACCTATATAAACTATAAATTAACAATAACCATGCTAGGGTGCCTTATTGTCTGTTACCGGATATACAATTTGATTAACTGCACCATTTTGTTTTATACGAAGCACACCTCCATTTGTAAATAGAAACTCTTCCACATGCACCACGTTTTGAAACATAGGTGCTTCATGAAAATATAGTGTATGCACCGTTGTGCATTATAAACATAGGGCACTCTCGTTTTTATTTGTATTAAAAATTACCTTGCAACAATGCACCATTTTCTTTTAAGAACCAGGGAATTTAGTTCAATTAACGATAATATGTGCATCGATTCATATAATATAATATATGTGCACCGATGCATATAATATAATAAGGGCATTGATGCACTGGTGCTTCATATTATATTATATGCATCGATGCACATATTATATTATATGCATTGGTTTAGCACCGGGGCATCATGACAGTGTAGCACCGAACTTGGCACAATCAATTTTACAACCAACATTTTTTTTTTTTAAATTTAACACTTCTTTGGTACTATCGAGTAGCATACTTAGTAGCGCGACTCATTTATTTAGCGCACCACTATTTTTTATTTCTATAAAATAACTCCGTGAGGATGCACCATATGCTATTGACCATCGTTGCATCTATCTATAGTAATGCACTAGTGTGTTAGTGTATTATAGATGTACCATTAAAAAAAACAGCTAAAACATCTGTTCGCTCATCTCCACAATTGACCTCGACTACAAAGAATTTGTTTGGCTATTTTTATAGGGCCTTCTGCAAAAACCTTCGCTAGTGGGTATTTTTCTTGTAGTCAAGTCTACACGACCATGTAATGTGTGTTTTATCTTACTTTTTTGTTCTTCTTAACTTATTTTATTTTCAATAGTCCAATTTTTAATTGGGTAACTTACTTTATTTTTATCTAATGTATAAAGTTATAAATATATATGTAATAGATATGTCTCTCTGTCATGCACACATACATATATAAATGGACATCACACACACACATAATGGTAATTTTTTATGGAATTGATGGTTTAAAAGTTAACTAGATGTCAATGAGGACTTTTAAAATTGCTAGTATTTTACAGTTAAAAAGATGAAATGTCAGTAACTACCATCAAAATGAACCATTGGTCTAAGTTGTTTAATGTGGAAAGGTCCAATGCGTTAAGTGTTTTGTAACTGTGTTTATTGAATTTATGCATTCAAAAGTGCATTTTAAACAATAAAAAATCACAATATTAGTAAAATTTGTATTGGGAATTCTCACCAAAAAGTCATTTTGCCTATTAGTTAGACTATGCAATTTGAACTTTAAATTAAAAAAATTCTTATATTTTCATATTCTATTGGGAGGGAGATGTGTAATTTATTTCATTCCTAATATCAAGTTGAAATATAAAATTAAAAAAATATTAATTAAAAATAATAATATACATTATAAATAAAATATTTTATACGGATGTTGACTAAAAGAATATATATATATATATATATATATATATATATATATATATATATATATATATTAATTATAGGTGCTTTTTAATTCAAGATTCTAGGGAGGTTTGTGTTTCCTCTAAAAGTTCACTGTAATATTTTAAAAAATATTATTAACAAAAAATAATTCTTTCTATGTGTCTGTATATTTTATGGATATATGTTTTCTATAAAGAGGCATATATTAATATTTTAATGTGGAGAATGTAAATCATAAATAAAATATCTTAGTGAAAACCTTGTATATATTGTAGAAATAACTTTAAAATAATTAATTGCTTATAGTTAAAATATGTTATTAGCATGTTGTTCAAAATCGACATAAATCCATGTTAAGTCCAAATAAAGATTTATTTTCACTCCAGATTTACTTGAAATTAAATAGAATCAAATATCTTAAAATAAAAACATTACGCTTACAAAAAAATTGTATTTTGAAAAAAATAATTCCAATCAACACTAGTTAGATTTGAATTGAAATGAGTTTATATTAATAGCAAGTTACACAATCAAGTTTAAAAAAATATAGAATTTATTTTAAAAATACCAAAAATATAATATTGGAAAAAATCGAAAAGGAATGTAGCGAAGCTAGCGGTTACTTGGCCTTCCACGAAGCCCAAAGTTTCGAGAACCTTCTATATGATCGTATAGATAACCAATTAAATGACATGAAATGATTCATGATATGGAGTGGTGACTTGGTACGTCTTCTCGCATTAGGCAGCGGCTATGATTCCTTTTATATGATCGGATAGATAACCAATTAAATTACATGACATGATTCATGACATGGAGTGGTGACTTGGTACGTCTTCTTGCATTGGGCAGCGGCTATGATTGGTTGATTGCTGCATTTTTCCATGGGTCCAGATTCCACGACTGGCTGTTTCATTCCCCAACATTGCTTAGGCTCAATAGTCTTCCCATTGAATAGTTGCACACGGAGGGGATGACTTTACAATAAGAGAAACATGGATCACCAAAATAGGGCTTTTGTCTACTAAATTCACTGAATATTCCGGACAGAATTGTCTCCACTGCAGTTTTGTTGGTTGAATTTTGTTAAAAAAAAATTTAGAAATTAAAATGTTAAAGTATTCTTAATCATTTTTATGGTGAAAATGGATTTAGCATGGTTAAAAATTTTATATCACACTCAAAATCATGAAATTTGACAACTATAACTTAAATTTGACACCTAACACCTAAAATCCTGAAATTTGACAACTATAACTTAAATTTACACCCAAAATCCTATACTTTAACAACTATAACTTAAATTTTCAAAAATTTCAATAAAAATTTTTCAACCATTATTTTTCATGACCAAGTTGTGGATCTTTTTAAACTACTCTTAAAAAAATAGAGTACAACAGCCAAGGCGGTGGGTCCGGATTTCGTATTATAATGGCTGAAAGTGTTATTATTCTGCGGGGTAGATGACCTTAAATATCTTGTCATACATGATTCAATGCTTATGCTTCAAGCGATTGTTGGGTAACAAACTATAATCCTGTTTATGTTGCCCTTCGTGGCCGCAGTTTTTGTTCTCTTCTACGCTTTATACATGAAGGGATAATTGTTCATATTATAAGAGATATTGAGTTCGCAATGGAGTCGACCTTTAAGCAGATGAGTAATGCATGCGAGGATGAGCTGCCGCCGGGGTTTAGGTTTCATCCTACTGATGAGGAACTCGTTACTTACTATCTCACCAACAAGGTTTTCGGCAGCACCTTCTCCACTTGTGCAGTTGCAGAGGCCGACTTGAACAAGTGTGAGCCTTGGGATCTACCAGGTATATACAATTGATGTATCACCTATCATAGTTTTAATAGCATAATTTGTTTTAATCTTCTAATCCGTTAGAGGCCAAGGCGAACTTATATTTGAAGTATTCTGTTATAACAACTCATCATAACATATGTGCAGCAAAAGCTAAAATTGGTGAGAAAGAATTGTACTTTTTCAGCCTTAGGGACCGCAAGTATCCCAGAGGCCTTCGCACCAGTAGAGCCACAGAGACTGGGTACTGGAAAACAACCGAGAAGGATCGAGAGGTTTTCAGTTCACGATCATCCACACCCGTTGGAATCAAGAGAACGCTGGTTTTCTACAAGGGCAGAGCTTCCAAAGCGGAGAAAACCAACTGGGTAATGCATGAGTATCGTCTTCAAGGAAAATTATCGTATCATCCTCTTCTCAAAAAATGCAAGGTTAGTTGGGAAAATTTATATAAAATATATATCTCTATATATATTACATTTAAAGTTTTTGTGATTTATAATGTAAATGAATGTTTTTTGGATTAATCATAATTAAGATTTTGTTGAAAATTGCAACCAACTATGTTAGTTCATTTTCAAGATAAGGAAGAGAAGCTAATTTATCCTAATGAATAAATAGAGATGCATCATTGACCAGCTATTGAAACTATTACGCAGTAATGATGCATCCCTATTTATTCATTAAGATCAATTAGCTTCTCCTCTTTGTCTTGCAAATGAACCACAATAATTACTTGAGAAAATGACAAAATCCTAATGATGTGATTAAAGAAAAAAACATTCATCAACAATATATATTAAAATAGATGTAGATTATTAAACATTGTGTCAGATTAAAAAAACTGAAATTCTAAACCCGAATTAATGTTTTCACATCGATAAATAATAGCACGTTTAAGATTTTTTATAATTTTATTGATATTACAAATCACCGCATCTTCCCTGCGGGAGCTGTAAAATACCTCTCCAAACAGAAATTCTAAACCCGAATTAATGTTTTCACATCGATAAATAATAGCACGTTTAGGATTTTTTATAATTTTATTGACGTTACAAATCACCGCATCTTCCCTATGCGAGCTGTAAAATATATCTCCTGGTGCAACAAAAGAGGAAACTGAACCCAAAAAACTATGATATCTAATATATATATCCTTGGACTTGGTGCAGGGTGAATGGGCGGTGTGCAGAATTTTTAAGAAGAGTGCTGTCGGGAAGAGGAGTTCCATAGGGCTGATAAGAAGTCACCCATATCTTGATATGCCGGGTTCTCCATCCTTGCCTTCACTCTTGGAGTGCATTCGCAACATAACTGCAGAGAATGATCAGAAAACAAGATCTTTTGAAAGGCAGGCCCGCACTTCTGCAAATGTTCATGATGAGTCCTGCTTCTCCGTGCCGATGGAACCTAGGGCTAATTTACTGGGACAAAATCTTCATCAGAATCAAAGTGGCAACAGCTCCAAGTATCTTGTTTTTTTTTATCAAGTATCTGAAATGGATAGACTGAAGGAGGAGTCTTCATATATGCAGAGTGTCATGGTAAATGATCAGAGAATTAATATGAATGACATCCCTACAACTGCACTTTTCTCAGTATCCAATGTCAGCGGGGATCAAATTAGCGTAAAACTCGACGAGCAGCCGTGGATTCAGCAGCTGCCAGGTTTACAGCCCTATATGGTATGCGATCCACATATGCGCCTAACCTCTAACTATTCAAACTTGGGATTTTCCACAGATGCATATTTTTCTGCTCCTAACTCTTCAAACGTAGTTTCAAAGGTCCTGGTTAGCCAGTCTGCAGCAATTCCAGTGGAGCCATATTCTAGCTCTAGTTTACACCATAAAACATTAAGCAATAACAGTAGTGTCGGAGCTAATAATTGTGTGAACAGCCTTCGGTGGACTAGCGATGGCCTCTCTCAAAACATATTGGCTCAGCCTATTCAAGAGCCCGATGGGGCTACTTGTTTGAGTTCACACCTTACTGATGAAACGATCTCTGTTGTCTGTAATCGATTGGATCAGCCACTGGATCAACTGGATTCTTCAGTGGATTTACATTCTGTCTGGAATATCACAGCGCATTAATTTTAATGAGACTTTAAAATAACCATTGTGTATGTAAACATAATATTTGTTAATGTTCGGTGAAAGGTTAATGATAATGATGTTAGGGAAATACTTATAGTGATGAATTGAGTTTAACGATGTTTTTGTAAACAGAAACTGTAATTTCTCTAATCCGCGAGAGATTTTTTGATATTGGTGAAAAATAGAATGTGTCTTTGTTGATATATTTTGTAAATATTTGATAATTTTTTTTAGGAATTTTGCATCTGTATTCATAAATTGCGACTAAAATTTTTCGGTGAAATCACATCAAAATAGATTAGGTTGACGGGTTTCGAATCAGCTAGTGTGGTTCATCATCAAGACAAGATGGAAAATCTGATCAAGTAACCCTTTAAACAGAACGGCTAGTTTGACTCAAATAATTAAAAAAAAAATTATTTATTTATTTTATTTTAAAAAGAGTAAACCAAATGATTAAAATTTATAATTTGAATTTTAAATATTTATATTTATTTTAATAAAAAATAATAATTATTAATTTAATATGTTTTAAAGAATAAAATAAATGTTTTCTATTTATATATTTTATAGAATAATAATTATCCATTTCTTTTTATTATTATCGAATAAATTAAATGTTAAAAATAATTAAATAATATTTAAAGTTTGATGAACCACACTGGCTCGTTCGAAAAGCCTCGACCTAATCTATTTTGATGTGATTTTCACTGAAAGATTTTAGTCACAAAATATGCTTTTTTTTTTATAACGTATAATATGTGATTTTATATATTTTTTCCAAAATGTATGTTTATTAATTTATTTAATTTATTAATTCTAATTTATTTAATATTTTAATTTATTATATATTTTAAAAAATTAACATTTTTAATATAAAAATTTAAATTTTAAAAATTATGAGGATGTCAATTATAAACACTATATTTTTTTTTTTGTAAGTTTGGTAGTACCTTTTATTTTTCTCTTTTTCTCACTTATTTTTTTTTTGTTTTCTTTTACTCCATCTTCATCAACATGTCCATATACATCATCTTGATTGGGGAAGGGAATTGAACCTGCGATGAGTGCTATTACGGTTTAACCAAGACCCCACAGACAATTATAAACACTATATTAAAGAAAAAGAGGAATTACACATGTTTCGGGTATTACTTTATAAAACACTTAAGTATTCATATATATATTTATATAATTTGTTTTTTAAAAATAAGGTTTTCTCAAATTTGAATTTATTTATTTAACATATGTAGATTTATTTTAATTTTGGATTCTAGACTTTTGATTTATTATTTATGGAGAGAGATAAAATCTCACAATATGAAATTTTTTTTAACTGTAGAATTTGAGGAAAGATTTGCACCTATACATATTTGATTCTTCTTGGTTAGGAAATGGTTCTATGTTGGTTTTGAAAAACACACTAGAATAAAATGTTTTAACTATCAGATTTTTTTGTTTTTACTTGTTTTTATATAATATACAAGTAATTGACATTGACATATGTTATTATTAATTCACTTTTCCACATTAGAAACTCTCTCTCTATATATATTATTAATATTTTTTTCAAATGTTACATATCAACTTTATATTTAACAAGGAAGGAATTCAAAATTTTACATCATAGTTTAAATTAGAAAGCACCTATTAATAGAGTAAGAATGTTCTTTCTATTTCTATATACATTGGATGTTGAGATATTTTATTCAATATGCTTATTGAGATATTCATTTATAATCCACATTACCTAATAAATTAAATTACACATCTCTCCTTTTTTTGGTAATTAAAAAAAGTTTCTATTATATTCTCAAAAAATTACATATAATTTTCCATATCTCCTTACTAGTAAATTTGTTGGCCAAAAAAATGATGCATAGCTCAAAAAAAAATAAAAAAAATCCATACACTATATCTGAAACGCTAGAAAACATAAATAATACACTGAAAACATCAATAATAAAAACAAAACCAATAGAAATCAGATATTTTTGGGGGGGCATAGCGTCTTTCCCAAACTCTCATGGGCCTATGGACGAGTGCCATCATTGAGATTATGCTCCAGGTGGTCAATCATGCCATCCATGTCATCAAGTTGGTCCAACCAGTCCATTGTCATCGCTGGATACGTTTGAGAGAGTCCATTCTATCCATCATCACTCATTGGCTGTGGTCGATATGGTTTCAGAAGGTCATCAACTTGTTGCCATTGTCATGTCGGTGCCTCGACTTGCCCAAGTCTACTATACACATTTCTTTTATAATTGAAAGAGAAAATATAAAAACTAGAAATTGCACCACATGTTGCAAAGGAAACGTCGTAAGGTTGTGGTATAGGAAAGAATAGCATATAATAAAAAAGAGGTAATTGGAACTTTCTCGGCTCCAACTAATGCTCCATAATAATAAGGGGTGGAGAATTATGTTTACTAGACCTCAAATCAAAATATCCATATTGGGTAATTGATGTGGAACAACTTCTTTGTTATTAATTGCATGTAAGATGTGTTTTTTCATAACGGATGAGACATTTTGGCGACCTCTATATGACAAAATCCACATGTTTGTTTTTTCTTTCTTCATGAAGGACTTCACCCTTCCATGAAATTATTTGCTTCTATCACATTCGCAATGTTAATGAATTCCTCTGATACTATTCATACAACTCTAACTCTGTTCTAAAAACTGATCACTATGACATGTTGTACTTCATAAGACACTACTAAGAAGCTTAAGTATGGTAAATCCACCTTCACTTGTCATTTGAACATAGAGCATAAAGTTATCTTAATCATCAATTTTATGGCTAAGAGACATTTGGCCCTTTTTAACCCTTGGGGATAATTAATTAATCTTAGTTCAAGTAATTTATATCAATAAATTATCTACAATCATATTTCCATAATTCCTCTTTGAACGACAAATATTCCACTTCTTTGGAACTTTCACCTCAGTTAGAATAACAAACATCATGAAGACCCAAAAGTAAGAAGAAAAAATCATCTCGCCTTTTGAAGATCATTTATTTTCCCATCAAATAAAAAGAAGCTATCAAATTTTGTAGTGAAAAGAATGAGAACAAATTTTAATGCAATAACTCCCTTCCCTAGTGATAGTGATAATACATTTTTGTTTTGAAATGAAATTATTTTCCCAATCTTTTAAATAATAGATTCCTCCCCAAGTGACCCTTTAGAGATACTTTTTTTTTTTTTTTTTTCAGCTGATTGCAATAGGTAAGTGTCTTTTGTCTAGTATTTTCTGAGTCATTGAATTTAATGTCACACCTCCAGTTTAGGGAAATTTTTTTTTTTTTTCTCTAGGTACTGAGGTTCCATCTTGCTTTAGTCCCTCTAACGTCTCTATTAAACTCAGATCTCCTTTCCACCACATCTTCCTAATAATAAATTTTTTCCACCATATATTATTTAAAAGGGTAAGTGTATAAGTGTAGATCTTAGGTTCAGTCATCCCTTTTCTTTTTATACCTGGATATCAGATATACCTACATATATCACTTACAGTTATACCACATATATTTCTTTTATCTATATATACATATAGATCTTCTTGATGCCACTTCTTGAGCGCACATAGAGGGATATATACCCATCTATACAACCTATAGATATATGTCTGCCCCTTATCAAATTTAGTTTATATTTGCTAAAGTTATATCTATATATATATATATATAGTCACATATATATATATATATATATATATATTTAAGCCACATATAAAAATAAATTTGATACGCCCTCTTACACTTAGTTAAACTATGCCCTGTGGAGTTATTTATACCTATCCGCATGAAATGGGTATATAGATATGTTAACCAGCGCATATATTCTATATATATATATGCCTATAAAATGACAAAGCCATGCGCATACAATATATATATATATGCCTATATAAAAATCAATCCATACGCATACAATATATATATATGCCGATATAAAAATCAACCCACATAATGCTCGTTGTAAACGTAGCCATACAATTCCAATGTCCTATTCGCACCGAGGGAGATGATACTTGGGAGTAGCACTACGCACATATTATATTTATAACCCTCCTCTTAATTAAAGTCCGAATTTTATACATGGATCGATATACTGTATACCCCGAGACTTTTCTAACCCTAATTTGGTATTGCGTTCTGTTTGTTATTTGCAGGACTGATCGCGGCTTAACATTTGAATTCTGTCCATAATTATTTGATAACCGCTTATTGAGATTCCGATCGGCGGAACAATGCCAAGTTAGTGCCCATCCTGCGTATGATTATTATTGGACTTCCTAGCCAGTAAATGTCTGTGCGGCTTCATACGTGGAGACGCAACCGGCGGCCAGATGTGAACCATATGCATGCATCGCCCAGTAGTCGACTGGTGTTAGCGTGTAAGTTTTTGTTACCTTTGATGGTATCACAGGCTGGGATGACGTCTCCTTTATGAGGAAGAGGTACTCACTGTCAGTGTATTCCGTCCCATACCTCGTGAATTTTGGACGGGTGGTTCTGGTAGCTGACCACTCTTTTGACGGAGTACTGTACGCGCCGCTCCCGGACGCTGAAATTCATTACCCTCAGGTTTACACTCCATCCTGGTGCAGACGAGTTTCAGCTGTTTCCCATCCCAATATCGACATGACAGCGCTTCCTAAATCAATCTAGGGATTTACTGGTTTCGGGAGCAGTGATATTAGGGTTTCGGCTTCCTTATCTTGAGGCGCTGGGATCCGATTTCTTCAGTAATCATTCCTATTCATTTCGGAACAGCGACTTGTGGTTTTTTTTTTCTCATTTCTTTAGTTTTTGTTTTGTTGTGTTTCCTACAGGGTTTCTTAACCACTAACGCGCCTCCTGTGCCGGGCTGCGGAGTCCTAACCGAGGAGTCGGCTATGGCCCAACATCAAGAAGTTTTGCATAAGAGTTTAGCTGTGATTATTCCCCTATTTAATCTGGGTACTTCTTTTATTTATTCACTGTTAGAATACTGCAGTATCCCGTCCAATTTTTAGATGGGAGCTTTTATTATTTTCCAGTCGGGATCTGGTTCGAATTTATATATACTGATCGGGTTTTATTTTCCTCTTTTCTGTTTCACTCATTGGCACAGCTTATGTTTATCTGCATCTTGAGTTAGATTCTTTGGTGACTCAGATTTACGATTGTTTTCTTACAGGTAACCGCCACCCCCTGCATTCAACTGTATGAGAGATGTCTCAGCTTGAGAAAGTGTGCGTTCGTCCAGATCGGTCATCTCTAACTATTCGAACTTGTATGATGTATCATTCTCTTTGCTGGTACTTATTTCCTGTCTCGCGTTCGACCTTGATAAAAGGCGCCATGGTCTGACGGATTTGTTTTCTACCCAATGAGTGCGTTGCACGTCATGGCAACCTAACCAGGCCTCGACTCTCCCTTGAGAAGTCTTTGCCTGCTAACTAAATTTTAATTGCGGAATCAGATAGGTTTACCGCTGTTGTTTTTTTTTTCCTCACGAACGGAGATCAATCTCCGTGTCCTTCAGGGATTTAAACCCTATCTCTTACTGTAAAAATCAATACGTCCCCTACTTGGCATCGACCCCACTCACACAGTGGTTTTATGTATCGTTAAATCATTGTATATTTTTTTTTTTTGTTGGTTTCCTTGCTAACTGAAAAATCTACTCGTAGGTCTCTTCGTAGTTAAATTTAGAACCATTATTTTCACGTCGCGGCATGGTTTTATTCGTTACTTTACTCGACGCGCCGTGGGTCGAACCGGAAGTACAGGCTGGGGTTTGTGTTGATTATATGTTTACTCAGTTGCCGTTGACTGTCAACACACCCGATTTGTATTGGCGTCGAAATTTGTTTTCATACATACCTCATACCTCTATGATTCGTATTTATAGTTATTTATTAACCTATATAGCTTTACAGGTCTAAATAATATTTGTATCTCCCTTTTTTTCCATATATATATAGTTCGTAGGTAGATATATAGTTCATGTTTAGTATAGGTAAAATGACTCTATCGTTATTTATGAACATATGGCTATTTTCGGTTCATGAAATAATAGTCCATTGGGTAGTATACTTTGAGCATAGATTAGATCCAAATCCATAACATTTGTTTCAAGTTAATAATATTTAGTTCAATTTGAGAGATGAATTCGAAAGGCAAGATACCATATCTTTAATATGGATGTTATAACACTTCTAGGGTATACTCTACTCTTTTGTTTAATAGGAATATTTATTCGAATATCCTTGTTCTTCACTCTATATTTCTCGCTATGTACTCTTATAAGCAATCAATAGTATTTAACTTGAAAACTTTAAGTGTTATTAAATCCTTTTATACCATATTTGTTTTCAAGGTCAATGGTATACTGGAAAAGAAAATATTTACACTTATAATTGTGATACTAATAAGCATGAAATAGAAATACTTTTGTTTTTCTTTTCCAGCACAATTTTAATGGTGATACTGCTCTTATATGCCATCTACAAATGTGGTAAATGTTAGAATACTCATATCTGCAATTTATATGCTACTATCTAGTGTTTTTCCTTTTTGTTACATACCAGGTATATTTCAGTGCTATTATCATGTTTCCCTAGCATGCACATAATCATGTCATATCAATTTTTTTGTCTACAGGGAACATAATAAAAATTAATCATCTATAGATACCAAGTAACTTCAGATTTAAACCGACCTTGGTTTAGAGTTTCTGAAGTTTCTACTCTATAGATTTCTAGTCTACAACTAAACAAATCTGGAAGGTGAGAGCCTAATGATAGATTCTGTTAAATGTAGTACCAATTTTTCTCATGGTCATAAAATAGAACTTTATATGTAGCCAATTTATACTGTAATAAGACATAGTACAAAATTTCAGAACATACCACACAATCTGCAAAATGACCAACCTCCCAACCTTAGAATCCTCTTTATCTCCCAGGATTCACCCCCGAGCAGAGATCACCTCCTAGAACAGATCAACCTCTGATCTGCCTAGGAGCAGTTTATTTAAGCTCATATTTCCCCAAAGCATGTTTCTAATTCTGCGTCCAGAATAGCAGGATGCTTTCTTTCCTGTTTAGCCTAGGCTTCCCATTTTGGGACTCTTTAAAGCTGCTTTAAGCTTTTCCTCAGCTTTTCCAGCTTTTTTCACCTCTTCCCAACTACTCCTCTTCATTGGGGAAATTTAGATTCCTCCTCAAATCTAAATTAATTTCTTTCAAGGATTTTTGAAAGAATTTGGGGATTTGTTGCCTTATCCATCCTCATGGATTTGGCAAGTGATCTCTAATTCTCATCTTGGTCAAAATGCACAATCATTTTATTTATTTCCTCAAACAAAATATGCAAATACATTCACACCATACTCATCCCTTGGGGTCCACCCCTTTAGGATTAAAGTTCAAATGTCTAACTTTAAAAATTCAACACACAAATTGGGGGTGTTACATATTCCCCCTCTGAAAATAAACACCGTCCTCGGTGTTCTTATTCAACTACTAGAGTTCATTTAAACAAAAATGGATATTGCTCCATCATTTCAGCTTCCCTTTCCCAGGTGGCTTCTTCAGCAGTAAAGTGCTTCCACTGCACTTTTACTCTGGCCACTGTTCTGTTTCTCAATTCAATTTCTTCCCGCTCCAATATTTGAAGCGGCTCTGGCAGAAACTCCCCTTCTGGTTCCACCTGTACAACATTCCAATCAACTATGTGAGAAGCATCATGCACATATCTTTTTAATAATGAAACATGAAATACATTATGCACTCTAACATGGGGTGGTAAGGCCAGCTTGTAAGCTACTGGTCCCACCCTTTCTAAGACTTCAAAAGGCCCACAATATCTAGGTGCAAGTTTTGCACAACTTCCAGCATAAAGTGTGCTCTTTTTGGGTTTGATGCGTAAATACACATGATCCCCCACTTTGAATTCTCGGTGCACTCTTTTCTTATCAGCGTAGCTTTTCTGGCGATCTTGTGCTGTCTTGATATTTCTTTGAATTTGCTTGACAATTTTTTCCATCTCTTGTAGTGCATCTGGTCCCAATACCAGTTTATCCTCGGGTTGACTCCAGCTCAAGGGAGTACGGCACTTTCTCCCATAGAGTGCCTCAAACGGACTCATCTTAATAGAGGATTGGTAACTATTATTATAGGCAAACTCAGCTAAATGCAGATACTCTTCCCATTTTGATGGCCTATCCATCACGTACATTCTCAGCATATCCTCTAAAATTTGATTTGTCCTTTCTGTTTTCCCATCAGTTTGAGGGTGATAGGCAGTACTAAAATTCAGCTTAGTACCCATTCCTGCAAACAATCCTTTCCAAAACGCTGCTGTAAACTTAGCATCCCGATCTGAGACAATCACCTTGGGAACTCCATGAAGCCTTACTATCTCCTTCAGGAAAACATTTGCTACTTGAGCTGTTCCGAAAGTAGATTTCACTGGTATAAAGTGAGCAGCTTTTGTGAGAGTGTCTACTACTACCATCACAGAATCATGTTGATATTTAGTCTTGGGAAATCCTGTTATAAAATCCATGGAAACCGTGTCCCATTTCCATTCTGCAATTGGCAGGGGATTTAAAAGCCCTGCTGGGTGTTGATGCTCAACTTTGACCAGTTGACATTCCATACACCTACTTAGATACTCTGCCACATCTCTCTTCATTCTTGGCCAGAACAAATTCTTCTTCAAGGTTGTCAACATCTTTTGATATCCGGGATGTCCTGCATAGGGCTGTTTATGATATTAATCTAGAATCTCTCTTTTCAATGACTCTATATTTGGAATATACAACCTGTTTTTGTAATAGAGCAGCCCTTGTGGGTTTTTAGTGTAATCTGTTTTATCCCTTGTCTGTAATTTCACCAAGAGTGCTTCATAGTTGGGATCTTGAGTTGCTGCTTTTCCCACCAATTCCTCTACCTCCATATGGGCACTACTCCCCATGCTGTTTAGATTTTGACAAGCATTTCTACTTAATGCATCAACAACTTTATTCTCCTTCCCCTTGATATGTTTTATGTCCATATCAAATTCACTTAGAAAAGACAGCCATCTGGCTTGTCTTGCATTCAGGTCAGTTTGGGAGAAAAAATATTTGAGGCTGATATGATCAGTCATCAATGTGAACTTCTTCCCCAACAGATAGTGCCTCCACATTTTTAAAGCATGAATAACAGCTGCAAATTCCAAATCATATGCACTATAATTCTGTTCATGAGTTTTCAATTTCCTAGACTCATAGGCAATAACTGAATTTTCTTGCAATAGGACTCCTCCTAGCCCTTCTCCGCAAGCATCTGTACATACCACAAATTCTTTATCAGGATCAGCAATTTTTAATATAGGAGCTGAAATAAGTTTCTGTTTCAATTGTTCGAAACTGTTTTGACATTTTTCAGTCCACACAAACTTGACACCCTTCCTTTGTAATGAGGTTATGGGATTTTCTATAGCAGAAAATCTCTCCACAAATCTGTGATAATAGCCTGCCATTCCCATAAATGATCTTACTGCTAAGACATCAGTGGGAACTGGCCATTCTTTAATGGCTTTTATCTTTTCAGGGTCAACTGCCAACCCTCTTTCAGAAATTATATGCCCCAAATATTGAATTTTATCTTTATAAAATTCACATTTACTGAATTTGGCATATAGCTGATTTTCTTTCAAAGTTTGCAACACTATTCTCAGGTGTTCCTTATGTTCTTCCTCATTTTTGGAATAAACTAAGATATCATCTATGAACACCAGAACAAATTTTTCCAAATACTTATTCAACACACTGTTCATCAGACACATAAATGTGGCAGGGGCATTTGTCAAACCAAAAGGTAGGACTACAAATTCGTAATGCCCATACCTGGTTCGAAATGTTGTTTTGCTGATGTCTTCTTCTTTAATTCTGAGCTGGTGATACCCAGTCCTTAGGTCTATCTTGGAGAAGACTGAAGCTCCTCTCACTTGATAAAAAAGATCATCAATTCTAGGAAGTGGATATCTATTCTTAATGGTCAACTTGTTCAGTTGACGATAGTCAATGCACATCCTAAAAGTTCCATCCTTATTTTTAACAAATAAAACAGGTGCTCCCCATGGAGACACACTTGGTCTAATGTAACCCTTATCCAATAATTCTTGCAGCTGCATCTTCAGCTCCATCAGTTCTGGCGGACTCATCCGATAAGGAGCTCGGGAAATAGGTGTAGCTCCCGGCACCAGATCTATAGAAAAGTCAATCTCTCTTTTGGGGGGAAGATGAGAGATTTCCTTGGGAAAGAATTCCTTAAACTCTCTGATGACTGGTATAGCATCCAGTAACTCTTCCTCAGTTTTCTGTTCTATTTCTTGTACATGCACTGCATAGACTTGGTATCCTTTTCTAGCTGTTCTTTTCAATTGTAAGGCTGATATTTGTCTTACTACAATGGGTTTTGGTTTCCCTTTTAGTGTAAAAGGTTTCCCTTCCTCATCTACACAATGCAGGGTTTTATCCTAGCAGTTCATCAGGGCTTTCTTCTTTTCCAGCCAATCCATTCCTATCAGCAGATCATAGGATCCTAATGGCAATATGTTTAGATTTACTTCTGTTGGGAACCCATTTAATTGTATTGTTGTTTTGGGAAACTTATGTGTGACTTTTCTCTTAGTTCCAGTGGCCAGCTGTACCAACCATGACTGCTGAAATTTTTCAGGTTTAATTTTACATTTTTCTACAATTCCAGGACTAATATAACTCAAAGAAGCACCTGGATCAATCAAAACAGTAACAGGGAGGTCAGAAATCTTACCCTCCATTTCCACCATGGTTGCTTGATGTTCTGCTTGCCGATTTTCCAATGCTGCACTGATAGTTGGTATGTTTCTGGCTATGTCATTGACTGTTGTTGCCTCTCGCTCTCTGCTGATCATATGAATATTTCGATGGGGACAGTCCCTCATCATATGGGGTTCTCCACAGCCCCAACATTTCAGAGGTTCCTTCATCCTGACTGTCCCTTCCTTTTTGTTGTTCCCTTCTACTGATTTTGAAACCACTTGGGACTGAGCAGTTTGACTTTCATTTGGTTTGCTGAATTTTCTTCTTTGATGATCTCTACCAAAATTTCTTAAATATGCTGGTTTTGGTCTTTTGCCTTTGAACTCACCCTTGTTCAACCAGCTCTTCCCTTGTTCCTCTTTACCTTTAAACTGCTGATAGCATAATCTTGCTTTTCTAACAGCTTCATCCATGGTCTTTGGGTTGTCAAATTCAATTTTCTCCTTGTAAACAGTAGGCAAACAATTTAAAAACCTTTGTACTTTTTCCTTTTCTTCCCTAATGTAAGGAACATACCTCAGTAAATTAGTAAACTTAGTGACAAACTCATCAATAGTGAGCTGCCCTAACCTAAGTTCATGGAATTCTTTTGCTTTATCGTCATAATAACGTTCATTCAAATAACGACTTTTGAACTTAGTCTGAAAATCTTCCCAAGTAACTGTCTTTTCATCAATGGCATGCACCATTTTTGTCTCTTCCCACCAGAGTGTAGCTTTTCCTTGTAGTTGATACACAGCTAATCTAGCCTTCAGATTTCTCTCATATTCATAGACTTGGAAATACTTGATCATGTTCAGCAACCAAGCTTCAGCATCCTCCTCCTTCTCCCAATCATAGGAGGGAGGTTTGATCTTTCTAAATTCCCCTTGCAACTCTCTTTTCTGCTTATGTTGATTTCTAGCTACATCCTCATCCTTAGATTCATCCATCTTTCTTTTTCCAGAACCTTCGCCCTCCTGGCTGTTCCGGGAAGTTAGCTCTCTGATGAGCTTTTCCTGCTCCTTACTGGCTGATGACAACATGTCATTTTGGCTTCTTAATTCAGCCAACTCTCGTTGCATCCGGTGCAACATAGCCAGTACCGGGGCATTAGGATCGGGAGTAGCAAACTCATCCCGCAGATCCACATAAATCCCTTCACCTTCCGCCATTTCAACTGTGTACACTTACAACACAGATTAGCAAAGTTTATAAACTTCAGAAAAAAAAAACAAAATATGAAATAAGCAGTGAGCACAAAACGACAGCCCAATTTGTTGTAACTAGTGCTCCGATACCATTTGTCACACCTCCAGTTTAGGAATTTTTTTTTTTTTTTTTTTCTCTAGGTACTGAGGTTCCATCTTGCTTTAGTCCCTTTAATGTCTCTATTAAATTCAGATCTCCTTTCCACCACATCTTCCTAATAATAAATTTTCTCCACCATATATTATTTAAAAGGGTAAGTGTATAAGTGTAGATCTTAGGTTCAGTCATCCCTTTTCTTTTTATACCTGCATATCAGATATACCTACATATATCACTTACAGTTATACCACATATATTTCTTTTATCTATATATACATATAGATCTTCTTGATGCCACTTCTTGAGTGCACATAGAGGGATATATACCCATCTCTACAACCTATAGATATATGTCTGCCCCTTATCAAATTTAGTTTATATTTCCTAAAGTTATATCTATATATATATATAGTTACACACACATATATATATATATATATATAAGCCACATATAAAAATAAATTTGATACGCCCTCTTACACTTAGTTAAACTATGCCCTGTGGAGTTATTTATACCTATCCGCATGAAATGGGTATATAGATATGTTAACCAGCGCATATATTGTATATATATATATGCCTATAAAATGACAAAGCCATGCGCATACAATATATATATATATATATGCCTATATAATAATCAATCCATACGCATACAATATATATATATATGCCGATATAAAAATCAACCCACATAATGCTCGTTATAAAAGTAGCCATAAAATTTCCAAGGTCTTATATGCACCGAGGGAGATGGTATTTGGGAGTAGCACTACGCACCCATTATCTTTGTAACCCTAATTTTAAATAAAGTTCAGATTTTATACCTCGATCGATAGAATATATACCCTGAGATTTTTCTAACTCAAATCTGGTATTGCGTTCTATTTGTTATTTGCAGGACAGCTCGCGGCTTAACAATGGAATTCTATCCATAACTAATTGATAACCGCTGATTGAGATGCCACTCGGCGAACCAATGTCAATGTTAGTGCTCATCCGGTATATGATTATTGTTGGCCTTCCTAGCCAGTACATGTCTGTGCGGCTTCATACGTGGAGACGCAACCAGCGACCAGATGTGAACCATATGCATGCCTCGCCCAGCATTCGACTGGTGTTAGCGTGTAAGTTTTTGTTACCTTTGATGGTATCATAGGCTGGGACGACGTCTCCTTTATGAGGAAGAGGTACTCACTGTCAGTGTATTCCGTCCCATACCTCGTAAATTTTAGACGGGTGGTTCTGGTAGCTGACCACTCTTTGGACTGAGTACTGTACGCGCCGCTTCCGGCCGCTGAAATTCATTACCCTCAGGTTTACACTCTATCCTGGTGCAGACAAGTTTCAGCTGTTTCCCATCCCAATATCGACATGACAACGCTTCCTAAATCTATCTAGGGATTTACTGATTTCGGGAGCCGTGATATTAGGGTTTCGGCTTCCTTATCTTGAGGCGCTGGGATCCGATTTCTTCAGTAATCATTCCTATTCATTTCGGAACAGCGACTAGTGGTTTTCTTTTTCTCATTTCTTTAGTTTTTGTTTTGTTGTGTTTCCTACAGTGTTTCTTAACCACTAACGCACCTCCTGTGCCGGGCTGCAGAGTCCTAACCGAGGAGTCGTCTACGGCCCAACCGCAAGAAGTTTTGCATAAGAGTTTAGCTGCAATTATTCCCCTATTTAAATCTGGGGACTTCTTTTATTTATTCGCTGTTAGAATACTTCAGTATCCCGTCCGATTTTTAGATGGGAGCTTTTATTATTTTTCAGTCGGGATCTGGTTCGAATTTATATATACCATCTATGTTTTATTTTTCCTTCTCGTTTATCTTACCTTTGCTCTTTGTTTATCTACATCATATCTGCATCTTGAGTTAGATGCTTTGGTGACTCAGATTGACGATTGTTTTCTTACAGGTAACCGCCACCCCGTGCATTCAACTGTATGAGAGATGTCTCAGCTTGAGAAAGTATGCGTTCGTCCAGATCGGTCATTTCTAACTATTCGAGCTTGTATGATGTATCATTCTCTTTGCTGGTACTTATTTCCAGTCTCGCGTTCGACTTTGATAAAATGCGCCATGGTCTGACAGATTTGTTGTCTACCCAATGAGTGCGTTGCACGCCATGGCAACCTAACCAGGCCTCGACTCTCCCTTGAGAAGTCTTTGCCTGCTAACTGAATTTTAATTGCGGAATCAGATAGGTTTACCGTTGTTGTTTTCTTTTTTCACGAACGGAGATCAATCTCCGTCTCCTGCAGAGGTTTAAACCCTATCTCTTACTGTAAAATCAGTACGTTCCCTATTTGGCATCGACCCCACTCACACAGTGGTTTTATGTATCGTTAAATCATTGTATATTTTTTTTTGTTGGTTTCCTCGCTAACTGGAAAATCTACTCGTAGGTATCTTCGTAGTTACATTTAGAACCATTATTTTCACGTCGCGACATGATTTTATTCTTTACCTTACTCGACGGGCCGTGGGTCGAACTGTAAGTACAGGCTGGGGTTTGTGTTGATTACATGTTTACTCAGTTGCCGCTGACTGTCAACATACCCGACTTGTTTTGGCGTCGAAAGTTGTTTTCATACATAGTTCATACCTCTATGATTCGTGCTTATAGTTATTTATTAACCTATATAGCTTTACAGGTCCAAATAATATTTGTATCTCCTTTTTTTTTTTTCATATATATATAGTTCGTAGTTAGATATATAGTTCATGTTTAGTATAGGTAAAATGACTCTATCGTTATTTATGAACATATGGCTATTTTCGGTTCATGAAATAATAGTCCATTGGGTAGTATACTTTGAGCATAGATTAGATCCAAATCCATAACATTTGTTTCAAGTTAATGATATTTAGTTAAATTTGAGAGATGAATTCGAAAGGCAAGATACCATATATTTAATATGGATGTTATAACACTTCTAGGGTATAACTTTACTCTTTGGTTTAATAGGAATACGTATTCGAATATCCTTGTTCTTCACTCTATATTTCTCGCTATGTACTCTTATAAACAATCAATAGTATTTAACTTGAAAACTTTAAGTGTTAGTAAATCCTTTTATACCATATTTGTTTTCAAGGTCAATGGTATACTTGGAAAAGAAAATATTTACACTTATAACTGTGATACTAATAAGCATGAAATAGAAATACTTTTGTGTTTTCCTTTCCAACACTATTTTAATGGTGATACTGCTCTTATATGCCTTCTACATATGTGGTAAATGTTAGAATACTCATATCTGCAATTTATAGGCTACTATCTGGTGTTTTTTCCTTTTTGTTACATACCAGGTATATTTCAATGCTGTTATCATGTTTCCCTAGCATACACATAATCATGTCATATCAAATTTTTTTCTTCTACAGGGAACATAATAAAAATTAATCATCTATAGATACCAAGTAACTTAAGATTTGAACCGACCTTGGTTTAGAGTTTCTGAAGTTTCTACTCTATAGATTTCTGGTCTACAACTAAACAAATCTGGAAGGTGAGAGCCTAATGATAGATTCTGTTAAATGTAGTACCAATTTTTCTCATGGTCATAAAATAGAACTTTATATGTAGCCAATTCATAATTTCGTAATAAGATATAGTACAAAGTAAACAACATGTCACAATAATCTCAAGGCAATGTGACCAACCTCCCAACCTTAGAATCCTCTTTATCTCCCAGGATTCACCCCGAGCAGATCACTCCTGTAACGTATCAAATCCTCCTCGATTCATTTGCAGAAGCTACGGCTCATATTTCCCCAAAGTATGTTTCTAATTCCCGCGCATGTATCAGCTAGATGCTTTCTTTCCTGTTTAGCCTAGGCTTCCCATTTTGGAAATCTTTAAAGCTGTTTTATGCTTTTCCTCAGCTTTTCCAACTTTTCTTACCTTTTCCCAACTACTTTCCTCATCATTGGGGAAATTTAGATTCCTCCTCAAAATCTAAATTAATTTCTTTCAAGGATTTTTGAAATATTGTGGCGATTTGTTGCCTTATCCATCCTCATGGATTTGGAAAGTGATCTCTAATTCTCATCTTGGTCAAAATTCACAATCATTTTATTTATTTCCTCAAACTAAATATGCAAGTACATTCACACCATACTCATCCTCGTGGTCCACCCCATAGGATTTAAAGTTTAACCGTCTAACTTTAAAATTCAACACACAAATTGGGGGGTGTTACAGGAAGAGGTGAAGAGGCTAGTAGACGAAAAAGACCAGAGTGACAATCTCTTCTGATTTTGTGATGTGGCCCTTCTTCAATTGATGAGGTAGTAAGAACTTTCTCCTCCAGAATAAGCGGTGGAGAATTATGTTGAGTGAACTACTACTCATGTAACTTTGACTCCTTAAAATTGGAATGTTTCTCTTCCCATAACTCTATCTCTGGTTATAATTATAGCTTTCTCTTGTTTATGAATAAATTGTCTCTAAATCATTATTGTCTGCCACTTTTTGAGTGATTTCTTGAATCAGTGAGAGAATGTAGCTCATCTAGATTCCAAAATCCTTCAATAACCCATTTTTTGAAGAGTCCTCTTCTGTTTTTATTTCTTCTACTTGGTCCTCCATAGCCTTGTCAACACCCTTTCCTTCTAAAGAATCATACATTCTTGATAAGTATCCATTATCGTGCTTTTCTTCTTCCATATACCTCAGATCTAAATGAATGGAACATGAGATAAGCTTAGTGACATTTTCCAAATTCCAATATTTTTCATTGCCCTTTTCATGTGTGCCAAGGAAAATGGATTCCATACATTCAAGAGAACAAGAAAAATGATGTATATTTGGATGTATGAAAATTTAGATACATCTTATTAAGTAAAATTTTAAAGGAATACTTGTCATAAACATTTAAAAATAATTTTATTAAATAATTAGTTTAGATCTAGAGTTAAGATTGATTTAGGCCATCTTAGTTCCCCCTATAAAGAAACTACATTCCAAATGAATACCATGGTCTACATTTTAACTTTATTATTTTTATTTTTTATTCTATTTTGACCTAGTTAAAATATTCATTACATTATGTCAATCTGTTTATTTAATCTAATTTTATTTTTAATTTTTTGTAATTTGACATAGTCAAAATGTTAAACATCACATTAAAACATTTCTATCATACCTTGTTGGAGAGCATAGTACCACAAAAATGTAATAGTTAAATATATAAATAGTTATTTTCAACATGTATATTTGGATGTATGAAATTTTAGATACATTTTATTAAGTAAAATTTTAAAAGAATAATGGTTATAGACATTTAAAAATAATTTTATTAAATAATTAGTTTAGATCCAGAGTTAAGATTGATTTAGGCCATCTTAGTCCCCCCTACAAAGAAACTACATTCCACATGGGTCAATACCATGGGTTGTATTTATAGTTTATCATTATTTTATTTTATTATTTTTATTTTTATTGTATTTTGACCTGGTTAAGATGTTCATTACATCATGTCAATCTTTTTATTTAATTTACTTGTATTTTTATTTTTTTTAATTTGACATAGTCAAAATGTTAAACATGACATTAAAACCTTTCTATCATACCTTGTTGGAGAGCATAGTAGCAAAAAATGTAATAATTACATTATGTGAATAATTTTATTTAATTCACTTTTATTTATAATTTTGTGTAATTTGACATAGTCAAAATGTTAAACATGACATTACAACCTTTCTATCATACTTTGGTGGAGAGCATAGTAGCACAAAAATGTAATATTTAAATATATAAATAGTTATTTTCCTTTTTTTAAATTTTTTTTTATCAATGTAATATAAATTAATTAGTTTGTGTGGAGTTTAATTTTATGATATAAATTTTATTATACATAAAAAATTTATGCTTATGTACCCAAAAATTTAATGTTTATGCTCCGGATGCAGATGATAGTCTCAGTTGATGGGACATCAGTCCCTGGGAAACTCCTGATGGAGCTTGTGAGGGGTGGCCATATGGCCCCCTGCAGCTCCATAATTGCTGCATTAACTACGCCAGCTTGCTTGACATTAACTCACTCTCGCTGGCCTTTTCATCTCCCTACCCTGCTCGAATGGTTCGCATTGGATTTTGTCTCAGATAATTTGAATTGCTCTTTTTCTGCCTGTCGTTCTCCGCCTCCCCTTTGGAGCGCCTGCCCTTATGCTTATGCTGAGCCGAGTGCTCGCACACAGACGGGTCGACGCTGCTCGCTCTTTGGTTGTTTGGAGACGCTGTCGGGCCACCACTTCACCCAGAGTGCCTTTTGTTTTTCTAGTTCCTTTCTGCATACTCGGACTGCCAATCCTTGATGGCTCCCACAGCTCTCTACCTGCTCTTTCTATCTCCAACATCTCCAACACACCTCTGTGACCATGCCACGACTTCATAATCGGATGCGATGCCACCGTGGAGCTTGTCGAGGTCATGTAGCTTGCTCCCAGCCTTCCAGCAACTTCAACACTGAGACTTCCTCTGAAGGCGTTGTGTGGGGACGCTATCCGGATACTCGCAGCCAAAGAGGTCACACTCACCATTTTGGAAATTTCCGTATTGCTCAAACCACCCCGCTTCAATCCGCTGACTCTCCAAGGCTTGTCTCCCATGCCTCCTGTCCCTTAGCAAGTCATTCCCTTTGCCAGTCTTCCCAGAGGGCAGAATTCCATTTTGAATGCTCTCTCAATCAACCCATCGTTACTGCTTTTGTTACTGTAACTCTGAGAGAAGAGATGCCTAACCTGGTTTTCTCACTTGTGCTTGATTCTAAACCCACTCCCCTTGGTCCTAATCCCTCACCGACTATGCACAATCCCTTGACCCCTGCTGTGCCCACTGAATTTGGGCATTTCGACCTGGGCAAGCAACCCATGCAGGTGGACGACACCAACAAGGATAGTGAGCCAAAGGAAGAAATCAAAGTTCCAAGGGACGAGTACTGATGCAGAATTGTGGAGGAACCACCTTCTCCAGCTCATGAATAATGAATTCTGCTGCCCTTGTCCCGACATGGTACAATTGTTCAATTGTTTTGGGAGTTTTTTTTATTTTCTATGTTTTTCGTTAGCTGAAACAGCTGTATGTTACTCTAGCATGTTTTTTTTTATATGTTAAATGATAGAAACAATGAGTCGGTTTCCCTTGCAAGGGCGGCGAAACTCTCTCCAAAAGAACTGGTTTCCCACCCAGGGCAGTTCAGAACTTCTGTTAAGCATGGACATCAAGCCCAGTTTCAGGCTTCCATAGCTGAAACTGTGGCAGTTTTGTATCAGTATGTTTTATAAATAGAATTAGTATTATTTAGAAAAAAAAAAATTAATGTTTATGTATTTTATAAATATTTTTTATTCATTAAACTAATTTATGTTAAATGTAGTTTTATTAAGTTATTAATTTAAAAATCACATCTTTTAAAAAAAATCATTATTAATTTAATTTTTTATATATTAAGAAATAATACTTATGAATTATAAAACAGTTGTAACATAAATAATATATAACAAAAAAACCATGTATTTTTGGAATAATAAAATAGTTGTAACAAAAACAATACAGAACAATAAAAACTATTATATTTGGATGTATGAAAATTTAGATAAATTTTATTAAGTAAAAATTTAAAAGAATAATGGTTATAAACATTTAAAAATAATTTTATTAAATAATTAGTTGACATCTAGAGTTAATATTGATTTAGGCTATCTTAGTTCCTCATATAAAGAAACTACATTCCACATGAATGCCACGGGTCAATACAGTGGGTTTTATTTATATTTATAGTTTATCATTATTTTATTTTATTATTTTTATCTTTTATTGTATTTTGACCTAGTTAAAATGGTCATTACATTATTTCAATCTTTTTATTTAATTTACTTTTATTTTTAATTTTGTGCAATTTGACATAGTCAAAATATTCAACATGACGTTACAACCTTTCTATCATACATGTCAGAGAGCATAGTAGCACAAAAATGTAATATTTAAATATATAAATAGTTATTTATTTTTTTATATTATTTTTTATCCATGTAATATAAATTAATTGGTTTGTGTGGAGTTTAATTTTATGATATAAATTTTATTATAAATAAAAATTTTACCCAAAAATTTAATGTTTATGTATTTTACAATTTTTTTTATTTATTAAAATAATTTATTTTAAATCTAGTTTTATTAAGTTATCAATTTAAATTTTATTAAAAAAAAAAGGTTAAAATCTAACAAATTTGTAATAACAACATTTTAACTTAAAAGTCACCAAAATCTAAAATCAATCTAACTCATTAAAAAAAAAACTAACATTATAAAAAACATACATAAAAATATTTACTTGATCTAATGGCCTAAAACATTTCAATCGTCTAACATTTGAGTCAATGGCTCAAATATGGACACAGTGGCAACTAGGGAAATTGTTTCCAAATAATAACCCAATGGCTCAAACATGGAAATAGTGGCAGCTAGGGGAATTGTTTTTAAATAGTAACGCATTATGGCGAAAAATTAAAATAAATTACATATTATCAAACACCATATTAAGAAGAGTAAGAATTATCTCTCTCTAATAGTGAAAAATAAATTATTTTCTTTTAATTTTCAATTAATTTTTTTATATAAAGTTAATGTAAAATTAAATTAAATTTTTTTTATAGGACTAATAATTTTATTAAAATAAATATTATTCTATTTTTTGGTAAATATAATGTTATATATCAACATCTCTATCATATTAGATTTTAATAAAAATAATAATCTTTTATGTTAATAATAATCATCGCTTTTTATCATTAATTGTTTTTTAAAGAGATAAATTAAAAAATAAATATTTATTTATTTATTTATTTAATTTTAAAATAAGAAAATGATGATCTCTGAACGAGCTGACCAAAATGTAAATATGGTAAACCAATAATATGTTAGCTGGAAGGACGATTTATGATAGTAGCACACAATCTTACCATTTGGTTGGCAAGTAATTTTAGTTTTTTTCCCATATTCCTTCGTAAGGAATAAGTGCAAACAAATAATTATTTATGATGGGGAATTAGTGGCATTGTAATTTTGGAATAGCTAAAATAGGTGAGTCGGAGGAAGAGCAAACAAATAATTATTTCTGATGGGGAATTAGTGGCATTGTAATTTTGGAATAGCTAAAATAGGTGACTAGGAGGATCATTTAACATAGTAGTAACATTAACTTGAAATTGTCTCCCCATCTAACCAAAGGAAAATATTATAATATTCTAAAGAATGAGGAAAAATGAGAAAAAATGGTCTTTTACCGAAGATCAAGAATTGAAACATATTCCAGACTTTGGACAATAACATGAGTCTACTAAGGGTTATAATAATATACGAAAAGGGAATCTTTAATAGCTATTCCATTAAATAAGCACCAAAAACTGAAGACACTAGCAAGCATGTGATGCAATGGATATCATGATTCATATAGGATATCATGTTCAAGTACGCTACGGAAAAGGATTATGATCCGTGATATGGAGAAAAAAAATTAGTTGAATTTTTAATGATATAGTTGTAGATTTTTCATTTTGTTTTACTTTAGAGTGAAGGGAACAAGTAGAGGTAAGAGACTATTGAATCATTTTTGTCTCTAAAAATTCCTAGTAATTTCTTAGTTAGAAAAAAGATTTTCTTTAACTTGAGTGGAGTTGAATGAAATTTTAAAAATTTGAGAGAACAAAAATGCCAAGTTAAAAACCAATTTACCAAAGAAGTGAAAGAAACTACTAAAGGGACTAAGAAATGGTCATGTCAACTGATGTATGTGCAGAAATTATTGAGCATGTTTATGAAATACTAGCTTGTAAACCACCTACTGGCGTTTATGTTCTATACCTGAAATAACAGTGCAATAAGTTACTTTGGATTGAATATTGTGTATCTTGGATCAAGAAATATTTACAAGACCCTTCAAAATTATATGAATTGTACATTGATGTTTCCTTAGAAACAAAAAATCTCTGTTGTGAAATTTACCTACATAACTATTTGCTCCAACAAAGAGTAACATGGTCATTATACCTGTATATTAGGGATGTGCAACTAAAATGATTCATCTCTTGGTTGTAGAATGAAACCATGAGGGTCAATGCTACAAAATGATATTAGAACGAGGAGATGAAAATGTAATTGGAGATAAGAGGAAAAGGGGATATACTAGGTGGGGTTTGAAAAACTCATATCCAAACGATAATAGATATAGCTTCTTACTGTAACACCTACTTCCCACATCTACCCATGTAATTGGCTAACTAGGGTAAATATGTGACTATAGGCTACTAATATCAAATTCAACCTCCTAGATGACCTTGGAAGTGGACCTGATGGAACACAAAAAACACACCTTACACTGCATCATTGACATCCCCAAGAGGTAACCCAACCTTCCAAGGCCCTGTTCGCTGAGGGGTGACTGAATTTTATCCCCTTTGATGCTTAGCCGCGGGCTTGTAAGAGAAAGGAAGTGGCTATAGACACTATATCCGCGGGATAGCCTTGGAAAGGTAGTCGCTACGGCCCAAACAATTAATTTTCTACCTGTAGCTCTTGTATGTGTGCCACATTTTGAGCCCCTGAGCCCAAGTCACTGCCACTAACTTCTTGTAACTTTAGATATAACACCCCCAATTCATGTGTTTGAATTTCAAAGTTAGACATTTGAACTTTAATCCTAAGGGGAGTGTACCCCAAAGGATAATTATTTTGTGAATGTAATTAAATATTTAAATGAGGAAATGAATAAAATAATGTGCCGCGGATTGACCAAAATGAGATTTTGAGATCACTTGCTAAATCCATGAGGATGGATGAGGAAAATATTTCCCCACAATCTTTCAAAAATCCTTGAAAGAAATTAAGTTTTAAATTTAGATTTTTGAGGAAAAATCTGAATCCCCCCAATGATGAGGAAAGTAGTTGGGAAGAGGTAAAAAGCTGGAAAAGCTGAGGAAAAGAAAAACACAGATTTAAAGAATCCCTAAATTAGGAAGCCTAGGCAAACAGGAAGAAAAGCATCCTGAGATTCTAGACGCAGAATTAGAAACATGCTTTGGGGAACAATAGCTTAAATAAGCTGCTCTTGTATAGATTAGAGGTTGATCTGTGTCAAGGAGATGATCTCAGCTCGGGGGTGAGTTCTGGGAGACAGAAGAACTCTAAGGTTGGGAGGTTGGTCAATTGCATGAGTGGTATGTCTTTAAATTTATTGGTGTGTTTACTTCATACAGTATGAATTGGATACATATAAAAGTTAATTTTATATTAGAATATAAGTTCTACATTTAACAGAATCCATCATAAGGAATACACCCTTGAAATTCTGCATAGTTGTAGAACTGAAATCTGTGGAGGAGAATCCAACAGAATATTTAAACTGTGTTGGTTTAAATCTGTGGATACCTATCCCTTCACAGAAGAATTCTATAAATTGGTTTTAATCTGCTTCTCTTTCATAGCATGATTTTAACATGTATAAAAAGTATGAGGAGAGAAACGACATAAACGAGTTGGTTTGCATGGTTAGAAATGTAAGAAATTGTAAATTTCAATGGATATTAAAGAACGAAAGTAGAGACTCGTATCGATTTAGTCATGGTCTACATAATTCCTATATAAATCCGAAACTCAATGATAAATTTATTTTGCATGCGAAGTGTACTAATACTTTAGGAAAATACAACCACCACCGAATTGCAAGATATTATATCGATAGTTATATTCCGGAACCATTCTAATATTAGAGAACATAAAGTGAAAATACAAAAGATATTATGTACTAAAACAACATGCATATGCACCACAAAGATAGTATATTGAAGTATATGTACCCTAGTCTATTATATGCACCCAAGTCAAGAAGGTAACCTAGTAGATTATACATACGCTGTAAAGAGAAAGAGAGAGACTGTATCATACACCGCTCGTAGATCAATTAGACAAATATGAGGTGCAAATTTATAACAATGGTATAAAATAGAAATGGTGAGATGTTATACTATTTCCAAGAAGTATTAAAAGAGATTTAGCTACCGCAACTAGTAAAACTAACACTAGTACAACATATGAGAAGGTTTTATAATTGTGCGTAAAACCTTCAACAAAATTTTAAGAAAACATGCACAAAACCGCATTGTGTTTGTACACCATAATAAAACTCGAGGAATAAGAATATATGCAACTGAATTGAAATGTGAAGAGAAAATACCATTAATTTTCTGAGGTTCATAACGAAAACAAATGAGCCGAACGATGCAAAGTGATAAGAATATCATTATTTTACTCAACATATACATATACATATATAAAGAGAAACGAGTATAAACCCTCGTGGGCGGACTGTCTCGAAATGCCACGGGATTAGCCATAATCAATTTTTCAAGTCGAGACTTAACAATGGAATTGTCCAGATTATACAACTCATAAATAAAAATTTTAAGCGGTTTAACGAGAACTACACAGCTATATGGATTCCCTTCAACCAGTGTTCGGTGAATACCGACCTGCACCTGGGGAAAACGAAGCCAACGTTAACATCAAGGCCGCCATTACTCTTTGTGGCAATGTAAGAAACCAAGACACAAGGCTTATGTTACCTGCGCAAGTCAACTACCAAGTTAAATCCCTTACTAAACGAGCTCAGTAGAACGAAAGTGCGCTAAAACAAAAAGGAGGTCTGAGAAAAATGATAGCACCTAGTGAAGTAGAGGTCGAAACCAATCCAAAGCCTATACGCGTACACAGGAGATAGAAAAATTGTTAGCAGTAAATAAATAACTAAAATAGATGCTCCAAATCGAACAACGAAAAGTGCCTTACCCGATTTGTATGAGCTCGACCTACACAAGTCAATATGGGAATGAACTAGAGCATCGCGCCATCTTCAGAGTTATAAACCCCGAGAAAGCATTGATGCGTTTCAGATGGAGGATAACTTCTGAATACAAGAGCTGTCGTTCATAATGAGCTCTGGAGAAATCGCATAAGGAAATGCCAACGAATGGATTCAACATGCACCCTCTCACGCATGAGAGGCAAACCAACAAATATCTGCAAAAAACCACATAAATATATGAGACGCGATGAAATCGTAACAATTGGGTGGATGTAAATCACCTGTAACAAATAAAGGCATATGATACATTAAGTTCAACAATCACCGCAAGGGCTCACGAAAGGAGCGTAAAATTAAATGCGCAGAAGGAAGCCATGATTTAATAGTAAGTTCATACCTGAATCGTTAGGATAGTCTGGAGATACACCCAGGAGGTAACCAAGTTCGGTGTAGAGCTAGGGCATCAAAAAGATCGCTCTGTCATGGATAACACCGACGTGCAGGAAGAAAACAAAAAGAACCCTGAACAAAGCCATATGTGAAATTATACTTGGATCGATTTACAGAAACCCTAAAGCCACAGTGAATCCACGCCGTCCAACTGGCGAGATTGGAGGAAAAGAGACACGGATCAAGGTATTAATAAACTAGGTACAACCTGCATTCAATATCCAACTCAACGAGTAATGCCATTAAATGTCGATTTGAGCTGGCGATATTATAGCATGAGCGTAGTCGACAAGATAAGATGACGGGAGGAGCCTGGGCTGTCGTGGAACGAATCCACGTAACCAAAAATGGGCAGAGACTTGTTACTGCCTATGTGGCGAAACCAAAAACGAAAAAAACACTATCTGTGAGCTTACGTGGGAGACTGATTCTCCGTCTCCATTCAACCATACGACGCATCCAACAACAAGCGCATATTACGTGGCGGCCAAGTCAATGGATTTTGTGTGAAGTCGAAATAAGGATGGGTGAACAATTAATTCGACTTGATTAACATGTATGCCGAAATATCACCATAGGTCAAGTCCGTCCGTCATGAATTATATGCTATCCCTCAGTAAAGACTTAGAGTACGTGGAATCATGAAGGCAGAAGCCTACGAAATTTCATATAGATATATGGATAATTAAAATCGTGGCCAAGGTGTGAAACCAAATCGATTCCCTCTACGTTCCTCCATGGTCTACGAATATGTCAAATAAGTCCAACAAGAGTGGGAGTTACGAAGTGGATAATTATACATAATTATATAGCCCATTCCTTATAATTGTTTATCATTGCTATAATTGTTATAAATCTATAACATATGTTTATAATTGTTATAAACGTATATATCATTGCTATGGTAATTATAGAGTGATGAAGAGGGCAAGTGATTTAAATGTCATATGGGTTTCAGATCCATTTTATTATGTATATTGGAACAAAGTTGATACGAGGGAAATAACTCGAAATGTAGGGAATCGATCCTGAACAGATCACAATTGTAAAAGAATAAGCATAATCCCTTGCTAGGATTCACTGAAGTAATTAAATGGGAAATTGTTTTTTTTGGAGGTAAAATGGGAGGTGTGACAAATGGTATCAAAGCCCACGTTATAAAACTAGGCTGGTGACGTTGTGCTCACTGTTGCTGTGTATTCATTGTATAAATTTAATTCTGTGGAAAAAAAAAATAAAAAATTATTATTATTATTTTTATTTTCACTGATCTGCGTTGATTGTGTACAGTGGTGTTGAAATGGAAGAAGGTGGTGAAATTTATGTTGATCTGCGTGATGAGGATAATGCGCCAGATCCAAATGCGCCCATGATGGCTATGTTGCGGGAATTGCAACAAGAGTTGGCTGAGATAAAAAGCCAGAATGACAGATTGTCATTAGCCAGTGAGGAGCAGGAAAAGCTCATCAGGGAATTAACTTCGCGGAACAGCCAGGAAGGAGAAGGTTCTGGAAAGAGGAAAACTGATGAGTCTGAAGATGAGGATGCAGTAATGCATCAATACAAATAGAAAAAGGAATTACAGGGGGAATTCTGAAAAATAAAGCCTCCCTCCTATGATGGGGAGAAGGAGGAGGATGCAGAAGCTTGGTTATTGAACATGATCAAGTATTTCTAGGTCTATGAATATGATAGTAATATGAAGGCCAGATTAGTTGTTTACCAGCTACAAGGCAAGGCTACCTTGTGGTGGGAGGAGACGAAAATGGTGCATGCCATTGATGAAAATACAGTCACCTGGGAAGATTTCCAGGTTAAGTTCAAGAACCGCTACCTAAATGAACGTTACTATGATGACAAAGCGAAGGAATTCCATGAACTTAGACTGGGACAACTCACTATTGATGAGTTTGTTACTAAGTTTACAAATCTGCTGAGATATGTACCCTACATAAGGGAAGAAAAGGAAAAAGTACAGAGGTTCCTAAATTGTTTGCCTGTTGTATACAAAGAGAAAATTGAGTTTGACAACCCAAAAACAATGGACGAGGCTGTTAGAAAATCCAGATTATGTTACCAACAGTTCAAAGGAAAAACTGAACAAGGGAAAAGTTGGGTAAATAAGAATGAGTTCAAAGGGAGGAAACAGAAACCAGCCTATTTTAAGAATTTTGGCAGAGACCATCATCGGAAAAAGTTTAATAAACCTAAAGAAAGTCAAACTGCTCAGTCCCAAGTGGCTTCAAAACAAATAGATGGAGACAGTAAAAAGGAGGGGACAGTCAAAATGAAGGAGCCCTTGAAATGTTGGGGCTATGGAGAACCCCATCTTTTGAGGGACTGCCCTCATCGAAACATTCATATGCTCATGAGAGATCGAGAAGCGACAACAGTAAATGATATAGCCAGAAATATACCAACTATCAGTGCAGCCCTGGAAAATCGGCAAGCAGAACATCAAGCAACCATGGTGGAGATGGAGGGTAAGATTTCTGACCTATCTGTTACTGTTCAGATTGATCTAGGTGCTTCTTTGAGTTACATTAGTCCAAATATTGTAGAAAAATGTAACTTAAAAACTGAAAAATTTCAACAGTCATGGTTGGTACAGCTGGCCACTGGAACTAAAAGAAAGGTAACACATAAACTGCCCAGAACAGAAATCCAATTAAATGAGTTTCAAACAGAATTGAATTTGAACATTGTGCCCTTAGGGTCATACGATCTACTGATAGGAATGGATTGGATGGAAAAGAAGAAAGCCTTGATGAACTGCTGGGATAAGACTTTGCATTGTGTAGATGAGGAAGGGAAACCTTTTATTCTCAAAGGGAAACAAAAACCTATTTCTGTAAGACAAATTTCAGCATTGCAATTAAAAAGAACAGCTAGAAAAGGACACCAAGTTTATGCAGTGCATGTGGAAGAAATAGAGTAGAAAACTAAAGAAGAATTACTGGATGCTGTACCAATAATAAGAGAATTCAAGGAAGTTTTTCCAAAGGAAATCCCTCATCTTCCCCCCAAAAGAGAGATTGATTTCTCAATCGATCTGGTGCCGGGAGCAACACCTGTCTCCCGAGCGCCTTATCGAATGAGTCCTCCTGAACTTATGGAACTAAAAATGCAATTACAAGAACTGCTAGATAAAGGGTATATCAGACCGAGTGTGTCTCCTTGGGGAGCACCGGTGCTGTTCGTGAAAAAGAAAGATGGAACTTTCAGGATGTGCATTGATTATCGTCAACTGAATAAGTTGACAATTAAAAATAGATATCCTTTGCCTAGAATTGATGATCTTTTTGATCAAGTGAGAGGAGCTTCAGCATTTTCGAAAATTGACTTAAGAACTGGTTATCACCAGCTTATAATTAAAGAAGAAGACATCAGCAAAACAGCGTTTCGAACCAGGTATGGTCACTACGAATTTGTAGTCCTACCTTTTGGTTTGACAAATGTCCCTGCCACATTCATGTGCCTAATGAACAGTGTGTTAAACAAGTACTTGGATAAATTTGTCCTTGTGTTCATAGATGATATGTTAGTTTACTCAAAAAGTGAGGAGAAACATAAGGAACACCTGAGGATAGTATTGCAAACTCTAAAGGAAAATCAGCTATACGCCAAGTTTAGCAAATGTGAGTTTTATAAAGACAAGATCCAATACTTGGGTCATATTATTTCTGAACAAGGCCTTGCTGTTGACCCTGAAACGATAAAGGCTATAAAAGAATGGCCTGTACCAGCTGATGTTTCAGCAGTGAGATCATTCATGGGGATTGCAGGCTATTATCACAGATTTGTAGAGAGGTTTTCTGCAATAGCACATCCCATCACATCCTTACAAAGGAAAGGTGTCAAGTTTGAATGGACCGAAAAATGTCAAAACAGTTTTGACCAATTAAAACTGAAACTTACTACCGCCCCTATACTGAAGATTGCAGATCCTGATAAGGAATTTGTGGTATGTACGGATGTCTGTAGAGAAGGATTGGGAGGAGTTCTTTTGCAGGAAAATTCAGTTATTGCCTATGAATCTAGGAAACTGAAGGTACATGAATAGAATTATAGTGCCTATGATTTAGAATTAGCAGCTGTTATTCATGCTTTGAAAATTTGGTGGCACTATCTTCTTGGAAAAAATTTTACATTGATGACTGATCATATTAGTCTCAAATATTTCTTTTCCCAAATTGATTTGAATGCCAGACAAGCCAGATGGTTGTCCTTTTTAAGTGAATTTGATATGGATATAAAACATATTAGACGGAAAGAAAATAAAGTTGCTGATGCATTGAGCAGAAATGCTTGTCAGAATATCAATAACATTGGAAGTAGTGCTCAGATCAATGTAGAAGATTTTGTGAATAAGGCAGCAAGCCAAGACCTAATTTATGAAACACTTCTGGTGCAATTACAAAAAAAAGGAGAAAATTGATTTCAGTCAAAACCAAAAAGGGCTGATCTGTTATAAAAACAGATTGTATATTCCCAATGTAGAGTCCTTAAAAAGGGAAATTTTGGATGAGTACCACAAACAACCATATGCAAGACATCCAGGATATTAGAAAATTTTAACAGCCCTAAAAAATAAGTTGTTCTGGATAGGAATGAAGAGATATGTAGCAGAGTATTTAAGTAGATGCATGGAATGTCAACTAGTCAAAGTTGAACATCAGCATCCTGTCGGCCTTCTAAACCCTTTACCCATTGCAGAATGGAAATGGGACAGAGTTTCCATGGATTTCATAACAGGGTTACCTAAAACCAAATACCAGCATGATTCTATAATGGTAGTAGTAGACACTCTAACTAAAGCTGCTCACTTTATACCAGTGAAATCCACCTTTGGGACAGCTCAAGTAGCGAATGTGTTCCTGAAGGAGGTAGTAAGGCTCCATGGGGTTCCGTAGGTGATTTTTTCTGATATGGATGCTAAGTTTATAGCCGCCTTTTGGAAAGGGCTATTTGGAGGTATGGGCACTAAATTGAATTTTAGCACTGCTTACCACCCTCAGACCGATGGTCAAACGGAAAGAACTAATCAAATTTTGGAGGACATGCTGAGAATGTATGTGATGGATAGACCCTCAAAGTGGGAAGATTACTTACATTTAGCTGAATTTTCCTATAATAACAACTACCAATCCTCCATCAAAATGAGTCTGTTTGAGGCACTGTATGGAAGGAAGTGTCGTACTCCTTTGAGCTGGAGTCAGCCAGAAGATAAAATAATGTTGGGACCAGATGCTTTACAAGAGATGGAAAGAATTTTCAAACAGATACAAAGAAACATCAAGACAGCACAAGATCGCCAGAAGAATTACGCTGATAAGAAAGAGTGCACAGAGAATTTAAAGTGGGGGAGCATGTGTATTTGCATATTAAACCCAAAAAGAGCACCCTTTATGCTAGGAGTTGTGCAAAACTGGCCCCTAGATACTGTGGTCCATTTGAAGTATTAGGAAGGGTGGGACCAGTGGCTTACAAGCTGGCCTTACCACCCCATGTTAGAGTTCATGATGTATTTCATGTTTCATTGTTAAAAATATATGTGCATGATGCTTCTCACATAGTTGATTGGAATGTTGTACAGGTGGAACCAGAAGGGGAGTTTCTGACAGAACCGCTTCAAATATTGGAGCGGGAAGAAATTGAATTGAGAAGCAGAACAGTAGCAAGAGTAAAGGTGCAGTGGAAGCACTTTACTGCTGAAGAAGCTACCTAGGAAAGAGAAGCTGAAATGATGGAAAAATATCCATTTTTATTTGCAAAATGAACTCTAGTAGTTGAATAATAACACCGACGATGGTGTTTATTTTCAGAGGAGGAATATGTAACACCCCCAATTCATGTGTTTGAATTTCAAAGTTAGACATTACAAATTTAATCCTAAGGGGAGTGGACCCCAAAGCATAATTATTTTGTGAATGTAATTAAATATTTAAATGAGGAAATGAATAAAATAATGTGGTGCAGATTGACCAAAATGAGATTTTGAGATCACTTGCTAAATCCATGAGGATGGATGAGGCAAATATTTCCCCACAATCTTTCAAAAATCCTTGAAAGAAATTAAGTTTTAAATTTAGATTTTTGAGGAAAAATATGAATTCCCCCAATGATGAGGAAAGTAGCTGGGAAGAGGTAAAAAGCTGGAAAAGCTGAGGAAAAGCATAAAACAGCTTTAAAGAATCTCTAAATTGGGAAGCCTAGGCAAACAGGAAGAAAAGCATCCTGAGATTCTGGACGCAGAATTAGAAACATGCTTTGGGGAACAATAGCTTAAATAAGCTGCTCTTGTACAGATTAGAGGTTGATCTATGTCAAGGAGATGATCTCAGCTCAGGGGTGAGTTTTGGGAGACAGAAGAACTCTAAGGTTGGGAGGTTGGTCAATTGCATGAGTGGTATGTCTTTAAATTTATTGGTGTATTTACTTCACATAGTATGAATTGGCTACATATAAAAGTTAGTTTTATATTAGAATATAAGTTCTACATTTAACAGATTCAATCATAAGGAATACACCCTTGACATTCTGCATAGTTGTAGAACTAGAATCTGTGGAAAAGAATCCAATAGAATCTTTAAACCAGTGCTAGTTTAAATCTGAGGATACTTAATTCTCCACAGAAGAAATTTATAAATTGGTTTTAATCTGCTTCTGTTTCATAGCATGACTCTAATATGTATAAAAATAAGAGGGCGAGAAATCTAAGTTGTCAGTACTGAGTTGGGAAATAGCAGAAGAGGAATTGTAAATTTCAATGGATATTAAAGAACGAAAGTAGAGACTGTATCGATTGAGCCTATGGTCAGCACATAATTCCTATATAACCAGAAGCTCAGTGATAAATTTATTTTACATGCAAGCAGCCAATACTTTAGCAAAATAAAACCACCACTGAATTGCAAGAGATTATGCATTGATAGTTATATTCTGGAACCATTCTAATATTAGAGAATAGAAAGTGAGAAGACAAAAGATAGTTATGCAAATAAACAAAATGCATATGCACCACAGCATAGTATATTGAAGTATATGTACCCTAGTATATTATATGCACCCAAGTCAAGAAGGTAACCTAGTAGATTATACATACATATGTTTGTAAACATAGAAAGAGAGATATCTAATTATACACTACCTGTAGATCAATTAGACAAATATGAGGTGCAAATTTATAACAAGGGTATAAAATAGAAATGGTGAGATGTTATACTATTTACAAGAAGTATTAAAAGAGATTTAGCTACTGCAACTAGTAAACTATACACTAGTACAGTATGAGAATGTTTTACACCAGGCAGAAAGCCTTCACAAATACCAGAAGGACAAACAGAATAAACCAGTATTGTACACCATAATAAAACTGAGGAATAAGAATATATGCAACTGAATTGAAATATAAAGAGAAAAGAATACATTAATTTTCTTGAGGTTCATAACGAAAACAGGAGCTGAACGATGCAAATTGATGAGATTATCATTTTGACCAAGATATGCATATACATATACAAAAAGTGAAACGAGTATAAAACCCTGTGGCTTAAGGACTGTCTCGAAATGCCACTGGAGTAGACATAATTAAATATTCAAGTCGAGACTTAACAATGGAATTGTCCAGATTTATACAACTCATAAATAAAAATTTTAAACTGTCTAACGAGCACTACAGAGCTATACGGATTCCCTTCAACCAGTGCTCGGTGAATACCGACCTGCAAGTGGGGAAAAATAAAGCCAACGTTAACGTCAAGGCCGCCATTACTCTCTGTGGCAATGTAAGAGACCAAGACGCAAGGCTTACATTACCTGCGCAATTCAACGACCAAGTTAAATCCCCTACTAAACGAGCTCAGTAGGACGAAAGTGCGCTAAAACAAAAAGGAGGTCTGAGAAAAATGATAAGTACCTGGTGAAGTAGAGGTTGAAACCAATCCAGAGCCTGTACGCGTACACAGGAGATAGGAAAATTTTTAGCAGTAAATAAATAACGAAAATAGATGCTCAAAATCGAACAATGAAAAGTGCCTTACCCGATTAGTATGAGCTCGACCTACACAGGTCAAGATGGGAATGAACCAGAGCGTCGCGCCATCTTCAGAGTTATAAACCCCGAGAAACCAGTGGTGCGTTTCAGATGGAGGATAACTTCTAAACACAAGCACGTTCGGTCAGAACAAGCTCTGGAAAATTCGCATACGAAAATGCCAACGAATAAATTCAATACGCACCCTCTAACGCATGAGAGGCAAACCAACAAATCCCTGCAAACTAACACAGAAATATATGAGACGCGATGAAATCGTAACAATTGGGTGGATGCAAATCACCTGGAACAAAATAACGGCATATGATACATCTAAATTCAACAATCGTTGTAAGGGCTCAACGAAAGGAGCGTACAATTAAATCCGCAGAAGGAAGCCATGATTTAACAGTAAGTTTCATACGTGAATCGTCAAGATAGTCTGGAGATATGCCCAGGAGGTAACCGAGCTCGGTGTGGAGCTAGGGCATCAAAAAGATCGCTCTGTCATGAATAACACCGACGCGCAGGAAGAAAACAAAAAGAACCCTGAACAAAGTCTTATGTGAAATTATACTCGGATTGATTTACAAAAACCCTAAAGTCACAATGAATCGACGCCGTCCAACTGGCGAGATCGGAAGGAGCCACGGATCGAGGTATTAATAAGCCAGGTACAACCTGCATTCAAACTCCAACTCAACGAGTAATGCCATTAAATGTCGATTGAGCTGGCGGGGTTATAGAAGGAGTGTAGTCGACAAGGTAAGGTGACAGGAGGAACCTGGATTGTTGTGGAACGAATCCACATAAACAAAAATGGGTAGAGACTTGTTACTTCCTATGTGGCGAAACCAAAACGAAACAAACACTATCTGTGAGCTTACGTGGGAGACTGATTCTCCATCTCCATTCAACTATACGATGCATCAAACCACAAGCTCATATTACGTGGAGGCCAAATCAATGGAATTTGGTTGAAGTTGAAACAAGGACGAGTGAAAAATTAAATCGACTTGATTATCATGTACGCCTAAATATAACCATAGGTCAAGTCCGTTCCATCATGACTTATATGCTATCCATTAGTGAAATATTGGAGTACGTGGAATCATAAAGACAAAAGCCTACACAATTTCATATAGTTATATGTATAATTAAAATCGTGGCAAATGTGTGAAACCAAATCGATTCCATCTACGTCCCTCCATGGTCTATGAATATGTCAAACAATTACAACAAGGGTGGGACTTATGAAGTGGATAAATATACATAATTGTTATAACCCATTCCTTATAATTGTTTATAATTGTTATAATTGTTATAACCCTATAACATATGTTTATAATTGTTATAAACATATATATCATTGTTATGGTAGTTAGAGTGATGAAGATTTCAAGTTCTTTAAATGGCGTATGGGTTTCAGACACATTTTATTATATATAGTGGAACAAAGTTGACACATGGGAAATAAATCGAAATCGATATTGAACCGATCACATTTGTAAAGGAATAAGCAAAATCCCTTGCTAGGATTCACTGAAATAGCTGAATGAATTTTTTTTTTTTTGGAGGTAAAATGGGAGGTGTGACATTAGAAGAGGGTAAATAACATTGAAAAAATTATATGGAAGAAATCGCATCATCATTAACTCATCCGACCCCACCCAGCCATGACAGTCATTTGGTCAAATATGTCACAAACATAGCATCTATAGGCATAAACAACATATTTAAACAAAGGGGTCTCTTTCTTATTTGAGAAAGCCTAAGAAGCATTTCTACCCTGCATCATAATTTGTCATACAATCAATTTCACCATAGATACATGGGATAATCATTCACAGGAAAAATCATGAATAGAGCCATACATCATCACTGATTAAATACATGCTCATAACTAGCATATTAATAACATAAATATAATGGATACAATATCAATAAAATCCATACATAAACTAGTATATTTGCATACCGAATACCAGAGAAATGAGATATTTGTTACTTAATGTAAGAACCTACTGGAGATGGGACTTCCACATTCCACCCGACCATAGATTTGTTGAGAAAAATGTAGTTTGTCCAATCAGCCCCATGCCATATTCCAAGCGTGAATGTGGGAATCATAACCAACCTAAAAATAACCATACAAGCATGAATCCTACTAGAGTTCTCAGCCTACACAGTGAGGAATTTGAGTGCCTCCTAGTTTCTCAAGATTTTCCATAACCCACAGTTTGATCAATGGGTCACTAGGCCCTACACCAAGACCATCCCTCTAGGATTTATTGTATATCCCATCTCGGGACTACTAGGCCCAACAAAGAGGAATCCACCTCTTGTCTTTACTGTATATTGTTTCATTCACCAAAAATGATTCATGGGCTCACCGAGGCACGCAATATAGCTTTACCATAGCCCACAGTCTTGCTCAAAGGTTATTAGGCTAGTGGCTTTACCTTGATCGATAGTCTGGTTTAGGGACCACTAGGCCATTTTTTTGTCATTTTGGAGATTCACCCCACTTAGATTTGAATCCAATCTGACCAACCAACTCAACCGAAGTATAAGAAACCATCTAATCAAGGCTATACGAAAATCCCAAGGCTAGGCTGAAAACACTCTGACACCTAGAAAACCCCATGCCAAGACAAGAAAGAACCACATGCAATACCATGCATGCCAAATCTAGCAAGAAAAACACACATGCAAACTGATACCTGCCATGAATCATGTTGTAGCTGCATGATCCTTCTTTTCTCTGCTTGACCTTTGCTTTCTTGCTCCAAATATCCAAGTACGCCACACTCACCAACAGTGCTGCAAAAATAATCTAAGTTTCCACGAGTATGAGAGAGAGAGAGAGAGAGAGAGAGAATAATGAGAGAAAAAAGCTTGCCAACTAATCCTCGGCATCGTTTTTATCATTGATTCCTCTAATTTCTTCATTTTCCTACTCACATGCAACCTGTGACCTTTCACCTTCCTTTTCTCCTATTTTCCATTATTTTCATAAATAAACACTCCAAAAATATTTTTTGCCTCTTTAATGAATTTTCATTTTCCTTTTCCAATTTCCTTTGCCATAATAAATGGAATCGACACCCCCAAGGATGTTTTTCCCAACATTCATCTTGGAATACATGTCCCATCACCATGGTCTTATATGTTTTACATGAATGTTTTTACTGGGGTTGTTACAGAATCCTCCCCCTTGGAGGCACACCATCCTTGGTGTTTAATGACACCTACAAACTAGCAAGCTCTTAAAAAAAAATTATACTACCTATGAAGCTTTATGACATAGCTCTTTGTAGTATTTAAAACTAATAACATGTTAAAACATGACAATCATACTGTGTACTAGAGATTTATAACATAGCTCATTACTGTATTTACAATAAGAACCAAATATAATCTTGCATATTTTCTTCAACCAAAAATTAACCATACTGTCTGTTGAGCTTTATAAACGAGCTTGAAACAATATTTACAATAATATTCACATATGCACATTTTCTCAGCCAAAAAATAGAAGGATACAATGTCTATATCAACAAGGGAATCCAGAGGCTCGCACCTCCACCCTCAACATAATACCATAATTCACTTCCTTCCCAGGAAGTCTAGAATCATCAAAGTTGCATCCAATGTCCAATGCTACAATCCCGCACCACTTTTCCTCTCAGTGGACATTTACTGGCTCATTGTTCCAGGGCACACTCCCAATGTGCATCTGATTCCATCTGGAAATTCTAATGATTAAAACCAATCCAACCCCGGCCTTCCCTGCTTTGCTACATAGTTCCTAGGGAAATCCAGTAATCCCCTTCCATGCAGTCACTCACCTTCCAAGTTCTGCCGGCACCCCCATCTCGGGCAGTCCATCCCTTGGCAAGCCTTCCTTGCATCGGAAGATATGAAAACCAAGGCATATATATGCCCCCAAAGAATCATATCGGTCATAAAAATATCATGTAAATTAATGGAAAATATTGGGAACCAGTGTCCCATAGTGGCCCTACTCCTGAAATGCTTATCTAACATTTTGCTGCATATTCCAATTCCTTATGTTGTTATTTCTACTGCTTGTAATAAGTTTCAACGACCCAACAAGGCATTACAGGTTTTCCTGTACAAGCACATATCTGTCATTAGATTCGTAATAAATTGAAATAACTTCAAACCATACCTCATTGGTAGATCGTCAAAAATGAACACTTGCAATTATGTTCACTTCCTGTCACAAAAGTCAAACTAGTTGTTTGATAAAAGCATCATGTAGAAGCATATCATATCAAGCTAGCTCAAAATGCAATCAATCCTTACTTCTGTCTTTGTTCTTTATGTAGACACATTGGATCAATTGCCACACCCTACAAGCACCCAGTGCATTCTCCTCAACGATGTACACATATACACAATTCACAACACATACATACACACAATTCACAACACATACATCCACACAAGGTGTACAACACCATACAATACATACACCCACTCCTGCTGTACAACACAACATAATATATATGCATATACCTGGTGGACAACACAATATGTGTACATACACATACATCTATAGTACAATAAAACACAATACATACGCCTACAGTGACATACAACACATACACCTACACCTGGTGTACAACACAACACAATATATATACACATATACATATATAGAGTAAAACACGATGAATACACATGTCACGATACCACGACCACACCATGCACATACATAGTATTGTGTTCCCACAACACAACATGTACAACATGAACTCAATACCATATGTATACTAGTACCATATGCACAACATGTAGAAAGTACCACCTGTACACAACACTACATGCACAATATGTGCACAACATCACATGTACATGACACCACTTGCACAACATGTAGCAATGCCAAATGTACACTGCACCACCTGTACAATGTGTACACAATATGATAGATACACATCACCACATGCACAACATGTACACGCCAACATATGTACATAGCACCACATGCACGACATGTACACAACACTTCCTACACACAACACCATGTGTAAAATCATGCATACAATACCAACTTCACATAGCACCATATGTACATCATACACACAACACTATATGTACATATCACTGCATATTCAACATGTACATATCACCATACATACACAACACCGCATATCCAACATGTGCACAACACCATATCACACAATACCACATATCCAACATGTACATAGTACCATCTATACTTGGCACTGCATATGCAACATCATGTATACAATAGGCACACACCATCATATGTACTCAGTACTACATATGAAACATTAGACATCACCATATTTATAATCACTGAATACACAACATGCACAACATATACACAACAATAACACTGTACATCCATAGACCACACATTTACCCCACAAGAAATTCTGGTTCTATTTTCTTTCCATTATCCATGCCTATCCTAGCATGCCACAAATCACACTACTTTCACATTGTTGATGTATCTCTCAGCATTACCTGTCCAAAAACATAGGCATAGTAAAATTATATAACATTAAATCACATCCCACATGATACTAGCCTCATAGATCTGTCAAAGTTACTCTACCACTTTATTCCTCATAGCCAGGAACCTCTTCATGCCATTCACCTACATAATCAATAATTCCTCAAAAAGAATGATCCTTGAAACATTTTCATTCCATGAAATACATACATACATATATATATATATATATATATAATCGTTGGTGTAAACCAATCATGATCCTGTCAGGTAATGTCATACAAACCATCAACGTAAAATCGTCAAGATCCAAGATGATCGTATCAATCAACGACATACTTACATGTATACATATGTAAACATCAACAAAATCATGATCACAACACAATGGCTAGATATCATAAGGTCTAGGTTAAGAGAGCTTCCTCATTTTTGAAGAGCATGCACAACGTTGAGAACAGCAGTTCCCAACATAGAAAATAAATCTAACATCTCATTTTTTTTACCTTTTCTGTTTCCTTTCTCATGTCTGTATTGTCACCATCCATTTACCACAATGGACCCAACTAGTCCAACCGAATGTCATACCCATAATTTTTGATGTGTTTACTCATGCACTCAGTTTCATTCATATCTTACATTACCTGTTTGGTACCACAGAGCTCTCCCCAGGCTCCATTAAATTTCCTCTTTCCCAACCAATTTCCAAGACTCTCATACAAAAGGAAAGAAAAAAATGAATAAGAAGAAGTCCATGAGAACAAAAAGCAATATGAAATCGCAACACAGTGGTATAGATATTCACCAGACACAATCAAGACCGCAAATCAAGTGACAACAAATCAAAATACCGAAATCACAATACTTTACAACAAACACCATGACTCAATCCCCATGGTTCCCAATACTTCCTAGGACGGCTCAAACTGAGCCTTCTTCAAGATTTCATGGCAGTCTCTTGCCATGAAATCCCTACATCATACTGCCATAACCACACAAGTTTCAACGCATAAATAAATATAACAATATACTTTTTATCTTACCTTGTTGTGCCAAGCACACTGAGCTATAACTAAATACACATGTGAGCCACATGTATCAACATCAAGACAACATATCTATCAATTCGAAATCAACTTTTACCAATACTAAAAAGAATGTCATAATCCATCGATAAACTCACATTCATCATTCATAATACATAATGCTACCACTATCACCTACTTACACTGAGATACCTATCGTCCATCCAAACACATGTGTGTTAGTATAACCATCTTAAAACAATACCATTTCATTATGCAATCTTACTAACACGTATACTCATATCATGCAATTAATCAAACATTCAAGCAACTTGCAAACATAGCATGATAAATAAATTAACTAGATGATGTAATAGAAACCAAAGTACTCAAACGCCAAATAGATGAAATAATCAAACAATTAAGCATCAAGTACACGACATAAGAAAACTCATACCTTGATGTATCTTATGGGCGGTTATCTTATCTACACAATAAATCTAGATTAGCACAATATAACTCTGTGACACATCAAATCAACCTAAATAATGTCATGGTATCCATAATAGTAACTAGTTAATAAGTTTGTATCATAGACTCATAAACAAATGTAGTTCATGCATAGAAATTACATATGCACAATTAGTCTAGAGTAATGCAATGCACTATCGTAATTAGGTTGAATCATACCTAAATGTCAAAACCCTAACTAGTTGCATGGGCGAGTCCAATTCTAGCATAATACATATAACATCAAAATCTTAACACGGTAACCTTAATCATCAAGTTAACTAACACATACTCACCAACAACATATAACATAACCATCGAGCTAATTACAATTTAAAATATAACTTGCTCATCAACAACACATAACATAATCATCAAGTTAACAAATCATAAACAACAACAAGTTAATCATGTAACATAATCATCAACAACATATAACATAATGATCAAGTTAATATCATGCCTAACTAACCAACATATGCATATAATCACACTAATTAACTAACATATATCGTGTATGTAACCATAACATCAATAGAATTAAAGGCATGCACATAACCATAATGCATATGACTATGCTAATCAACTAGAATTTATCACACATGTAGCCAAAATAACAATATAATGGAAAACATATAATTAACCCTAATGTTTACAACAATCATGAATCACATACCTTCATGCCTGTATGGCGATATTCTCCTACCCCAAAGTCCATTGTTGCAACTTCACTTTACTGATTTTCATCTCCTACTCTATCTCAACTAACACATTAGCATCATAACATACCAATATCATCATGATAACCTAATTGCATACAATGACCTTAAGCACAACAACCTCAATCAAACCAATGCAAACTTGACCACATGCACCCACTTGACATGTATACTCAATCATGAATTGACCAATGAATGTCCCACATATAGCATCACATAAGCAATAATACACAAACAACACCCAAGCATGACGAATATGTGACCTAGCATACAAAATAAACTCATACACAACATGTAACAATATGTAAGAAAGCGTACACTAACAATGAACAAGCATGTACCACACATAACCAGTGATACACACATGAAAACATGTTGAAAACAACACCATCAGCTCTTCCATGGCCACACCACTGCCACCATGCCCAAAAAAACATGGATGCAACAAGCACACATAGACTACAAGCATACTAAACACATATGCAACCAACATAAATTCATGACCAACACACTCCCCATCGAGTCTGAGGGTTGAACCATGCTCTGATACCACTCTGTGGTATTATATATGAACCAAAGAGAATGGGGACTAGACACCGACATGCATAAAAAATTCATATAAAACCACACCATGAAAATGCAAAAAGCACACATGGAACAAAAGCATGAGGAACACATATGCAATTGACAGGAATGCACAATGAACACACACAACCCAAGGAGAGGACAACCACGCTTTGAGAACACTTTGTAACACCCTCTTCCCACATCTACCCACGTAACCTACCAACTCGAGTAAACATGTGACGAGAGGCTACTAATATGATATTTAAGCTCCTAGATTCCCTTAAGGAAGTGGAATCGATGGAAACACCAAAAAACACACCTTACACTGCGTCATTGACATCCCTAGGAGGTAACTCAACCTTCTAAGGCCCTATTCCTTGAGGCAGGACTGATTTTTATCCCCTTTGAGGCTTAGCCACGAGACTTTAAGGGAAATTAAGTGACAATAGACCCTATAGCCACATTCTAGCCTTGGCAAGGTAGTGACTAAGGCCCAGAAAATCAGTTTCTGCCTGTAGCTCTAGCATTTGTGCCACATTTTCAGCCCTTGAGCCCAAGTCACTTCCTAGAACTTCCTGTAACTTCGGGAGAGGTTAAATAACATTATAAAAAACATATGGAATCAATCACATCATCAGGAACTCATCCCAGCCCAACTAGCCATGATAGTCATTTTGTCAAGCATGTCACAAACATATCATATACATGCATAAATAATAGATTTAAAAAAAATGGTCTCTTTCTTATCTGATAAAGGAAAATAAACATTGCTCCCCTACATCGTAAGCTATCATATAATCAATTTCACCATAGATACATTGGATAATAATTTACAAGAAAAATCATGAATAGAGCCATATATCATCATTGACCAAATACATGCTCATAACCAACATATTAATAACACAAATTCAATGGATACAATATCAATAAAATCCATACATAAAACAGTATCTTTTCATACTGAATACTAGAGAAATGAGCTCTTCGTTATGGAATGTAAGAACCAATGAGAGATGTGATTTCCATGTTCTACCCGACCATAGATTAGTCGAGCCAAATCTACTTCAGCCAATCACCCTTGTGCCATATTACAAGAGTGAATTTGGGATTTTTAACCAACCGAAAAAGAACCAAACAATCATGAATGCTACCGGATTTCTTCGCCTACATTGTGAGGAATTTGAGTGCCTCCTAGTCTCTCAAGCTTTACTGTAACCCACAGTCTGATCTAGGGATCACTAGGCCCTACGCCGAGACCATCAATGTAGGATTTACCATACATTCCATCCACGGACTACTATACCCAACAAAGATAAATCCACCTCTTGTATTTACCATATATCATTCCATTCACGGGAAAGGATCCCTAGGCACATCGAGGCACACAATCTGGCTTTACTGCAACCCATAGTTTGGCTCAGGGGTTACTAAGACAGTGGCTTTACTGTGATCAAGAGTCTGGTTCAGCGACCACTAGGCCATGTGTTTTTCATTTCACACATCCACCGCACTTAGCTTCGAATCTAATCCATCCATCCAGCTCAACCGAAGTATGACAACCCATCTCATCAAGGCTATATTGAAATGGAAAGGCTAGGCTGAAAATACTATCACACCTGGAAAAACACATGACAAGAGAGAAAAGAACCACATGCAATACAATGCATGCCAAATATAGTAAGGAAAATATGCATGCAAATAGATACTTGCCAAGAATCATGTGGTAGTTGCTTGATGTTGCTTTTCCCTGCTTGATATTTTCCTTCTTAATCCAAATCTCCAAGTATGCCACACTCACCAAGGGTGCTCCTATAATACTCTAAGTGTCCAAGAGTATGAGAGAGATAGAGAGATAATAATTAGGGAAAAAATCTTTCCAACTGATCCTCAACATCCTTTTTATCATTGATGCCTCTAATTTCTTCATTTTCCATTATTTTCCTTAATTTTCCTCCTCACATGCAACCTATGACCTTTCAGCTTCCTTTTCTCCTATTTTCCATTATTTTCACAAATAAATGCTCCAAAAATTCTTTTTGCCTCTTTAATTCCTTTTCCTTTGCCAATTTCCTTCGCCATAATAAAGGAAATCAACATTCCCAGGATGTTTTACCCAACATTCAACTTGGAATACGTGTCCCATCACCGTGGTCTTATATATTTTACATTAATGTTTTTACTGGGGTTGTTACACTTACCTAGTGCTTGAAGAAAAATGTTGTGTTATATTGCAACAGATTCATTAACATGTTCAAAAATGAAGTACTTAAGGGTGGAGGGATGATGTGGAAAATGGTGAGAAAGGTGATGTAAGGAGAAGATCCATGTTCACTACCACCACTTAAGATAGATATGCACACATTTATTTAAAGCCTCTATGATAAACATTTCAACCCTAAAACCCCTTATTAATCCTTGGATATTAGGTTATATTTATATTTTTATATTTTGGTATATATATATATATATATATATATATATATATATATATATATATAGATATATATATATTTATATATATATATATATATATATATATATATATGTATATGTATATATATATATATATGTGTGTGTGTGTGTGTGTGTGTGTGTGTGTGTGGAACACATATATATGTAGCTATATGTATGATTAAAGTTCTAACTAAATTGAAAATAACAATATTTTAGTATATAGAGATGTAAAATTTATCTAAATATAAATAATATTATTAAGAGCCCGCATATATTCATCTTTAATCCATATTTACCAATAATTAAGAGGAGTCAAATTTCTCAAAATACAAACTTATTTTTAACTCTAAAATTGGAGAAAAATTTTGCACCTAGAAAATTTGATTGTTATTAAAACATGGTAAATCCAAAGCTAAAATATATGTAAGTTTATAATTTTATAAAATTATAATTAGTATATGTAGATAAATGTCTTTCAGATTAATCACATCATTAGGATTTGGTCGATGTTTCGAGCCATCTAATGTTGTTGATCCTCAGGACAAGGTGAAGAAGGAAATCGATCTCAAAACCAGTCATTAAAAACTAGCCGTTATTTGAATTGTTTAGTTAATTAGTTATAATATTAAAAGTTTTTATGTTTTTAAGAAATGTTATTAAAAAAGGGTTAATGAATAATAAAGAATAATTTAATATTGAATAATTTAATAAAGTGATTAAATTTTAGTTATTATAATAAGTGGAGTTGGGGTAAATAATAATAAAGGGACTGGGACACTTCCGTGAAGCCATTGATATCACTAAGAAGATCTCAGACTAGGAAACTTCTAAGTTGGTTGGCCATTCCCTCACCTTGAAGTTTTTTAGTTTCCAAGCTGAGTTATATGAGCAAACTTGTGGGGTTTCCATGGGTTCCCCACTTTCCCCTGTAGTTGCTAACTTATTTATGGAGGATTTTGAAATGAAGGCATTGGCCTGAACTTAATTTCACCTGAAGAAGTGGAATAGGTTCATGGATGATACCTGTGTCATATGGCCCCATGTTCGCGAGAAGTTAGATTTGTTTCTTGGTGACCTAAATTCCCAAACAGATTACATCAAATTCACGATGGAAGTAGAGGTGGATGGTTGCCTTCCCTTCTTAGATATTCTTCTCTCTAGAAGGGATGATGGTTTTATCTCTCATTGGGTTTTTCGTAAGAAAAATCACACTGAAAAGTATCTTCATGTTGATTCTCGTCATATTCTAGCCCAGAAATTCTGTGTTCTTTGCACTCTCGCTACCCATGTTATTAGAATATACGATGATAACCACTTGGAATCGGAGAAATCCTGTCTTCTTGATGTGTTTGAGAATAATGGGTATAGTAAATCTCAATGTCTTAAAACCCTTCAAAAAGCCTTTAAAGGATTAAGAGAGAAGTCTACTTGGATGATCCTATCTCCAAGGTTAAGATTTTGTTTATCCAAGGGACCACGAACGGAGCTACCCATGTCCTTAGGAGAAATAATGTCTCCTCATCGTTTAAACCTCTCTATATTATCAATAATTGTCTCGGATCTGTCATGAACCATATAGACCTAAAGGACATGAAAGGTGTTTATATGGTTCCTTGTTCCTGTGGTACTCCCTATTTTGGGGAAACTCGTCGGTCCATTAGATAGGGAGTCCATGAGCATGCTGCAGACACTACGCATGATCGATCCCACATTTTTTCTCTTCTGAAACATGCTGAAAAATCATGTCACCATGTATGCATTGAAGAATCCAAATTAATTTCTAAGGTGGATCACTTCGATCATAGGAAGTTGAGGGAGGCTATTGAAATTGAGAGGCATCCTAAGAATCTCAACGAAGATGATGGATAGAAATTAAGAGTTCAAATATGCCCCTCTCTAGGTGATTTATCCCTCTTGCATTAGATTCCTTTCGCCTTTTGTGTTTATTTACTTCTTGTCCCTTTGGTTTTATTCTTGTCCCTTTGATTTTAAATTTTCCTCTTTTATCTTTATCCTATAGTTCTCTTTTTCTTTAGTTAGGGTTTTTATACAATTTCATTATATTGTATAATATCACTTCAATTATATTATAATAATGATTCCTAACTTTTTAACAAAATATTTATATATCCAATATATATATATATATATATATATATATATATATATATACCCATTCTCCGCTTATTATAATAATTTCATTTTGTTGTATAATATCCCTTGAATTATATTATAATAATGATTCTTAATTTTTCATTATATATATATATATATATATATATATAGCCCTTCTTCACTTATTATAATAGCTAAAATTTAATCATTTTGTTAAGTTATTCATTTGCAAATAATTCTAGATTATTTCTTAACCACTTTTTAATAATATTTCTTACAAAGCTTAAAATTTTTAAGATTGTTCCCTTTATTATTATTTACCCCTACTCCACTTATTATAAGAACTAAAATTTAATCATTTTATTAAATTATTCAATATTTAATTATTCTTTACTATTCATAACCCTTTTTTAATAATGTTGTAAGGCATATTTATTTGATAACAGCTCACCTGTTGTCTACCTATCCTTCGTTTGCATCATTAGATGTTTTGTTAGACGATTAAAATATCCTCAAACGTTGATTTGAATTCGGTATTTAAATTCAGTTTTGATTGACGAGGTGGCAATAAATCCTTGAATTCGATATTTTGGTGGCAACAGATCCAGCCTTGGTTCCTAAGGCATGGATCTAACTGCCCTCATTGACCAAAGTTAGTTAACGGTACTCATTAACCTTCCTCTCCCTCCCCACTAGATCGTCTTGATTCTGCTAATTGAATCTGGACGATTCATCGGCGCGACAGTGAGGCAAAGTTGATGCAAGGTATCCTCTTTCTTCCATTTTCATTTCAGATGTTAAGTTTCTTTTTATTTCAAAATTTTCCCCGTTTTTGAGGGAAATAGATAGGGTTTTACCTTTAGTAGCTTGCACAGATAAAGAAAATCGTACCAGGACAACTATTATAAGGGCGATCGCGATCGTGAAGGACAACGACTCTTTGGTTGTGAAATCGAACAGCAACAACAGTGTCAAGTTCCAGTTCAGAGTAGACAATGATCTTTATACTTTTCATTCATTCAGGTTTTTAGGTATGGCTTCTCCTTTCCATTCTTATTTAAGTATGTATCTATGTCTGGAGCTGTCAATTCTTTTTGAAGTCTCAACAGAGGGTTAAAGAAAGACTAAAAATACATTAAAAGGGAGAATACAGACTTCAAGGGAACTGCTTTGTGCCTTAGAGCTTGATTCTTCATAAGCTTTTATGGTTCTTTTCTGTGCAAGATTTTATATTTAGCGGCAATCTCTCAATAATGCAAAATTTCTGCAATAATTTTATATTAAGTTGTAGTATCTTAAAAATGAAATACTTTTTCTCATAAAGGTGCTTGATATAGTCATGTGACTTTGCATAAAGGTATAGACAGCTATGACAATATTGGGGTTTTCCTTCGCGGATGTTTTTATGTTAGAGATCAGTTCCATTAACTCATGGTTTGTTTTTGGCAAGAGAACCATATAAGTTTGTTCTTCCTCCTACCTAAAAACAAGTCCAAGTTGCTAACATACTTTAACATAACTATAGTGACCCGAAGTGCATTGAGCCTTGGGTGGAGGAAAAGTTTAAAGATTAACTGGGCGGGTAATCACAGCTGGTTCGATCTTCCAGCAAGATGACCCGAGAGGAGTTGAAACCGAATTTCATGATAGATATTCAAATAATTTTACAGCGAACAATGGGTACTTGGAAAGATAGAGAAATGCTTTTTTAAGTCGAGTGTAGGAAAGAAAGTGCAAATGATAGCCTATTATCTTTTAATTCTTATATTCATTTTGTATGTTTAGTCTTTTTGGCGTTAACATTACACAAAGGCAAGGTGGATTTTGATCTATAAGATATACAAAGAAATAGAGAAGAGGAAAACCAATTTTAATAGAGCACAGAAAAGTGGTTTACTGGTGAGAGTATCAGATGAAGAAGAAAACCTTTCGGAGATTTCATCATTTCTTTACTTTTCAGTGGTAATGAAACTACAACCAAGATGATGTTATTCACCGTACATTTTTTACAGGTTGTCCTAAAGATTTGGAGCAGTTGAGTATAAATTTCAGCCTGAATTATGGCTATTATGATTACACGTCGATAAATTTATAGGATAAATCACATGCTAATAATATTCTTTTGACTTGTGTGGCGATGGATTGATATAGGTTGAGTATGATTCATTGAGAAGAAAATGAACAAAGTAGAAAATACTGATGTGAGATGATTAAAATTAATATTGGCATGTGCAACAATTCTCAATGGCACCGGTTAAATGCGACCATAATATTAATTTATAAACAGAAATGTATGGATAATCGAGTCCTGTGATTCCACATGTTCAGTTATGTGATTATGAGGGCTTTTATTGTTTTAATTTGATCTTCTTCTTTGTTTATGTTTGTATATATATATATATATATTATGGAGATGGTTTTGATTCTGAATATGATTTCGATTGCGATAACTCTGAAGAATCTCATACCTGGACACAGTCGTCACCTTTCACGTCTGTACATTGTAAGCGAAATTACCGACAACATTAACAGTAAACACCCATCTCCCAATTTTTGTTTTTCATGGGTTCCTATGAAGTGATAAGAGTGACACGCTGACCTCTTCTAAATGGAATCACAGTGTTCAAAATTTTACGTCACCTGTTAAATGCCAACGTTTCAATAATGTATTATGTAATGATCCAATTTAAAATCCCTTGGTATAAACAATATTGATTACAGTATCAATTACCGAGTGGTTTCATTGACGAGGGAATGTCTAAAAGCTGGGACTCTGCGTTCATGACACTATAGCCCATGAAATGCTTTGAAGGAATGACTTTAATGCATACATCAAAGAATATGTATTTTTTTTTCATATTGTAAATAATCTAATAATGTCATGGTTAATATTGTAAACAATCTAATAATGTCATTGTTAATTTTGACGACGTTATACGTTTTTTATTTGATATTACAATTAATAATTATAATTTTATTTTATTTTTAAAATTACAACTAAGTTAGAAATTAAATTGGTTTATGAGATTTTCTATGGGTAAGATATGAAATCTTTTTTAAGGCATTTTGATTGTTAAATTTTATGATTCTGAGGTTAATTTATGTGGTGATGTATTGTTGGTCTCAGATTTAAATGTGAATTCTAACCTTGAATGAATTTATAATTCTTGAACATGTGGGAATATGTTAGGAATCTTGACTAAATATTTATAGTTCTTAAGCATCTTGAGAATATTTTAGGGATCTTGAGTGAATTTATAATTATGGAGTATCTTGAAAATATTTTAGGGGGTTTTGAGTGAATTTAAAATTTCTGAAGATGTAGGAAATATTTAAGGGGTTTCGAGTGAATTTATAATTCTTAAATCTATGGAGAATATTTTAGGATAACTTTTTAAGAAAATCAAACTTGTGAATTTTTCTGGGTGAAATTTTTTGAAGAATCAAACTTGATGTGGTTTTCATAGAAATGAAATGAATGTTGAGTATATTTAAGTTACAATGTCAAAAAAATTCACTTGGTTAATTGCCTCAACACATAACCAAGTGCATAATCTCTTTTTATTTATTTAATTTCTTTTTACATAATACTATTATTTTATTTCTTAAAATCTTGAGTCATAAGTTCTTTTCATTTATTTTATTTCTTTTTCTTTTACCTTTTAATTTTTTTTTATTTGTTAAAATTATGCATCTATGTAGTAAGGGGAAGATTGGAAGACAAAAAAGTCACCCTAGAAAGTCTTTATTATTCCATTAATTTATTAAAGGAAAAAAGAGAAGAAAGAGAGACGGAACATAAACTAGAATTAGCTAAAATGTTTGATAACAATTTTTTATTGCGAGAAAATATAATTTTAGGGCTCAAGGAATTGCACAAAATGAAAGATAGGTTACAATAAATGTAAAACCACACTAATTGACGTATATCATGAGTGAAATAAAATAGCCTTGAATCTTATAATTCATAGTAAAGAGGAGATAGATGATTACACATTTGAAATAGTAAAAGAAGAATGAAAATATAAGTGGTAAATTGAAACCAACATATTTCATAGAAGCAAGAAGGAATTGCAAAAAAATATAATTTTAGGGCTCAAGGAATTGCAAAAAATGAAATATAGGTTACAATAAATGTAAAACCACACTAATTGACCTATATCATGAGTGCAATAAAATAGCCTTGAATCTTCTAATCCATAGTAAAGAGGAGATAGATGTTGACACATTTGAACTAGTAAAAGAAGAATGAAAATATAAGTGGTAAATTGAAACCAACATATTTCATAGAAGCAAGAAGGTTGGGAAAGACACTTGAGAACAAAAATAGATTGGTTTTTTTTAGAGTAAGATATATTGACCATAAATTTCACATAATCAGTAACTAGAAATTGCACCATATGTTGCAAAGAAAACGTTGTAAAGAAATAACATAGGAAAGAGTAGTATAGAGGAAATTCTCTCACATGAATCATGCAGGATAGCGAGTGAACAACAGGATTGGGCTATTCAGTTACACAAATTGGTTCATTTTTAGATAAGATTAGTGCTTTGGTCCTAAGATGAAATATCATCATTCAAGAAGTTTAGAAAATGAGGTGTTTGATTCTTCTCTAAGAACCATAAGTATCAAAGTACCAAAACACATATTTTCAATGGGAAAACAAAAACACATCTATGGTATAACTTAGCTATTTAATGATATAGCTTACAAAACCTCCTGATATACACATAAATAATTTCATCATTTTTCCTCGTAATCATAATTTTTCATTTTTCAAAACTTTCAACAAAAAAAAACTAATTACATCATTTAAATAATCCAACATAAACCTCAATGTGTAATTATAATCTTTACCTCATATCATTGAAAACAAATGAACATTAATTTACATCATAGCATTAAAAAAACAAGAACATCCTCAATGGCTACTCAAAAGAAATGAACATTAATTTGTGTGACAACAATAAAAATACATTAACATTAATGGGTTACTATGAGAATATATAAACACCTTAAAGCACTCAATAACCCTTTCAATTTAAGAAATATATTATCATATTTATCAAAAGAATACATGAACATTAATGGGTTAGTATGAGAATATATAAACACCTTAAAGCACTCAATAACCCTTTCAATTTTAAAAATATATTATCGCATTTATCAAAGGAATATGTGTTACAAGATTGGGCTATTCAGTTACATAATTTTGTTATAACTACATATGTTAATATCATTTTTAGATAAGTATCAGTTCTTTTGCACAATGTTTTTTTTGTTTATGTATTCCTAGGCACTATGGTAAAGGTGACGCATAGGGTGAGGTACTTGGTTGAGGTAATATCTACTCCAGCAAGGGTCCTAAGATGAAATATCATCACTCAAGAAGTTTATTAAATGAGGTGTTTGATTAGTATAACAATTTATTCTCTAAGAACCATAAGAAGTTTAGAAAATGAGATTTTTGATTAGTATAACGATTTCTTCTCTAACAACCATAAAATATCGAAATACCAAAAAACATATTTTCAATGGGTAAAATGAGATTAGATCAAAACCACTAAGAATAAAAACTTATCACCCAATATATACTTGAAAAATATAAATACTTAAAAAAAATATATCACAAATACATATAAATATTTAAAACCATAATAATATCAAAAATACAATTAGTTTTCATATTTTCATTTAATTAATATATATATTTCAACAATAAAAAAAATAATAATATCATACTTAACTATAATTATCAATTATTTGTAAGCCTAATCATTTATTATACATTGGTTTTTAAGAACTATTATCAACTAGTATGTATTTCAAACATATAAATATAAGATGCTCATATTGCTTTAAAAATATATCATAAATAGTTAAAATTATACAAATGACCATGACAATATCACAAATAGTCTTTTGGAGACACCATCAATTAGAATATATTTAAAAACCAAGTTTTTTATAATTGTCCTTATTATATATTTTAACAATACAAATAATAATAACAATACAAGTAACTATAATCATGACTTTTTAAAAATATCATAGCATTCTAAAAATATATCACAAATAAATATTAAGTATCCAAATGATTGACATAATATCAATAATAATTGTAAGCTTTATTATTAAATATGAAACACTTGCTCAAATTTCATTTTGTTCAATGGCTTGCAATGATAATAATATGTATAGTCCTTTGAATTGTGAATGTGTAAGAAGTATCCAACAATAAATATGGTTGGATACTCACTCAAAGGACTATTGGATTTGAGCACATTGAAGTTGTACAGATTAAGCTCGAACTATGAAAAGGAAAAAAAATATTTAGAACCACTTCAACAATGGAAGAAGAGTAGGTTGACATAATTGAATTCTGATGTTGATAAAAATATTTTTTTTTTTCCTAAACTAATATTTGACCGAGATACATTGTAGAAATCTTGAATCCTGAGTAAAGTTGGCATATACAAATAAGGTGTGGAATCATGGATAAATTCCAACCATTCAAGTAGAAAATACTTCAAACACAAGTGTTTCCAGTGCAAATACATATTGATCTTTAACCAAAAGACCAAATCAAGGTCTTCTCAATAATTGGTAAGGATAGAGATATTTTCTATCTCTACAATGCATTCTTTGGCAACTACACTAAATAACCAAAAAGAGATAACTTGATACCATGGATACTCCTATCATGTCAATGATGCAATTCCTAAGAACCCTTCTTTAACTAAGATACAAATATCTACTTACACCCTTTGGAAACATTTTCCCCCACTTTCAATGTCATCATGGAAGATTAACAATTTAATGCTACTCTTTCCTACATTATTGTCTTACGGCGTTTCCTTTACAACATCTGGTGCAATTGCTAGTAATATTTCTTATAAACTTAAAAAAACTTTTAATATTATAACTAATTAACTAACACAATCAAATAATGGCTAGTTTGTAACGGTTGGTTTTAACCTTCTCTTCACCTTGTCCTGATGATGAGCCACATGGTTTGAAAGGTTAACATAATAATAATGTTGTGATTAATTCGAAAAGCATTTATCTAGATCACAAAAATCTTAAATCTAACATAATTAATATATCTTATTTTTATTATTTTCTACATTATCATTTAATCTTTTATATATATATATATATATAAAGTGTGGTTGAAATGTTTTATATTTTTATAATTTTAATTAAAATTTTAAAATTATATTTTTGAATTATTAAAATATTATATATATATATATATATATATATATATATATATATATATATATATATATATATATATATATATGTATATATATAATCATTTTATATATTCCAAAATATATATTAAATAATACAAAATAAAAAAAAATTGGGAGTTTAACTTAAAAAATTTCAAGTGAGTATTTAATGTTTTCATTGGAGTTTTTTTATTAAAAGTTTTGAAAATATTTCTAACATAGTTTCTGGTTAAATTTGCTTATAATTCTGCAAAAAATTATTAAATCAGAAATTTAAATTATATACTCACCACAATCTTATTTGTAATTTTTCAAATGTTAAATAACTATATACCATCATAAATCTAATTTAAACAAACACATATATCTAATAGTTAAACTAACGCCACTTTTTGTTTTTATTAAAAAATGGTTATCAACACGAAAATTTTGAGCGCCCTTCTATGAACCGTGTCTTGAAATGCCGAAGTATCATTAATTCGTGAGAGTGATTTGGAACTAACAATTTTAAAGTTTAGACGTTGAATTCTATCTATCTTTATAAGTCGTGGTTGTTAATTCGAGACAGTGAATGCATCTATAGTGCGTAACGAGTTTGATGTTGACGCTATTGGTGTAATCAACGAAAATATTTAATGCGTAGATGTCATTATGCTGCCTTAAAAGTTTTGATGTGGACAATTTGATTAAGTTGTCAGTCACATCATGAAACATACAAATCCACACAAACACTGACACTTACGAAAAAAAAAATTGGTTCAAACCACACATGTTGCAATGAAGCTTATTAAATTTTATTTAAATTTTATAAAAATATGAACTTATCACATATCTAAAATATAATTTAAATATAATTTAATTGGTTTTATTTGTCTTTTATATGGTTATTTATTTTAAATACTAGTATAGTTATAGAATGATACAAATTAAATCCATAAAAAAATTATTTTATAATAAATTTCATATGGTCAAGATTAAAAAAAATCATTAAAATAATTAAATTATAATTTGTATTTTAAATTATTATTATTAATTATTCAAAAAATTAATATATAAATTAAATAAAATATATATATAAAATATGTAATGAGATTAGTAATCACAAATTACTCATTCAATTATGTAGATTTCTACTTGTTACAATATGATGAACCACTGTTATGGCTTATCAATATCAAATGTCTTAAAAATCATAGATATGATATTTGTTCATATTACATTTTTTTTCTTAAACAAAAATGACAAATCTATTTTTGAGATAAATTTAAACATTGGAATTACTACTACTATTAATACGTATAGATTAAATATCTATCATGCATCTAATAATTATAGAAAATTAAATTAAAATACTACAAGGCTTATTCCAAAATAAAAGTACTTATATTTTTGTTTAATATTACAAATTTGAATAAGATTATAATTTATTCATATTTTAAATGTATTTCAAACATACAAATAGATTTAGTGTTTTAAAAGTATGACTTTTGAATAATTTACTTCTATTTCCACCTTAATTTTGCATTAAATTAATATTGAGAGATAACGTAAATGAAAGTATCTTAATTTTAATGAGACAAATATGGAGTTGATAGATGACATGTAAAATAATATTATTGGTATTACATGTGTAATTTATTTGATGTCCATTTTACATATAATATTTAAAGAAAAAATACATTAATTAAAAAAAATGAATCTCAACATTTAATAAATTATTCCAATGTCTATAATGCACAAAAATCACAATCCCTGGGATTTCACTCAACCAACTTCCACATGTGTTTGTGGCATACTAAACAATATTCTTAATTTAACTACATATTGCAAAATACCACTAAAAATCACAATATGTAACCCCCTACCAATATGAGCCCAATACATCTTTAAAGGTTTTTCCAATTTAAAAACCCCTACTTTAGCTATATATTATTGGTATCCATTGATTAATTAACATTTTTTATACCTCTTTATATGTTTTCATTAACTTTGAGCTCCATTTTTTATACTTTGCCAATATTAAAATTCATTTACCTCTATATATCACCCAATATATTATGTCATTTTTTCCTCAATATATACCCTCCAATTTGAACATACCTCCTATGGTATTGCTTCCTAGTGAAACCGTTTGAAAAAAATAATGTTTTTTAAATGAAATTTTTTCTTATATTTTCATTGTCTATTGACAAATTTGTGTAATTTATTTCATTCTTAATATGTAATTGTTATATAAAAATTAAAAAATATCAATAATAAAACATTAATGTAGACTTATTTCTGTAATATATGTTTACTAATTCAATATATGAAAAATATTTGTATTGCCTCAATATTTAATATAGAGTTGGAGATGACATGTAACATTTTAAAAATATTAATAAAATATCTAATTCTATATATAAGCATATACATGAATATAGAGGCAGATAAAAAGAATATTATTAACATATACAGACATAAACACACACACACACACACATATATATAGAAATTATATCCTATGATATATTTTATGAATAAGTAAGCATGTATTAATATTTTAATGTGAATAACGTGAATCATAAATCAAATATCTTGATGACAACCATGCATCTATGTGTATATTATATAAAACAAGTGAAAAGGAAATTTCTTAAAGTTAAAACATGTTATTGATGTGTTGCGTAAAATTATCATCCATCTTCACCCTAGATATGCCCGAAGATGAGAGGAAATTTTGTACCCAAAAGAAATTTTCATTTTCAAAGATTTGATCGCTCTCATCATGATTGATAGATATGAAATTCAGATAGATATACATTGATTATAAATTACATAATCAAATTTACAAATATGATACATACTTTATTCAAAAAATACCAACAATATCAAAGTGTAATGAGTAAAAAAAATTGAAAAGGAAAATATGAGGGAGATGTTGTCATCTAACATTACATTAAAAATAATAGAATATACAAATATTTTTTTAATAAGAAATATAAAACTTCTATTAACAAAAAAGATCAATTTTTGTAGAAATTCTTTCGGTAGTAATCACATGCAAAAGAACGAGGTCGACGTGTTTCGAACCAACCAATGTGGTTCATCATCAGGACTATCATCATAGTCCTGATGATGAACCACACTGGTTGGTTCGAAACACGTCGACCTCGTTCTTTTGCATGTGATTACTACCGAAAGAATTTCTACAAATTTATATTATGGATCACAGAAGCTTAGATTCCAAAAATTCAAAAAAGATCAATGTCAACCATAAATAATGTTTTTCCATTTCCACCTTAATTTTACATTCAAATTGAATGTTGAGATTTAATATTGAGGGAATATTCTAGAATAATCATAATAGTGTGCACAAACTAAATGTTGAGATTTATATCCAAAATGGTTATGATATTTTCATTTTTTCAATTAAATTAATTAATTAAAAAATTATTAGTTTCTTGACCATGTGGTATTGATAAGCCATAGTAAATTCCCATGGTATTGTAACAAAGTCTATCTAAAAAATAAGAAGCTTCTTGATAAAGTGGAGATTAATATCCATGTTTAAGAATATTGTTACATGTTATTTTAAATTTATATATGTTTAACTTATATAGTAGTTAATTATTATTATGATTATTATTTGATTATTATTTTTTATGATTTCTTAAAGTTTACTTTAATAACGTGAGATTATCATAAATTAAGTATTTTGAAACTTATTATGAATTGATAGCTATAGACATTTATCAACCATTTAATTTATATGGAAACAATAATAAAAAATAAAAAATACCAATAATAAAAAAGCAATATTGACAAAAAAAAAATTACTTCAATTTCTACCTTAATTTTGCATCAAATTAATATAGAAAGATGACCAAAGTAGAATAATTTGAATGAGGGAAATATGCAATTCATTCACTACCTAATATGGAGTCCATAGATGACATGAAAAAGTAATATAATTGACAATGCATAAATAAAATATTTCAATGTGCATCTTAAATAACATAATTTTATATCAATTTTATAAAAAAATAAAATACTTTAAATGTAAATTTTTTTTACATTTTCATGAAGGATATGTGTAACATTTAAAAAAATATTATTATTTACTTTATATATAGAGAGAGAAAAAAAATATAATATATGTTTGTTATGAGGAGATATGTATTAATATTTTAATGTGAATCATAAATAAAATATTTTAATAATAATCATGTATCTATTATCTAATACAAGCCAAAATAAAGAAATACTTATAGTTAAAACATATGTGTTTTTACTATATTACTTAAAATCAATATAGATTCATCTTTATTCTAAATATATTATAAATTCAAAAGAATCAAAATCAAAATATAAATAAATTTTATATTAAAAATATATATTTAATTTTTTTTTTATAAATGTAGAATTAAGATGTAAAATTAAAATGAATCAAAAATAATGAGATATTTCACCATCAAAATTTACAAATATATTGAGAGGCATTATTGAAAACAACCAAAAATACCAAAAATAACGCGTGAAAAGCTCGGAAACCAAAAGATCGAATACAGCGGTTACTTACAATAATGTAACAGATCTAAAAGGTCAAAGGAATTTTGCCTTCAACGAAGGCCAATGTTTCGACAAGCTTCTATATGATCGGATGGATAACCAATTAAATGACATAACATCACATCACGCGCGACGTTGAGTGGTGATTTGGTTCGTCTCCTCGCATTGGGCAGCCGCTACGATTGCTCGATTGCTGCATTTTTTCATGGGTCGAGATCCATGCGTCGCTGTTGGACTCCCCCACATTGCTTAGGGCCAATACTCTTCCCATTAAAGGGCTGCCCAAGGAAGACTTACAGACATGGAACACAAAACTAGAAAGCAGCATTGAAGGCGCTGGGTCAAGATTTCGGATTATTGTTGTTGGAACTGTTACTTTTCCAGGGGCTAGATGATCTTAAATATGTTGTCATACATGTTCGAGGCTTATGCTTCAAGCGATTTATGGGTAAATGATGGCTTTAGTGGCCGCAGTTTTTTGTTCTCTTCTTCCCTCTATACACGAATTATGGGTAAATGATGGCTTTAGTGGCCGCAGTTTTTTGTTCTCTTCTTCCCTCTATACACGAAGTGATAATTGTTGATATCTCTATGCCAGCGAGCTTTATTGGGTTGTTATAATCACATATTTGGTAATGCGTCATCCAATCTCCTTTCAGTTCCCTTAGGTAGTGGTCCAGTACAGACGAATTACTATGAATCTATAATCAGAGCTTTGGAATGAGAGACACAGAGGCCATCAATAAGAACAATTTGGTACTGACCCTCAATGGATAGAACCAGATAGAATATATATAAGAGATATTGAGTTCGCAATGGAGTCGACCTTGTACCAGATGAGTAATGCATACGAGGATTACGAGCACAGGCAGCCGGGCTTTAGGTTTCATCCTACTCATGAGGAACTCATTACTAACTACCTCACTAAAAATATTTTGGATAGCACCTAGGGATCTAGCAGGTACATACAATTGATGTATCCCCATTATATGATATTTTACATGAATTAGTATTAAAATACACAGTTTTAATAGCATAATTTGTTTTAATGTTGTATTTTGTTAGGCTTGTTAAAAAACCGAGGTGTGCACACATAGAACAAATAATTGGTGAGATCCAACTAATTCTAAATATGAATAGGGAGGTTGAGATATTCTCTCAACATCCACTTACAAATCTGCAACTAATTCTAATATGAGTATGAAAGATTTAACTTCCAATACTCTCTCTTAATTCATACATACATATTATAGCACATATTATAATAATAAAAAATATTTTAATCTCACTCGTCTTCATGAGCAACTCTACCCACTCATTAGTGGTGTCGACTCCGCTCTTTGTCTCTCCACATTTTTGAGCTCACCTTACGACTCATTTAAAGTACACCTGCTTCTCATCATCAATAATGAACTTGCAAGATCAACAATATTGACAACTAAGTTGGTTAGGGCTTCCATAATAAGAGTTGCCAAGTGATGAACCATGCTATATACCAATCACCATCTCTAAGATATTTCTATTTCGGCTATCCATCAAGGGTTAGGAAAACAATATTAATACTGAATGTGTTCAAGAGAAGATCTAACAACTTGACCTGCTTCACACAAATGGATTTCATACTGTAACATGTAGTTGATGCTCTTAAAGCTCGAAACGCAATAAATCCCATCAATGTATAAGCCCGAAACACAACAAGTCCCATCAACATATAACAAATTCACACAATCAAACTAACCAACCATTCTCTAGCACCCATGAATGTTACACACTTAAAAATAAAAATCATTTTAATGAGTGAGTTTGGGGACATCATGCATTCTCTAAAAAATCCTAGGAATAAACACAACATTGTAAACTTTCCCTGTGCAACCATAAAATGGCCCACACCAAATTTTTTTGGTCTTTGTCGATATAAGATCATCGTAAATTTTAGAGATCCTCCAGATTTTCTCGTTTACACATGAAAATATGCTATCAAAGACAAGTGGAACATGAGAGCACACCTGCAACATATTTCACTATGCATTCCCCTATTTCTCATCGCTACAACACTCTTACAAACGCAGACACCTCAGCAATTTCAAACAACAAAGGAAAAATTAGCTCCAACATGGCAGTAATCGGTATGCATGAGATCTCAACATTGACTCCTCATCATGAACACAAACTGCAACAACACCTCTTCCTGAGGTCAATGATTATCAATGGCTCACGAATTGGATAGAGTTTGTCACACCCCTCTCTACACAAGAATTTTTTTTTTTTTTCCTTTGTCAAATTGTTACATTTCATATTAACCAAAGAATTTAATAAACATACCCCACCCCTTTAAGATCTTAACAAGCTACTATATGAAAATTATTTTCATAACTCTACCATGTATCATCATCATACAATAATTCGTATAAAAAAAGGGGGAGGTATAACTTGAATTCCTACCAATTATGCTTTCGCCCATTAATTATTTGAACATTATACCACATTTCATTGAGACTTTATATTGGGTTTGGGGCATGCTTGTACTACTCGTATTAATTGCGAGACGAATTACATCCCCCCAACCTACCTGTCTTCGTCCTACTGATCTTTTATGATTTCCATCGTACTACTCATGATAACTCACATTTTGGTCAATTCTACACGCTAACATTTTGTTTTTCAGGCACACATCTTTTCCGATGCCCATCGGTGGATTTATTTCGTTTTATACCAACGATCATTGCACTATATTATCATTTATCTCTGTTACCCAAGCGACACGCCACTCGAGAGTTCGTGGGTCGAGTTGGCAAATTGGTAGTGTGGGTGACCTACCCACATTTAACTCTTGCTCCAGTGAACGGGTGCTGGAGGTTGAGTACCACGCCTTTTGGTCAGATCACCATATGGACAGTATGATACGTCCCTATAATTTTTAATGCCTCAATCCCTCTCGGGATTTCCTCGGCATACCCATCCGAGAGTTACGTTTGGTGCTAATCCCGATTCCATTTCATTCTACCCATTCGTTCCTACACGTGGACGGTTAACGATTTTCTGATGTTAGGGTTTCGACTCTGTTATTATCTCTTGCTCTCTTTACTAGAGTTTCATTTAGCCGGATGGGCATTCTGCGTTTCTCTTGGGACTGACTTCGCACTGTATTGCCACTTCGTGGGTTTTCTTGTTTTTGCCAGAGCGCTCGTTCGCTTAATTTATACAGGTAAGTTCTCTCCCTTTTTTTCAGTGTATTGAGTTCACGAATAATGCGGGTCATGCATTAATGCTATTGCGAAATACCTTCCATGGTCGATACTGATCTATGTTGGTTTATGCGTGTTGGTCTTTCTCTCCCACAGCAATATGGGACCCACGCCCTCAAGACGGTGCTCTGGAAATTACTCACAATGTTTTTCGGAGAAATCGGTAAGATAGCTATCATCGTTGGTGATCGCTGGTTTTAATTTTGTCATCTCCCATACGAAATCTGTTTGGTTCGATTTTCAAACTCCATTCTGTAGATGTCTCGGCTACCCTAATCCGGAGCATCCACTGATTTCGAGTTCCTCAACGATTCGCAAGTGGTTGCAGGTTGCACCACAACGAATAGGGATTTGTATGAGGAGAGCGACTGGCCTGGCTATTCACACCGAACCCTGGCCGCCATCAAGTTTAAATTGAACTTCCTTGGTAACGATTGATTTTATTATCACGCGCACACCCCATTTACTTCTCATTTCTTGCTGTGTTTATTTCAGGGCTCTAGGTTGGCTCTCGGCGTAACCTCACAGGTATAATTTTTGTTTACTGCGTGTTTGTTTCCTACTTTACGAAAATCTCTTGCGAGTATATGCTATTGTGGACCAAGATCTTCATGACAACACGCATTTTGGTTTATTGCAGGTGTGTGGACGTCTTCTTGTACAACTATGTGATTACCTCAATGTCTGTGCCTCTTGCGATTTCGTTCGACTGATTTCTGTCATTCACGATTACACAGGTTTTGCGAGATACTTCAATGATCAGTCGCACGAATTGTTCTGTTTTGCTGTAGTCATACCTAATCTGTTCTTGTATTATTTTTATTTTATATACAATGGCCGTGGCCAAGAAGTTGTATATGGACATTTAAGACACTGACTCCTCATGTAATATGCGATTAAACTTGCTCAGCTTAGCTACTCGATGCTTGTTTTGTTTCTAGTCTCAGTCGTGTTTATGGGCGAATTAAACTATTAAGTATCAAGAGTGGAAATATAGTTGTGGCCTTGCCGTGGAATTAATTCATAGTTTAATGGTAGTTATTCGAACCCTTCTCTCTTTCTGGGCACGTATTTCATGCGAGGCGATTTTATTTTGTTTAAACTAATAGTTGCCTACTCCCAATACATTTATTTTCTACTTACCAGAGGTATATTACCAATCGTTTGGGAATGAGGTAAATCGAAAACTTGTCTACTGCCATTAGTGACTGTACCTCTTCGCATTTCCCTAGTAATTCATACATTTGAATTTCTGCGTGCTTTCTACAGTGGTAAAGTGTTCTCGTAGCTATTGTAGCAAGCTCTTGCTATAATTTTTTTTTTTCTATTGATTTTTCTTGAGATGTCGAATCCAAAGAAATTTATACCATCTTCATATCCTCTATTAAAATGGCTGCTGACTTACAAGGGGTTTACATACTATCCATGATTTTAAATGGTGTTGGCTCAGTAGTTCAACTCGGCAGATGTAGATTTTAATTGGCAACCATTTTTTTTTGTTATTAATGTAGCAATTTCAACATAGGAGTATTTCTCATGACCTATTATTCGATTAGGACATTTCAGGAGATTTTTCGACACTATTTTCCTGGTTATTTCTGGTTTGGATAGATAGAATAAACCCCACAGGCACTATTTATGAATAACCTAGTTTACTGAAATATGCATTCTTGTTGCTGTAATATATAATCATTTGCATACCTATCTCATTATTCTGTTACAGTTATTTTGTTTTCTCTTTGATGTCTAAGTATGGAATTTGGAAAATTCTTGATATCAGTCCATGCAAGCTCTAACTTTATTTCAAGGGTTAAAGGTAACTTAAAGAATGCTATAGACACTATAATTTCTATAAATACTATCACAACTGTATAGAGTATATTTACTTCTTGGTCTAAAAAGAACTCAAAATACATATACAAATGTCTTTGCTCTTCTTTTACTGTACCATATAGATTTCAGATCTGCTACAATATTTTTCTAGCATAACCATGAGCATCTACTTTCACCTATATATATATATATATATATAGCAGAAACAAGTTAGTATTTAATTATTTGTGGAGACTAAGTACCTTCAGATTTAAACCATCTTTGGTTTAAAGTTTCTGTGGGTTTCTACTCTATAGATTACTGGTCTACAACTAAACAGAATCTGGAAGGTGAATGCCTTAAGATGGATTCTGTTAAATGTAGTACTTAAAATCCACCATACCATTCCATTAATTTTTATATGTAGCCAATTCATACCATAATAAATCAAAATAAACAATAAGTGCAGAAAACATACCACTATTGCAAATGACCAACCTCCCAACCTTAGAGTTCTCTTTGTCTCCCAGAACTCTCCCCCGAGCTGAGATCACCTCCCATCACAGATCAACCCCTAATCTGCTTAGGAGCAACTTATTTAAGCTCATGTTTCCCCAAAGCATGTTTCTAATTCTGCGTCCAGAATAGAAAGATGCTCTCTTTCCTGTTTAGCCTAGGCTTCCCATTTTGGGACTCTTTAAAGCTGTTTTATGCTTTTCCTCAGCTTTTCCAGCTTTTCTTACTTCTTCCCAACTACTTCCCTCATCATTGGGGAAATTTAGATTCCTCCTCAGAATCTAAATTAATTTCTTTCAAGAATTTTTGAAAGATTGTGGGGATTTTTTGCCTTATCCATCCTCATGGATTTGGCAAGTGATCTCTAATTCTCATCTTGGTCAAAATGCACAATCATTTTATTTATTTCCTCAAATTAAATATGCAAGTACATTCACACCATACTTATCCTTTGGGGTCTACCCCCTTAGGATTTAAGTTCAAATGTCTACTTTGAAAGTTCAACACACAAATTGGGGGTGTTACATATTCCCCCTCTGAAAATAAACACCGTCCTCGGTGTTGTTATTCAACTACTAGAGTTTACTTAAAAAAAAATGGATATTTTTCCATCATTTCAGCTTCCCTTTCCCAGGTAGCTTCTTCAGCAGTAAAGTGCTTCCACTGCACTTTTACTCTGGCCACTGTTCTGTTTCTCAATTCAATTTCTTCCCGCTCCAATATTTGAAGTGGTTCTGGCAGAAACTCCCCTTATGGTTCCACCTGTACAACATTCCAATCAACTATGTGAGAAGCATCATGCACATATATTTTTAGTAATGAAATATGAAACACATCATGCACTTTAACATGGGGTGGTAAGGCCAGCTTGTAAGCCACTGGTCCCACCCTTTCTAATACTTCAAAAGGACCACAATATCTAGGAGCAAGTTTTTCACAACTTCCAGCATAAAGTGTGCTCTTTTTGGGTTTGATGCGCAAATACACATGATCCCCTACTTTGAATTCTCTGTGCACTCTTTTCTTATCAGCATAGCTTTTCTGGCGATCTTGTGCTGCCTTGATATTTCCTTGTATCTGTTTAACAATCCTCTCCATCTCTTGTAAGGCATCAGGTCCCAACATTAGTTTATCTTCTGGTTGGCTCCAGCTCAAAGGAGTACGACACTTTCTTCCATATAGTGCCTCAAACGGACTCATTTTTATAGAAGATTGGTAACTGTTGTTATAGGAAAATTCAGCCAAGTGCAAATACTCTTCCCACTTTGATGGTCTGTCCATCACATACATTCTCAGCATATCCTCTAGAATTTGATTAGTCCTCTCTGTTTGCCCATCGGTCTGAGGGTGATAGGCAGTACTAAAATTCAACTTAGTACCCATTCCTCCAAACAATCCTTTCCAAAATGCTGCTGTAAACTTAGCATCTCGATCTGAAACAATTACCTTGGGCACCCCATGAAGCCTTACTATATCCTTTAAGAACACGTTCGCCACTTGAGTTGTTCCAAAAGTAGACTTTACTGGTATAAAGTGGGCAGCTTTGGTGAGAGTGTCTACTACTACCATTACAGAATCATGTTGATATTTGGTTTTGGGTAACCCTGTTATAAAATCCATGGAGACTGTGTCCCATTTCCATTCTGCAATTGGCAAAGGGTTTAAAACACCTGCTGGATGTTGATGCTCAACTTTGACTAGTTGACATTCCATACACCTACTTAAATATTCTGCCACATCTCTCTTCATTCCTGGCCAGAACAACTTCTTTTTCAAGGCTGTTATCATCTTTTGGTATCCTGGATGTCCTGCGTAGGGCTGTTTGTGATATTCATCTAATATTTCTCTTTTTAATGACTCTACATTTGGAATATACAACCTGTTTTTGTAATATAGTAACCCTTTTTTATTTTGAGTGAAATCAGTTTTATCCCTTTTCTGTAGTTTCACCAAGAGTGTTTCATAGTTGGGATCTTGATTTGCTGCTTTTCTCACCAAGTCCTCTACCTCCATCTGGGCACTACTCCCAATGCTATTTAGATTTTGACAAGCATTTCTACTTAATGCATTAGCAACTTTATTTTCTTTTCCCTTGATATGTTTTATGTCCATATCAAATTCACTTAAAAAGGACAGCCATCTGGCTTGTCTTGCATTCAGATCAGTTTGGGAAAAGAAATACTTAAGACTAATATGATCAGTCATCAATGTGAACTTTTTCCCCAGAAGATAGTGCCGCCACATTTTCAGAGCATGGATAACAGCTGAAAATTCTAAATCATAGGCACTATAATTTTGTTCATGTAGTTTCAGTTTCCTAGATTCATAGGCAATAACTGAATTTTCCTGCAACAAGACTCCTCCCAGCCCCTCTCTGCAAGCATCTGTACATACAAAAAACTCTTTATCAGGATCAGCAATTTTTAATATAGGAGCTGAAATAAGTTTTTGTTTTAATTGTTCGAAACTGTTTTGACATTTCTCAGTCCACACGAACTTGACACCCTTTCTTTGCAATGAAGTGATGGGATGTGCTATGGAAGAAAATCTCTCCACAAATCTACGATAATAGCCTGCCATCCCCATGAACGACCTTACTGTTGAAACGTCAGTTGGAACTGGTCATTCTTTAATGGCTTTTATCTTTTCAGGATCAACTGCAAGGCCTTTTTCAGAAATAATATGACCCAGATATTGAATTTTATCTTTATAGAATTCACATTTGCTGAACTTGGCATATAACTGGTTTCTTTTAAGGTCTGCAACACTATTCTCAAGTGTTCCTGATGTTCATCTTCATTTTTGGAGTAGACTAAGATATCATCTATGAATACAAGAACAAATTTATCCAAATACTTATTTAACAGACTATTCATCAGACACATAAATGTGGCAGGGGCATTTGTCAATCCAAAAGGTAAGACTACAAATTCATAGTGTCCATACCGGGTTCGAAAGGCTGTTTTGCTGATGTCTTCTTCCTTGATTCTGAGCTGGTGATACCCAGTTCTTAAGTCAATCTTCGAAAATACTGAGGCCCCTCTCACCTGATCAAAAAGATCATCAATTCTAGGGAGTGGATATCTATTTTTAATAGTCAACTTGTTTAGTTGACGATAGTCAATGCACATCCTAAATGTCCCATCTTTCTTTTTCACAAATAGGACCGGTGCTCCCCAAGGAGACACACTTGGTCTAATGTAACCTTTATCTAGTAATTCTTTCAATTGCATCTTCAGCTCTATAAGTTCACGAGGGCTCATGCGGTAGGGGGCTCGGGAAACAGGTGTTGCTCCCAGCACCAGATCTATGGAAAAATCAATTTCTCTTTTAGGGGGAAGATGAGGAATCTCATCTGGAAAAACTTCCTTAAACTCCCTTACCACCAGCAACTCATTCAGCAAATTTTCTCCAGTTTTCTGGTCTACTTCTTCCACATGTACTGCATAAACTTGGTATCCTCTTCTAGCTGTTCATTTTAATTGTAAGGCTGATATTTGCCTTACTGAAATGGATCTTGGTTTTCCTTTTAGAGTAAAAGGTTTCCCCTCTTCATCCACACAATGCAGGGTTTTATCCCAGCAATTCATCAGGGCTTTCCTCTTTTCCAGCCAATCCATTCCTATCAGCAAGTCATAGGACCCTAACGGCAGTATGTTCAAATTTACTTCTGTTGGAAACCAATTTAACTGAACTGTTGTTTTGGGCAATTTATGTGTTACTTTTCTTTTAGTTCCAGTGGCCAGCTGTACCAACCATGACTGCTGAAATTTTTCAGGTTTAATTTTACATTTTTCTACAATTTCAGGACTAATGTAACTCAAAGAAGCACCTGGATCAATCAAAACAGTAACAGGTAGGTCAGAAATCTTACCCTCCATTTCCACCATGGTTTCTTGATGTTCTTCTTGCCGATTTTCCAATGCTGCACTGATAGTTGGTATATTTCTGGCTATGTCATTTACTGTTGTTGCCTCTCGCTCTCTGCTAATCATATGAATATTTCGATGGGGGAAGTCTCTCATCATATGGGGTTCTCCATAGCCCCAACATTTCAAAGGTTCCTTCATTCTGGCTGTCCCATCCTTTTTATTGTCCCCTTCTACTTGTTTTGAAGCCACTTGAGACTGAGCAGTTTGGCTTTCTTTTGGTTTATTGAATTTTTTCCGCTGATGATCTCTGCCAAAATTCCTTAGATATGCTGGTCTTTGTCTTTTCCCCTTGAACTCACTCTTGTTCAACTAGCTCTTCCCTTGTTCAGCCTTTCCTTTAAACTGCTGATAGCATAATCTTGCTTTTCTAACTGCTTCGTCCATTGTCTTCGGGTTGTCAAACTCAATCTTCTCTTTGTACACAGTAGGAAAACAATTTAAAAACCTTTGGACCTTTGCCTTTTCTTCCCTAATATAAGGAACATATCTCAATAAATTTGTAAACTTAGTGACAAACTCATCAATAGTGAGCTGTCCTAGCCTAAGTTCATGGAATTATTTTGCTTTATCATCATAATAACGTTCGTTCAAATAACGATTTTTGAACTTGGTCTGGAAATCTTCCCAAGTAACTGTCTTTTCATCAATGGCATGTACCATTTTTGTCTCTTCCCACCATAGTGTAGCTTTTCCTTGTAGCTGATACACAGCTAATCTGGCCTTCAGATTACTCTCATATTCATAAACTTGGAAATACTTGATCATGTTCAGCAACCAAGCTTCAGCATCTTCTTCCTTCTCCCCATCACATGAGGGAGGTTTGATCTTTCGAAATTCTCCCTGCAATTCTCTTTTCTGCTTATGTTGATGTCTAGCTGCATCATCATCATCAGACTCATCCATCTTCCTCTTTCCGGAACCTTCACCTTCTTGGCTGTTCCGGGTAGTGAGTTCTCTAATGAGCTTTTCCTGCTCCTTGCTGGCTGATGACAATATGTCATTCTGGCTTCTTAGTTCAGCCAATTCTCGTTGCAACCGGTGCAACATAGCCATTACCGGGGCATTGGGATCTGGAGTAGCAAATTCATCACGCAGATCCACATAAATTCCTCCCTCTTCAGCCATTTTAGCACCACTGTACACACTCATAACTTTTATCAGTAAAACACAAAAAAAAAGCAATCTCTACAACCTTTAGAATTCAGTGAGCACAATAACAACAGCCCAGTTTTTGCAACTTGGGCTCCAATACCATTTGTCACACCCCTCTCTACACAAGAAATTTTTTTTTTTTTCCTTTGTCAAATTGTTACATTTCATATTAACCAGAGAATTTAATAAACATACCCCACCCCTTTAAGATCTTAACAAGCTACTATATGAAAATTATTTTCATAACTCTACCATGTATCATCATCATAAAATAATTCGTATAAAAAAAGGGGGAGGTATAACTTGAATTCCTACCAATTATACTTTCGCCCATTAATTATTTGAACATTATACCACATTTCATTGAGACTTTATATTGGGTTTGGGGCATGCTTGTACTACTCGTATTAATTGCGAGACGAATTACATCCCCCCAACCTACCTTTCTTCGTCCTACTGATCTTTTATGATTTCCATCGTACTACTCATGATAACTCACATTTTGGTCAATTCTACACGCTAACATTTTGTTTTTCATGCACACATCTTTTCCGATGCCCATCGGTGGATTTATTTCGTTTTATACCAACAATCATTGCACTATATTATCGTTTATCTCTGTTACCCAACCGACACGCCACTCGAGAGTTCATGGGTCGAGTTGGAAAATTGGTAGTGTGGGTGACCTACCCGCATTTAACTCTTGCTCCAGTGAACGGGTGCTGGAGGTCGAGTACCACGCCTTTTGGTCAGATCACCATATGGACAGTACGATACGTCCCTATAATTTTTAATGCCTCAATCCCTCTTGGGATTTCCTTGGCATACCCGTCCGGGAGTTATGTTTGGTGCTAATCCCGATTCCATTTCATTCTACCCATTCGTTCCTACATGTGATCTGTTAACGATTTTCTGATGGTAGGGTTTCGACTCTGTTATTATCTCCTGCTCTCTTTACCAGAGTTTCATTTAGCCGGATGGGCGTTCTGCGTTTCTCTTGGGACTGACTTCGCATTGTATTGCCACTTCGTGGGTTTTCTTGTTTTTTCCAGATCGCTCGTTCGCTTCATCTATACAGGTAAGTTCTCTCCCTTTTTTTTTCAGTGTATTGAGTTCACGAATAATGCGGGTCATGCATTAATGCTATTGCGAAATACCTTGCATGGTCGATACTGATCTATGTTGGTTTATGCGTGTTGGTCTTTCTCTCCCACATCCATATGGGACCGACGCCCTCAAGATGGTGCTCTGGAAATTACTCACAATGTTTTTCGAAGAAATCGGTAAGATAGCTATCATCGTTGGTGATCGCTGGTTTTAATTTTGTCGTCTCCCATACGAAATCTGTTTGGTTTGATTTTCAAACTCCATTCTGTAGATGTCTCGGCTACCCTAATCCGGAGCATCCACTGATTTCGAGTTCCTCAACGATTCGAAAGTGGTTGCAGGTTGCACCACAACGAATAGGGATTTGTATGAGGAGAGCGACTGGCCTGGCTATTCACACCGAACCCTGGCCGCCATTAGGTTTAAATTGAACTTCCTTGGTAACGATTGATTTTATTATCATGCGCACACCCCATTTACTTCTCCTTTCTTGCCGTGTTTATTTCAGGGCTCTAGGTTGGCTCTCGGCGTAACCTCACAGGTATAATTTTTTTTTACTGCGTGTTTGTTTCCTACTTTACGAAAATCTCTTGCGAGTATATGCTATTGTGGACCAAGATCTTCATGACAACACGCATTTTGGTTTATTGCAGGTGTGTGGATGTCTGCATGTACAACTATGTGATTACCTCAATGTCTGCGCCTCTTTCGATTTCGTTCGACTGATTTCTATCATTCACGATTACACAGGTTTTGCGAGATACCTCAACGATCAGTTGCACGGATTGTTCTGTTTTGCTGTAGTCATACCTAGTCTGTTCTTGTATTATTTTTATTTTATATACAATGGCCGTGGCCAAGAAGTTGTATATGGACATTTAAGACACTGACTCCTCATGTAATATGCGATTAAACTTGCTCAGCTTAGCTACTCTATGCGTGTTTTGTTTCTGGTCTCAGTCGTGTTTATGGGCGAATTAAACTATTAAGTATCAAGAGTGGCAATATAGTTGTGGCCTTGCTGTGGAATTAATTCGTAGTTTAATGGTAGTTATTCGAACCCTTCTCTCTTTTTGGGCAAGTATTTCATGCGAGGCGATTTTATTTTGTTTAAACTAATAGTTGCCTACTCCCAATACATTTATTTTCTACTTACCAGAGGTATATTACCAATCGTTTGGGAATGAGGTAAATCAAAAACTTGTCTACTACCATGAGTGACTGTACCTCTTCGCATTTCCCTAGTAATTCATACTATTGAATTTCTACGTGCTTTCTACAGTGGTAAACTGTTCTCGTAGCTATTGTAGCAAGCTCTTGCTATAAATTTTTTTTTCTATTGAGTTTTCCTGAGATGTCGAATCCAAAGCAATTTATACCATCTTCATATCCTCTATTAAAATGGTTGCTGACTTACAAGGGGTTTACATACTATCCATGATTTTAAATGGTGCTGGCTCAGTAGTTCAACTCGGCAGATGTAGATTTTAATTGGCAACCATTTTTTTTTGTTATTAATGTAGCAATTTCAACATAGGAGTATTTCTCATGACCTATTATTCGATTAGGACATTTCAGGAGATTTTTCGACACTATTTTCCTGGTTATTTCTGGTTTGGATAGATAGAATAAACCCCACAGGCACTATTTATGAATAACCTAGTTTACTAAAATATGCATTCTTGTTGCTGTAATATATAATCATTTGCATACCTATCTAATTATTCTGTTACAGTTCTTTTGTTTTCTCTTTGATGTCTAAGTATGGAATTTGGAAAATTCTTGATATCAGTCCATGCAAGCTCTAACTTTATTTCAAGGGTTGAAGGTAACTTAAAGAATGCTATAGACACTATAATTGTTATAAATACTATCACAACTATATAGAGTATATTTACTTCTTGGTCTAAAAATAAATCAAAATACATATACAAATGTCTTTGCTCTTCTTTTACTGTACCATATAGATTTCAGATCTGCTACAATATTTTTCTAGCATAACCATGAGCATCTACTTTCACCTATATATATATATATATAGCAGAAACAAGTTAGTATTTAATTATTTGTGGAGACTAAGTACCTTCAGATTTAAACCTTCTTTGGTTTAAAGTTTCTGTGGGTTTCTACTCTATAGATTACTGGTCTACAACTAAACAGAATCTGGAAGGTGAATGCCTTAAGATGGATTCTGTTAAATGTAGTACTTAAAATCCACCATACCATTCCATTAATTTTTATATGTAGCCAATTCATACCATAATAAATCAAAATAAACAATAAGTGCAGAAAACATACCACTATTGCAAATGACCAACCTCCCAACCTTAGAGTTCTCTTTGTCTCCCAGAACTCTCCCCCGAGCTGAGATCACCTCCCATCACAGATCAACCCCTGATCTGCTTAGGAGCAGCTTATTTAAGCTCATGTTTCCCCAAAGCATGTTTCTAATTCTGCGTTCAGAATAGCAGGATGCTTTCTTTCCTGTTTAGCCTAGGCCTCCCATTTTCGGACTCTTTAAAGCTGTTTTATGCTTTTCCTTAGCTTTTCTAGCCTTTCTTACCTCTTCCCAACTACTTCCCTCATCATTGGGGAAATTTAGATTCCTCCTCAGAATCTAAATTAATTTATTTCAAAGATTTTTGAAAGATTGTGGGGATTTGTTGCCTTATCCATTCTCATGGATTTGGCAAGTGATCTCTAATTCTCATCTTGGTCAAAATGCACAATCATTTTATTTATTTCCTCAAATTAAATATGCAAGTACATTCACACCATACTTATCCTTTGGGGTCCACCCCCTTAGGATTTAAGTTCAAATGTCTACCTTAAAAGTTCAACACACAAATTGGGGGTGTTACAGAGTTCTTCCTATGAATGGCTCACTGATTGACAAAATTCAGATAGTTATGCATCGAACAGCAAAACTTCTATTTATTTCCAATCCCGGTAGATGGGCATACCAAGAATTCTCCGGCGTGTATTCAATCTCTTTGCTGAACTTTCGAAATTCTACTCTACAAGCATCAGGAAAGTACTAGTGCAATGATATTTGTTTCCATGTTCTCCTAGGCGGATTCGAACTGCATTCTCCCCTCCTCTTCAACAAGCAAATTAAAAATATTAATTATGCATCAATCGGAGAGAATTAGTGAAGTATTGGAAGACAACGATCTGTTGCAACGTGCTTCAATCTAGCAAGGATGTGGCAAACAATAGCCTGAAACTTCTTCCGCAATACCTTAGTAAAGGAGGCATTTTTCCTGTTGTTGGGTACTGAATCGATCCATGGCACAAGAGATGATAAATCCAATATCTACTGGCTACCCAAGAACAACTTGCTTCCAATGTGGCGACAGTTGGAGTTCAGTGAACCCAAAATAGCTCCCAACAAAATAGTCCTTTGTTCCTGGAGCTATAATGTTTTTTTTAAAGATAGAAGAGCAGTGACACACATTTGTGGGCATGATTACATAGGCTTCTACTATTTCAAGAATTCAAACAATATCGCAGCAACACATTCAACCTCATTTCAACACATAAAAAAATAAAACAGTTCTCACACACTCACTAATTTAGCTACAGAGAACGAAACCTCAAATCTTTTTCATCTCTCTTGGCCTTCCCTTGAGGGAGTCAAGCCCATAAAGGCTATGAGAACATGTTAATAACAAATGTGTGCACACACATGGGGATACCCATTTGAGTTCATATATTAATCATGAAATGAATTCTGTTGTCTGTAATCGATTTCATAGACCAATTGATCAACTGGATTTTTCCACAGTGGTGAAAATTATGAATACAAAAAACAGAGGGTGTGTTTTCCCCCACAACACAGAGAATGCACAAATGCGAGGAAATAAAAATTCACAATTCACAGATAGACAACAAAAAACATAGGAGAGGAATTTATTCAACTCTTCTCTAAATTTGATTCACCGAAAAAATATGAAATTACATTTTGGTTTATACAAAATTGGTGGAGCCTGAAAATTTAAAGCAATTTAATGCAGATTGGACTGTTAACAACCACAGATCGTCCTTTTTCCTGTTCCTCTGTTTTTACATGAAAACGCATACATAAACACAAAATGGCGGACCTGATATACTATGGGTTCCGGCTCTGAAAACACATCGCATCTGGTGCTTCATCACAAATCTCTCATCGGTGATTTTAACTTTTAACAGGCGCATATACGTGAAAACCTTATGGGTTGCGATATGCGATGTGACGTGGCACAAATCACATCGCAACATAAATACTTTAACTTGTGGGTGCTTATCTATTAAACTCTTGAGCTTGTGATGTGTGCTTTGCCCTATCCTCTTGAGCTTTACACGTGCCCTTTGCGATAGCATCACAAATAAAATAAAACATCTTGCGAGAGGCTTTAAAAAGTAAAAATTAAAATTTGCGAAGTGCAGGCTGCAGGCGGCTTAAAAGCGGTAAGTGCGAAATACGAAAAAGGTATGGAAATAAGGCGAAACAAAGGTTGTGCGGGTTGCAAATGTGGTAAGGTTTGTCGGTCTCACCAATTCGCATTGGAAGGGAAGTAAGTTTCGGCGTGGGGCTTAAAAAATAAATGCTAAATGTTGCGACGTGTGGGCGGTGATGCGATAAAGTGCAGGAAGTGCGATATGCAAAAAGGTAAGGAATAAATAGAATAATGAAGGTTTGCAGCAGTGGGTAATGCAGTAAGGTTTGAGGTGGGTCCCGTTGATATCGCATCGGTGGAGATTTAACTTCTGGTGAAATGTTAAGAGGTAAAACATAAAATTTGTGGGCTGTGAAGTTGGGAGTGAAAGGGTAAGTAATACGACATGTAAGAAATTAATGTAGAGCGAAGGGTTGGGTACTATATTATCTGGATTTTGCATGAAACACCTTTCGATTTTAAATCTTGGGTTTCGTCCTTCTTTGCACAAAAATTCAAGGAGGTGTGGGTTGCTGCCACTATTTATTCATGGTATTGGTTGGTAGTATTTCCAGCACTCCCCCTTAATCACAATTCCTGCCCTCAATCATTCCTAAACACGATCTCATAAAAAAAAAACCTTTTATTCCCAATGGATTTTTGAGGATATCTACAAATTGTTCCTTTGACCTGCAACGCCACAAAACAATTTCACCATTTTTAACTAATTCTCTTATAAAATGGTATTTGACATCAATATGCTTTGTTCTCTTGTGGAAAACATAATTCTTTGACAATGCAATTGTTGAGTTGTTATCACAGAAAATTGTGGTTCCTTTTTCTTGTTCATGACATAAATCTCTCATCATGCTTCTTATCCAAACCATTTTACATGTTGTTGTTGCTGCTGCTACATATTCAGCTTCTGTTGTTGATAATGAAACTATTGGCTGCTTCTTGGAAGCCCATGAAATGGCTCCCGATCCCAAATGAAAAACATACCTAATATGCTTTTCTTTCATCTACACTTCCAGCCCAATCACTGTCACTATAACCGAACAACTTAAAATCATCATTTGCGGAGTATAGAACACCATACTCCTTTGTTCCATTTACAAACGTCAAATTTCTCGTGGCTGCTTACCAATGTGTCTCCTTGGGTGTCTCCATGAATATGGATATCAAGCTTACTGCATACATTATATCATGCCTAGTTGCAGCCAAATACATTAGACTGCCAACTATGCTTTTGTACAATGTGGGATTGACATTCTTGCAGCAATCTTCCTTTGCTCAACTCTAACCCCATGACAGTTGGAGTTGATGATGGCTTGTTGTTCTACACATTGAGTCTCTTTAAAACTTCTTCAACATACTTTTCTTGGGAGATAAAAAAACCCCTTTTATGTTTTCTTTACTTCTATGCCCAAAAAATATCTTAACAAACCCAAGTCAATGATTTGAAACTCACTTTTCATTAATTCTTTACCATAAGAAATGAGAGAAACATCATTGCACGTGAAAATCAAATCATCTACTTATAAAACAACAATAATAATTTTATGTAGAGTCTGGGTTCACCATCACACTTGTCAAACCCATTGTCCACTACGTAAGCATCAATCCTATTGTACCATGCTCGTGGTGCTTACTTCAGCCCATAAAGAGCTTTCTTCAACTTACACACTTTGTGTTCTTGGCCTTCTATCTCATAGCTAGGAGGTTTTTCAACATACACCTCCTCCTTCAACACCCCATTCAAGAATGCTGACTTCACATCCATTTGATAAACTTTCCACTTTTTTTTTTGTTGCTATGGACAACACTGTCTGCACTGTCTCCATCCTTGCAACTGGTGTGAAGGTTTCTTCATAGTCTACTCCTTGCTGCTACTTGTAGCCTTTGACATCCTGCATTTCTTTGTGCCTTTCTAACTTTCCTTCAATGTTTCTCTTGGTATTATAGACCCATTTCAATCCAATAACTTCTTTTCCTTATGGGAGGTCCACTAAATCCCATGTGTCATTCTTTTCTATTGCTCCTATCTCTTCATTCATTGCTTCAATCCATTTCTCTTCTTTTAATACATCTTCAAAATGGATTGGGTCATCAAAATGACAAAATAAAGCAAATAAAGAATTCAAACCAACATAATTTTCAACTTCTTCTTTCTCATAAATTTCACTTAAATTTTTTAATATTGATCTTCTTGTATTTCCTGAAGATGAGCTTGGAGTTTCACATGAACTCGAGGGAGCTATTGATCCCTGTGGTGTGCTTGGAGAACCACTTCCTTGGTTTTGCAATGTTGTTCTATTGCTTGCTTGTGGTGTGCTCTTTCGAGCTTGCGTAGGTGGAGGAGGAGCCACCAGTGAGGAATTATTTTTTGCAATCAGTTCCTCTTTTTCTTCATGTGAAATACATGTCTTCACATTGAATATCTTATCTAAAATTCCATCCCAAGCTTCTTCTTCTATGAACTAAACATCTCTGCTGATTATTACTTTCTTGTTTGATTGATTATAGAGCTTGTAAGCCTTGGATTCATCACTGTATGTAATAAATATAAACTTCTCCCCCTTTTTGTCCAACTTCTTCTTTAACTGATCTAGGACATGTGCATATGCCACACACCCAAACACTCTCATGTGAGTGAAAAAATACTTTGTTCCACTCCATTCTTCTTTTGGAACTCTGTTCATAATAGCTTTGGTTGGACATCTATTATGATATAAGCTGCAAAATTGACAGCTTCTGCCCAATACTCATTTGGAAAATGCCTTGCCTTCAACATACTTCTTACCATGTCCATGATGGTCCTATTCTTTGTTTCTACTACACAATTTTTCTGAGGTGTATACCTTGGGGTAAACTTCTTGTGTATTCCATGCTCCCTGCAGAAACATAGGAAGTATTTGGATATATATTCTCCACCTTTGTTAGTTCTCAACACTTTTATATAGTGTCCACTTTGCTTCTCAATAAGAGCTTTGAAGTGGTAGAACTGTTCAAATACTTCACTTTTTTGTTTTAGGAAATAGACCCATGTCTTCCTTGTGTAGTTATCTATAGATGTCAAAACATAATGATTGCCAGCTAATGATGGTGTTTGCATTGGTCAACATAAATTTGAGTGGACAATCTCCAAGGGTGCCTTTGCCCTTATCCTCTTTCCTGCTAGAAATGATTCTCTTGTTTGCCCAACATGAAGCCTTCACATAAGTTCTCTGGTTTCTCTATGAGTGGTAATCTCTTTACTATGTCTTTTCTATGAAATAAATTCAATCCTACGAAATTGATATGTAAAAATCTCAGATGCCATAAATAGTTCTCATTTTTCACTTCATCTTCAAAGATTTCTTGTGTGACAACTGCTACAACACCTGTTTCCTTCAAGTCTAATCTGGTCTTGAGAGGAAACATCCTATCACTTGTCATATGCACTTTTGCAATGACTTGTTTACTTGGAGGTATATCCATGATTGTGCACACATAATTCTTAAAGAACACATTGTAGCCCTTTTGCATGAGCTGTCCAATGCTTAGAAGGTTACATTTCAGGCCAGGGACATAATAGATATCTGGCACGAATTTATTCTCTTCCTTATCAGTATGCTTACTCTTCCTTTTCCCATGACAAAGACTTTAATATCAGTCCCCGTTGTCACTTCAGATTTTACACTCTCATATAGATTGGCAAACATTGCTATGTTTCCAGTCCTATGGTTACTACACCCTGAATTTAAGAACCATACATCTTCTTGTTTTTCTTGTGCTGCATTACGAGCTAAAATCACATTTCATTGGTTCTGATTTTCTTTTGTAAAATTTACACTAGGTTTATTACCCATGTCATTTTGCAATAATGAAATTGGACTTGAGATTTATCATACCTCTTTCTTTGTGCTTGATTCTGGCTTGAGACTTAGCTTGGATTCTGATTTCTTCCCCTTCCACTTGTGCTTGCAGAGCTGCTTATTCCACCTCTATGTGGGCTTCTTCCATGACCTCTACCTTCACCAAAAGACATTTGTGTCTTAAATGCATGCTCCAATGAGGAGTTTGTTGCTCTCGATTTATTCATTCTATGCTCATGAGACATTAGCGATGCATGAAGCACATCCACTGAAAAACTGTGAGAGACCCTTTGTCTCTTCTATGGCCACTACTATGGCATCAAACCTTGATGGTAGAATTCTTATGACTTTCTCCACTATTATTCATTCTTCAAGTGTCTCTCCATGAGACCTGATTTTGGTAACCAACCCAATCACATGTGTAAAGAATGAGTGTATGTTATCAGACTCTTTATATAGAGAGTTTCAAAATATCTTCTCAGCGTTTGAATTTTTGTTTTCTTCACCTTTTCGATGCATTGATAGGCTATCTGGAGGGTATCTCATGCCTCCTTCAATTTCGTTGCTGCTTAAATCCTTGGAAAAATTCTCTCATGTACTACTTAGAAAATATAAAAGAGTGCTTTGGAGTCCTTATTTTCTCCCGACAAATCTCTTTGTGCTTGTGTCAAAGCATTATATGTTGCTTCATCTGTTAATTCCTGGAAACCATTTTCCACTAGCTCCCAAATATCTTGTGGGGAGAAGAGGGCCTTCATTGTAATAGCACAATAGTCATAATTAATCCCATTGAACTATGTTAATTGAGGATTAGTCAGGCTTATGCATGCTGCTGCCATCTTGATTGTGTAAACACACCTTTTCACTACTGGAGAATCCGCTTTTCAAAACAACCTTTCAGCTTCTTCAGTAAAGACTCGTTCTTTCACTGAGAGCCTAGTCCTACTCTGATACCATGTTAAAAATTATGAATACAACAAACAGAGAGATGTGTTTTCCCCCACAACACAAAGAATGCACAAATTCGTGGAAATAGAAATTCACAATTCACAGATAGACAACAAGAAAACACAGGAGAGGAATTTATTCAACTCTTCTCTAAATTCGATTCATTCCTTCACCGAAAAAATATCAAATTACATTTTGATTTATACAAAATTGGCGGAGCTTGAGAATTTAAAGAAATTTAATGTAGATTGGACTGTTAACAACCAAGGATTGTCCTTCTGCCCATTCCTCTCTTTTTTTCATGAAAACGCGTACAAACACTCAAAATGGTGGACCTGAAATAATATGGGTTATGGCGTTGAAAACACATCGCGTCTGATGCTCCATCACAAATCGCTCATCGATGATTTTAACTTTTAACCAGCACATATACGGGAAAACCTTAAGTCTTGCGATATGCGATGTGACGTGGCACAAATCACATTGTAACTTAAATACTTTAACTTGCGGGCGCTTATCCATTAAACTCCTAAGCTTGCGATGTGCACTTTGCACTATCCTCCTAAGCTTGATACATGCCTTTTGGGATCGCATCACAAATAAAATAAAATAAAACATCTTGCTAGCGGCTTTAAAAGGTAAAACTTAAACTTTGCGAAGTGCGGGCTGCGAAATAAGAAAAAGGTAAGGAAATAAGGCGAAACAAAGGTTTGTGCGAGTTGCAAATTTGGTAAGGTTTGTGGATCCCATCGGATCACATCAGCGAGGAAATCATATTCAGTGTGGGGCTTAAAAAAAAAATGCTAAATGTTGCGATGTTTGTGTAGTGATGCAGTAAAGTACAGAAAGTGCAATATGCACAAAGGTAAGGAATAAACAGAATAACGAAGGTTTACAGTGGTTTGTAATGCAGTAAGGTTTGAGGTGGCTCTTGTCGACATAGCATCGGCAGAGATTTAACTTATGGTAAAACGTTAAGAATTAAAGCATAAAAGTTGCAGGCTGCGATGTTTTGGGCGAAAGGGTAAGTAATGCGGCAGGTAAGAAATTAACACAGAGGAAAGGGCTAGGTACTTTGTTGTCTGGATTTCGCGTGAAACACTTCTAGATTTGAAATCCTGAGCTTAGTCATTCTCTGTACAAAAATTAAATGAAGCATGGGCTACTGCCACTGTTTATTCACGGCGGTGGTTCAGAGTATTTCCAACACGCAACTCCCTAGTGGACTTACGTTCTCTATGGTATATGGAGAGAATTAATTTTAATGATGCCTTATAAAAACATTATGTATGTATATGTATGATGAGCTACTTGTTGCATAACGTGAGCATAATGTGAGATGAAGAGAACATAACTCGATGAGGATTGCATTTAAGAAACGTATGGTTTGCGGAGATGAATTTGAAAGGGTTTACTCTAGTGACGATTTTAGTTATTCTTTCTTGTAGATTAGAATTACACAGAAGATTCACTATAAATGAGAACAAATTTTGTTCTTATGATGTGAACATCTTCGATTCTTTATTTATAAACTTATTATGCACTTTTCCCTAAAAATGGCATATAAATAAGTATTTGATAACAAATTTTGTTCTTTATGATGTTGTGAACATCTTCGATTCTTTATTTATAAACTTTTTATGCACTTACATATAACTAAGTATTTAAGAATAAATTTGCATCTTCGATTCTTTTTTTATAAACTTATTTTGCACTTTTCCCTTAAAATGACATATAAATAAGTATTTTATGAAATTAATTATGTGAATTTTTTTGACATGAAAGAGTCTATCATAATTTTTTTTCTTGGTCTAACCCATTGGATTGTACATTGAATCTCTTTCTTTACACATGACTCCTGAAAAAAATTATTTTCAAGTGAGTTACACCCAATAGTATATTTGTCTATGATATTGTAACAAAACATATTTACAAATAAAAAATCTCCACCATAAAAATGAGAATCTTCTTAATCTTTGTACATATATTTTTTAAATATATATATATATATATATATATAGTTAGATATATATTACTATTTTTATCATTCATTGTATTTATTATTATTATTTTAAGTAAAGTTGTGATTTAGTTAAAATTTATGATTTTTTTATGATTTCCTTAATTTTAATAATTTCATATGTATAAGAAAGTACCACTGAGCTTTTTATATTAACATCTATAAACCCAAAATATCTATAAAACCAAAATAATTAATTTCTATATTAGTACCAAATAAAATATTTTTTATTTTTTATTTTTGTGCAACCTATTTTTACAATATTAGTAAACATTATTTACAATATATACCATAATATATGAGATTATATTAATTTTTAAGGACAAATATTTTTACTATAAATTTATTTTAATGTTAAATTATTATATTTTCTCTGGATGTGGATGATAGTCTCGGTTGATGGGAAATCAGTCCCTGGGAAACTCTCGATGGAGCTCCTGTGCGGTGGCCATATGGCCCCATGCAGCTCCATAACTGTTGCATTAACTACGCCAGCTTGCTCGACATTAACTCACTCTCGCCAGACTTTTCATCTCCCCGCCCTACTCGACTAGTTCGTGATGGATTTTGTCTCAGATAATTTGAATTTCTCTTGTTCTGCCTGCCATTCTCCGCCTCCCCTGTGGAGCGCCTGCCCTTCTGTTTGTGCTGAGTCGAGTGCTCACACACAGACGGGTCAACGCTGCTCGCTCTTTGGTTGTTTGGAGACACTGTCGGGCCACCACTTCACCTAGAGTGCCTTTTGTTATCTAATTCCTTTCTGCATACTTGGATGGCCAATCATTGCTAGCTCCAACAGCTCTCTACCTGCTCTTTCTATCTCCAGCATCTCTAGCACACCTCTGTGACCATGCCATGGCTTCTTCACCGGATGCGATGTCACCATGGAGCTTGTCAAGGTTGTGTAGCTCACTCCTGGCCTTCCACCAGCTCTGACACTGAGACTTCCTCTTAAGGCGTTGCTTGGGGACGCTATCCGGATACTCACAGCCAAAGAGGTCGCGCTTGCCATTTTGGAAATTTCTGTATTGCTCAGACCACCCCGCTTCAGTCCGTTGACTCTCCAAGGCCTGTCTCCCTTACCTCCCGTCCCTCAGCCATTCATGCCCTTTGCCAGTCTTCCTAGAGGGCGGAATCCCGTTTTGAATGCACTCTCAATCAACCCATCGTTACTGCTTTCGTTACTGTAACTCTGAGAGAAGAGATGCTTAACCTGGTTTTCTCACTTGTGCCCAATTCTAAACCCACTCCCCTTGGTCCTAATCCCTCGCCGACTATGCACAATCCCTTGACCCCTGCTACGCCCACTGAATTTGGGAATTCCGACTTGGGAAAGAAACCCATGCAGGTGGATGAAACCAACAAGGATAGCGAGCCAAAGGAAGACATCGAAGTTCCAAGGGACGAGTACTAGTGCAGAATTGTGGAGGAACCGCCTTCTACAACTCATGAATAATGAATTCTTCTCCCCTCGGCCCGACATGGTACAATTTTTCAATTGTTTTGGGAGAATTTTTTATTTTCTATGTTTTTCGTCAGCTAAAATGGTTGTATGCTACTCTAGCATGTTTTGTTTTGATAAGCTAAATGATAGAAACAATGAGCCTGTTTCCTTTGCAAGGGTGGCGAAACTCTCTCCAAAAGAATTGGTTTCCCACCCAGGGCAGCTCAGAACTTCTGTTAAGCATGGACATCAAGCCCAGTTTCATGCTTCCATAAATGAAATTGTGGCAGTTTTGTATCAGTATGTTTTATAAATAGAATTAGTATTATTTAGAAAAAAAAAAATTTGTTAAATTATTATATTTTAAAAAATATCAAAATTTATAAATATAAATTGTTTTTCGAAGTATTTAATTTTCAAAAAAGTTATTTGAAAAAATAATTTATATATATATGGGGAACCTAGAATCTATTACACATCTCCCCCATTTAAGAGTGTGCCATTAAAGTATATTAACCATTAAAATTATTTACTTTCAATCCTTTATATATATATATATATATAATTCGTATTTGGTTGTGGGGCAAGAAATGACTTTATTTGTAGTTCTCAAGGTAGGGTTGTCAGGTTTTTTAGGTTTTTTTAGAGTTAAGCCTATGGATTCACTTAGTATTATCATTCCTTCCCCGTAGGTAAGTCAATACACTTTCTTTCCTTTATTCTATTTCGTTCATAGCCACATTGGCCTCTTTTCTCCATTGTTTACTGTTTTCCTCATCCCATCCTCCGAACACAAATGGAATGCCCTCCTCCCCCATTATCTTCATCGATCCCTGCTGAAGCTAACAACTAAGATGTTTCTAAGGATGCTTCATCGTGAGTGTATATGCTTCGTACCTTCATGCTCTTTCACCTTTACCTCTAGTTTCCTTTCAACCACCTTTATCTCAACATCTCTACCTATGGTTTTAGTGCCTATGTGTCTACATGCGCCCCTCTACGTGTCTGGTATCGATGAGCCCACACATAGGAGGGGAAGATATATTCGTAGCCATAAAGAAAGTATTAGTATAACTATTGGTATGGATATTGAAGTTTCTAGAGTTATGGAATATGCGGGAAAGGCATTGGTTGAAAGGTTCGGAGTAAAATTGTAATACCCTTCATTTATTTATGTTAATGATTTACCTGGACTATTTTTAGGTTTGACGGCTAAGGAGAGAATGTTGGATTTTTTAATCAATGTGATAAAATATAAATTAATGTGATTTGATTAATATATTATTATTAATAAATAAAATGTTGGAAATTAATGAGGAAAGAGAAAAAAGCAGCAAAGTCAAAATATTTCATACTAGTTGAAAACAATTATTGATAGATAAATTCAAGCTGCACCTTCCCTAAATATCTCTTAAACTTATCATGATAAATAATTGGAAAATAGTATATGTGTTATGACGGGAGAGAAAAATCATAATAAACGGCTTACTCGAGAAAGATACTAAGTTGGAGTTGAAATAAAGTGCTCCTGTAAAATAAACTGCTTACTCGAGAAAGATGCTAAGTTGGAGTTGAAATAAAGTGCTCCTGTAGAAAAAGGTAGGCTTTAAAGAAAAAGAAAAGTACATTTTTCGAAAAAGAAAAAAACTACAAATGCCTAGGCAATTGTGTTGGTAGACCCAAAAGGCAAGACGAAAAACTGGAAATGAAACTTATAAAATATACCGTTGAGGAATCAACGAGGTTTCTGATTTCCTCAATGAGGTTTTTGATTTAAGTGGAAATTAAATTTTACCTCGAGGGACAAAGGGAGGATTCAGTTTGTGGTCTGGAGGAACGAGGAATGTGTTTAGTTTCTAAATAATTTCCCAAGAAATAATTTTGGTTAGGATTTTTTTTTTTTTTTTTTCTCCTATCTTTTGAGTTACGTGAATTTATATGAATTATGGATGATCAAGGAAGGTTGTGTTAAACTGTGCGTATTGTTTTGGTGATCAAATTGTTAAATAGTCTCTCATAGGAAACTAAATTCGTTGTGCATGAGCTTTGTATTAATCTTCGCATAATTAAGCATTGGAAATCTAAAGTATGAGAACACTTCATGAAGATAGGCCTGATATAAGGATGTAGCCTAGGAAACTAAATTCATTCTGCATGAGCTTTGTAATAATCTTTAAGGACTAGGTTTGATTGTATAATTATGCATTGGAAATCTAAAAGTATGAGAACACTTCATGAAGATAGGCCTGATTTAAGGATGTAACCTAGATATGCTTTAGGTTGGTAGAAATGTTATTGCATAAAAGTTTAGCTATTTTTCTTCTTTACGATAAAGTGAAGTATCTATGTTAATATTGAACTTCATCTTTAAATCTAAATATGTATATAACATGGTCATGTTGTTTTCATTTATGTTTAAAGTGAAACGACTCTTGTATTTCAAGAAAGGGGAACGATTAGTATAAATACCAGGAGTCGAAATACGTATAAGGGTATGTATTTAGGAGGATAACTTCTATAGGAGATGATGAGGAGCTTCAATTATGATAAACAATCATGCTACGCTTGTATGTTATAAGCCCTAAGAGTGAAACCAAAAAAAATTAGAACCCATCCACGTAGGCACGTATTTAGAAGAAAAAAAATATTGAGATAAATTATTAGAAGTAAAATTATTAAAAATAATTTTCTATCGAATTATAAATCATATAGTTATGCTTCTACATGCATAATACCCTAATCTAGTGAAAATAAAATAGTGTGGAAAATGAGTAATATCCCCTGCTAAGATATATGTGAAATTAAGATATTAATCTTAAAGAAAAGAAAACCAGACAATTCCACAAAATAACCGACACCAAATCCTCATAAATTCATGGAAAACAATAGATCATATGCATACCATGTCCACTAGAACATTTGAAATAAATTCTGTGAACTAAAGATCATAGGTTATGGCCAAAGTATTTCTATTGACCTACTAGATCATTACTAGACCCAGGTACCTAAAATTGTGATTAGAATATCGGAAAATAATAGTTTATCACACGATGATACTTATAAATTGAAAAATTCCCATTTTAAACACTGAGATAAACATTAAAAAAATCATTATGGAACAAAGTTCTCTGGTAAATAGTACTACATATTTTCCCATGGAAGTGTGCAAAAGTGTAGGATGGACTATACCTGAATTCCATCTAAAAGCACTAATTTCACATAGATTTGTAAACCACAAACACTGAAGGAAAAATAAATAATTTGAGACCATGTTGTAAGCCTATTAGTTAAGAAATTTTTTCCCAATTGCAAGTTAAAAAGAAGAGAAATCCTAGTTAATTCCTTTTGCTATCATATCAAAAACGCATAGACAGTAATGCACGAAATAGACAAATATAGAATGCAGTATGAAAAGAACGCTCAAAATTATTTACACAACCACACAAGAAATTTAAAAAAAAAATTAACGACTCCAATAACATTAACCATTTCGGGAAAAAAAATATACAACCCTTGAAGGTTCCACTTCAATATATACATATATACTAATGAAACCTCACTACATAACAGGCTCTGGTGCTAAAAAATATAATTAATACATATAATATAAAGGCATATCAGAGGTCATAGAAATATAGTACATGCCAACAGGGAGTTGCTCTGCATTATCCTTTTTTCCCTAGAAGAAACATTGAGGTAACTATACTACACTAAACAACTAGCAACAAAATTTGGAGTCCAACCGACCCCTACACTAGAACCAAAAAATAAGGGATCCATTGGGAGTACGTTGAAAATCAGAATGTAGGCATAGTGGAAAGAATTTAGAAGTGGAAGCCTGCCTCAATTTTATGAAGCCAGTTGGTCATAGAAACATTATACCTGTTGCCATGGATTTGAACAGGGAAGTGAACCTTAGAAAATTTTTGAAATCATAATAGAACATGACTTTAACAAAAATATATTTAAAAACCCCTACAAAATGACGAAATCATACCTATAGCTCAGAAGAACCTTGACATCTTGTTCTTGTATATTTCATATAACGCCATTAGTAGCGATAGAATGCACACACTTATAGACGCCATAAAGGGAATGGTAACCTACACTAAAACATAGGCAGAATATGTGGTAACGAATAAATTCCACAAGGTTCTGAATCCCTGAGCTAAATTTAGAATTCGAGGGTCGATATGTTATGGTCTCATAACCCTTTTCGAAATAGAAAGGATGAGATCCTTGATTTAATTACTTGAAATATCTGCTCAAATAAGGAAAATGTGCTAGCATAAACAAAAATCTCATGCAAGGAACTCCACAATAGAGGGAAACCCATTTTACCGGTAAAAATAGTTTGCATCAAGAAAATTCTCAGAGATCTCGAAGATAGGCATAACTTACGCCAGATGTGCAGTGAGGCGGGAGACTTGTCAGCACCCTGATGGAATGATAAAATGATAGCATACTTTGAGCATCTTTTGAGTTGACAATAGAGTGCATTTATGATGACATTAACTGAGAACTATTGAACCCTTTGTTGAAACAATAGTTACTATTGAAGCATAGTTGAAGACCAACACTTGAAGACTTGTTTTTTTGAAGCAGTCATCCTTGGAGTATAGTTGAAGACCAGCACCTAAAGACTTGTTTTGTTGTTGCAGTGATCCTTGGAGCATAGTTGAATATCTTGGCGCGCAAGCATAAAATTTTTGCTGAAGTAGACATAGAGTTTTTGTTGATTTAGATTTGAAAGCACTTTGTAGATCTATGTTGAATACATTTTTTATAAGTATTTGAAGTTATTCATGAAGGCTTGAAGAAGTATTGAAGTCACCTTAAGGAAAATAAGAGGGTTGTATCCCTAGAGGATTGGAGTCATCATACAAGGTTGGAGCCTTGTGAGAAACTAGGTTGGAGCCTGGATTAGTAAGTGAGGATTGGAGTCCTCATACAAAGTTGGAGCCTTGTGAGAAACCAAGTTGGAGCTTGGATTTGTAGTTAAATATTACAGTTCTCATTGAGGGTTGGAGTCTTGAAGGAGTTAAAGACTTTGTTGTACAAGTCGGATTTGGGTTTTTTAGAGTCCTCATCATTTTCATTAGTAGAAATACTTTCTTTTTGCACATCTTGTGTTTTCTTTTAGTTGGTGATTTTAACTAGCATAATGTAACAATTGTAAAGAAATATTGATTGAACCCCCCTTTCAATATTTCCAACACTAGCACACCTTAAATTTTTTTCACCTTGCAATATCTTTATTGACATGCTAGAAGGAACTTTCGAAATTCAATGTTATTGTTGGTAATCTTGTTGTTTATGATAAAAGGAAATATAACATGTGCTAGAGTTCCCTCACCTTAGAATTTTCTTATTAGAAATGTGCTTGTGTTTGTGTTAAAAAGAAATATAGCATGCACTAAATGTTTTTTGGCATGCAATGTTGTTTTTGATAGTATGCTTATATTTGTGCTACATGTAAAGCTAACATGCATAAAATTTCTTTTGCCTTGCAATGTTGTTATTAGAAATGTGCGTGTTTTTGGGATAGAAACAATGCTATATTTCTTTTGCTCTACAATATTATTGTTGTCAATTTCGTTGTTTATGGTATAAGGGACTCTAGCACGTGTTACATTTCTTTCGCCTTGGAAATATTATTGGAAATGTGCTTGTGTTTGAGCTAGAAGTTGTGTTGTATTTCTTTTTCTCTGCAATATTGTTGTTGTCAATTTGGTTGTTTATTATAGAAGGAAATTTAACACAGTTTAGATTTCCTTCACCTTGGAAGTGTTTGTGTTAGAAGGAAATATAGCATGCACTATATTTCTTTTGGCATGAAACGTTGTTGGTGATAGTGTGTTTATATTTTTGCTACATGTAAAGCTAACATGCATTAAATTTCTTTTACCTTGCAATGTTGTTATTGGAAATGTGCTTGTGTTTGTGATACAAGTTGTTCTAGATTTCTTTTTCCATGCAATGTTGTTGTTGGAAATATTATTATTTTTATGCTAAAACAAAATCTAACACACTATATTTCTTTCACCCTACAATGTTGTTGTGTTCTTGTGTGTGTGCTATGCATAAATGTAGCACGTGTTAGTTTTTCTTCACCTTGCAATATTGTTATTGGAAACATGCTTATATTTTGGCTAGCATGTGTTAGATTTCTTTTTCCCTAGAATGTTGTTGGTCATATGTTTGTGTTCATGCTATAACAAAATCTAGCATGCGCTAGATTCTTTAACCCTACAATGTTCTGTGTTTGTGTTTGTGCTAGATTGAAATCTATCACACACCAGATTTCTTTTTCCTTGAAATGGTGTTTTTGACAATATGCTTATTTGTGCTAGAAGTAAATATAATATGTGATATGTTTCTTTCACCCTATATTATTTTTATGTGCTTGTGTTTTTGAGAGAAGGAAATCCAGCATGTGTTAGATTTCATTCACCTCACAATGTTGTTATTGGTGACATGTTTGTGTTTGAGATATAAGTAAAAATAGCATGCTAGATATAATTCACCTTGCAATATTGTTATTGAAAATATGCTTATGTTTGTGATAGAATAAAATCTAGAATGCGATAGATTTATTTTACCCTACAATATTGATTTTGGCAATATCATTGTGTATGGTGGAAGTAATTCTCGCATGCACTAAATTTATTTTGAAATGCAATATTGGTGTTAGAAACGTGCATGTGTTTGTACTAGAATAAAATATAATATGCAATAGATTTCTTTTGCAATGCAATATTTTTCTTGGAAACATATTTGTATTTGTGCTAAAATGAAATATATCCCACCTTTGATTTCTTTTGCAATGAAATATTATTGGAAATGTACTTGTTTTTATGCTAGAAGGAAATATATGATGCGTTGGATTTTGTTTTCACTACAATGTTATTTCTTGCAATGTTCTTGTGCTTGTGCTAGAAGTAAATCAACTGTAGGCTAGATATCTTCCACCTTGCAATGTTTTTTTTGGCAATGTGATTGTGTTTGTGCTAGAAGAAACTTTAGAATGTGTAAGATTTATTTTACTTTCCAATTTTTTGTGACTAATATGTTCGTGTTTATGTTAGAAGTAAATATATCATGTGGTGGATTTCATTTGCCTTAGAATATTGTTGTTGGCAATGTGCTTGTGTTTGTGTTAGAAGGAAATCTGGCTTATGCTAGATTTTTTTGACCCTGTAATGTTGCTTCTAGCAATATGCTTATGTTTGTAGTAGAAGGAATGATATTGATTGTTAGCTTTCATTTGATGTGTAATCTTGTTGTTTGAAATGGGCTTCTACGTGTGATAGAAGGAAATCTAGCACACATTAGCTTTCCTTCATAATGCAATATTGTTATTAGAAATGGTTTTGTCATTATGCTAGAAGGAAGGTTAGAATGTGCTAAATTTTCCTTCATCTTGCAACATTAATGTTGAAAGTGTGTTTTTGTTTGTGATAAACTCAATCTTGCATGCATTAGATATTTTTCACAATGCAACATTATTGTTGGAAATATGCTTGTATTTGTGTTAGAAGTAATTATAAAATGCATTAGATTTATTTTTTCGTGTCCCAATATGAAAAATTTCAAGATTTCACCCTCACCAAGGTTAGTGCTCTGATATTCTTCTTAGTAGTGGATTTCTGATTATGCAAGAAGAATACCTAGTGATTACTAGATTTCTTTTGGACACCATTACACTTATGCAACAGATGCTCTAGGGGTGACATTATCTCAATAATCCCAATGGTTAGAGTTATAGCTTTTATGTGACCTTTTATTGAATTTGGAACAATTTATGAAGATCAGTGTTAGTGAAAAATAAGTTTATATAAATATATATTGTTGTTGGCACTACATTGATGCTTGAGTTGGAAGGAAAGATAACAATATAACTTTCCTTTTGGCACAAAAAAAATAATCCAATCACAATTATCTAATCCATGGAGAATAATGTGATATTTTTATAATTTTGAAGTTTATGAATAAATGTATTATTCAGGTATACTATATTTTTCTTCCAATGAACATGTATGTAACTTTAAAGTATCAGGCACAATGTTATAACATGTATTGTTTTTCTCTCCATTCTTTTGTATAATTATGAACTTCCAAAAACAATTTCACTAATGTCTAGATGCATAAGATACGAATCTTCCTCATCGACACAACAATATAGGAAAACTAAAATCTACACTTTTGAAGGACCTAAAGTTAACATCCCTTTGTATCCATCCTAAATAGTATGTCCTTCGATGTGTATAGGAAGGGAGTGATAACATTGGAACTAAATATTTGTAAAATGCAATTTCTTTGCTCTTAGAATAAAGATGAGAATTATATATTATTTATAGTACCAAAACTTTTATTTGTCTCTAGTTTGGATTTTGATTATCAAGTTCAAACATCAAACATCCTCACTAAGTGAAATATAAATATAATTATGGTTTTTAGGCTTTTGTGGTTGTTATTAATTGCAGAATTCTCCGGATTATCCATTGTATGTTTTTTGATACTGTGGATAATCCAAAGAATTATACAAATAAATATAATTTTTCCTTCTCATGGGTCTTTTGGACGTCCTATGTATCATCAATCTTGGAATTTCTCAGATTTTCCAAAGGACCATGTTTTGGTTCTTCAACTTCTATAAATTTCTTGTGATCATTATATATACACATGCTTCAAGACTACAAGTTTGATTTATTAAGTTAAATAGGAACTTTATGGTTTGATATGAGTTTATATTTGTCATTCTGTGATACTATCTACATCTCTAATTGCGTGGTCTTCATATATATTTTTTGTGTTGCTTGTATGTAAAGTGATTTTTTGTAGTAGGCACTAGATGGCGGGAAATAATGTTTCATTGCATATAATATGACTACCATACTATTTAAATTATTTCTTCTATATTAATTTTTTGAAAGTTGTGTTTTTTTGCAAAAATAAAAACACACTTTACATGGTTCAACCTTTTAATTAAAAATTAAAAATTAGTTATTGTTACATAATTGGTACAAGCTACAATGGAAAATAAAATTTTGGAAAAAGGGGACTATGCTGATATTCTTATTAATTATCAAGTGGTTGGGCTAGGAAGGGTCGAATCTACAGAGTACAGAACTTATTATGTCAGAGAAAGGGTTAATGCAGATTATGTTACAATTTTGATAATTGATTTCACTCAGCCACATTTGATTGATGAGGGATGTTAATGAAGGGGACATACATCCATGGAAGATCGTGAATTTGAGGCACAACATAGGTAAATAAAAAAATTGAATCATGTGTTAAATATCATTTATAGTATAATAAATGTGTTTTTTTGAGTAAATACTAACTGTATTTGCATTCGTTTATAGGTGCAAATGTTTCTTCTACATTTTCTATTGGAGATAAGGTAGATCTTCTGCAACATGGAGTTAAGGTGGGTGAGGGATCCATATTCAATACAGAGCTTGGGCTTAAAGTGAATGGAAATATGGTAAAGAAATGATGCATAGTAGTTAAAACTGAGAAGGTGTTAAAACATGATGGTCCTCTACCACATCTAATAGGATATGAGCATATAATAGAGGGTGCATTGGAATCTTATGAGATTTGGCTAGAATCAAATTTGAAACCTCACTATCATGTCCATGCCATAAATATTCCCCAAGATAGGCTTAGATTCATATGTACAAAGCTTTCTCTTACACATTAATGCATAGGAAAAAGCATGTGAATTGCTCAGGGAATGCTAGTTAATGTCTACGAGGATGACATTGTTGAGGGTGAAACAATATGTGAAATGGAATTTGGTGTTTTTTTGGAAGAGATAGATGGAAATTTTTAAATATGAAGAATTGGGGATAATTCTGTACACTGTTTGGTTATATGGCCAATAAATAATTTTGTGGACAACAAAGGTGTGATATTAAGGGTCAAGTAAAATTTCATGGAGTCACCCAAGGAAATGGTGATATGGAATGTTATAGAGGACACAAATCCCTTAAGCAAATAGGATGGGTATCTTTGTAATGAAAAGGATAAAAAATAAATTTATATGCATGTAAAAAGTCCATATTAAAGGATTAAACGAGTTATGGCTACAAAAAAAGATTGTAAAATTTCAAACAAAAATAGATGAACCAAAATAAATTTGACTTTTGGTAGCACATGTATGTTGTAGAAAATATTGTATTCAACATGTGGAGAGGAAGGCCATTGTAGATGCTAAAAGGGGTATAAGACAAATAAATTGAAATGGTATTAGGGAATTTGTCTTGAATTCACTCATTTCAAATACAATCATGTCAAAGAGTCATGGCCATGGCCTACCACCTACTGCTAGAAATGTAAAGAACATGATATTTAATGGGAATATTATTTGTAGGAAAGCATGGTATAAGATATATAAGATTCCTCAAATAACATTCTATAACTGCCAACATTATTTCCAACATGTATAGATCAAATCTATTCATGGTACCACCAACACATGCAAAGAAAGAGCACACATCGTGGCAGCCATAGCGATATTGCACATAATTATAATGGATAATTCATCTTTTTCACCAAAACAAATACGTCAGGTTGAAGAAGATGGAACATTTCATCCTCTAATATTGCTTCCTTCGACTTGCACACACAATTATTTATTAAATGAGATCAATGAGGCTCTTCAAAATCTCAATTACCCATCAATATCACAATCAACAATGAACAAGCTATGGAATACTAAGTTTCAATATGTGGAATTTTCAAAGAACACCAACGTCAATAAATGCAGTGAATGTATTGTTTTGAAAGAACAAATGAAGTCAACGACTACAAATGAGTAGGAATAAAATGCACTAGGTAGGATTAACAAACATAAAAGGATTATTATGTGTGGAAGATATTGTTACTATGCCCATAGAATTATGTCAGAGAAGTTTCCAAAATATTATTTGAGCATTATCCATGACAAAATGGATAAAACAAAGACTTAAATCCGGAGGATACGTGTCAAATCAAAATCTATTGTAGGAACAAATTTAGTTTTTTTCATTGACAAGTATGCTAACACATGGGCATAATAAAAGAGTTTTTGGTCATTTCTCCCTACCATTTGTATATACGGAATCAAAATTTACTATTACATCCCTTGAAAAGTGCTTAAGGGACCTTGAAGACCCACAAATTGATATGTATGATGATCTAATTTATGAGAGTGGAAATGCAAGAAACCCACTTACAAATACATTACTTCACACCTCTATTTACACAAAATGTCATGTGTGAAAGGATTATTTTGTATTACATGGAAGATCAAAAAGTCAAAATGTTGATTTTAAACCTCTTCCTCCACATTTGTCGTCACAGTTGAACAATGTAGCAAGTGATAATAAGAATCGCTATTTTTTCATGTTTCTATCACTTTTAACTACACTTTGTTTCTTCATCGCTATTGAGGTTGGGTTCTTGCTTGTGGGCACACCCATGAAGACATAGATGGAACATATGGAAGAATGTCTTAAAAACTAAAAAGTAAAGATATATTTTCTTTACCTGAAATGATGGATACATATTGCATAATTGAATAAAATTGAGTGTTTCTACAAACACTTATTGACAAGGTCTATGAATTCCAAAGTTTCCTTAATGGATACATTGAGGGATAAAATGCACTATTTGGACATATTAATGTCCAATAATTACAATTTCGTATATTCAATGCTGTTCCAGTAGTAAGGTACAATGAATCCATTAGAGATATTGAGTGTTCGGAGCCAATTGAGTTATGAAATATAGATGATGAGTATCGACCTATAATTCCCATATGGAAGCCATATTTCTTAGCTTCCAAAAAGAATGATGCCTATTTAAAAGAACTAAAGGAAGGGACAACATCATACATAAAAATGTGGAATGAAACTATCGGGAATGAGGATTCACCAATTGTTACAGAGGAATGGAAAAATAAAGTAGTGTATTGGTAAGGAGTTCTTGATACATTAGATGGAATGTATAATGATCATAGAATAATAGATGGAAGTGATTCATATTCTGAGGATTTTTGGCCCAAGACAGGACACATTGTTGATGTTGATCGTAATGCTCTCCATGTAACCTCAAGTATTATGAATGGAGATTTTGATAATGTGATATATGAACCAGTATATGTTTAACCCGAATGCAACAAACCAAAGCCAACATTCAATCTAATGATTGACGTTGATAAAGGAAAGGTGTTGCTAGTTAGATCAGGAAATGATGATGCAAGAGAGATTATTTGGATGAAATAATCCATCTCAAATATCTTTAAGTATAATGAAACTAAGAATATTCATGTAAAGGCTGATTTGTGGAAGCCTGTGTCAAGGAAATACAACGAAATGTTTTTAGAGAAATATTGGGTACCAAATCTTGATGACACAGATCTTGGCTCTATTCTAATTAATACTATGGTGTGGGCATGGATCCCAAAGAAATAACATTGGAAGAAGACCAAGATAAATAAGTATGGTGTAGAAATAATTCTTGATATAATTGAGCGAATATATTAAGATTAGGTTTATATGATTCATGAATGTAGTTTTCATTTTTTAAGGATCTAGTAATATACATTCAGACATTTCTCAATATTTTTGTATATCAAATTTTCTCTTCATATTATTTTTTGATGATTCTTATATTATTTAGTATTTCAATGTAATCATGTGGTGATACAAATTACATGATAGTGCCATAAAAATTTTAAGTTTTCAAAGATTTTTTTGACCAACATGACTTCTCACCATATCAAATATGCATAATCAAATTCAATAATGCACTGAAAAACAACAAATTCTAAACTTGGTCTATTAAAACATTAGTGGAGTAGCTAATTAGTATTCTACTTAATATGAACCATTTAAACACTTAATTAATAAATTCTAGACACTTGTGATAATGTTTGAAGTGAATTTTCCGTAATATTCCTTATTATAATTGTTATAGTTCAAATTTTCTATTTTGTTGCACTCTAACTTATAGAAACATGATTTTGATTCTCTAAAAAACACAACTAGACTTTCAAAATATTTCCTCATATATTTTGAAGTGTTGTAAATATTGTACTAGTACAGTAAATTTGTACTCAACATAGGAAAAATAGTTAGTGCCAATTTAAAATGGTCAATAATAGTAAAAATCACAATATTAATATATTTCTAAATAAATTTATAGGTAATATTTTTTTATAAAATCTATTATTCATGAGTAAATTTCACACATAAATATAAATATTAATGATAATGAAATAATGTAAGGAATCTAAGTTTTAGATGAATATCAATATGTTCTTTTCAATATAATATCCTTAAACACTACAAGAATAAAAACTAAACATTTGTAATAAATAGTTTAGTCAATTTTCTCTATTTCCTCTTGTATTTGAAAATAATCAAATTGTAATACTTCGTTACTATTCTAATTCACGATTGTTTTTTATTATTAAAATGATTAGTAATTGAGTGGAGAGGCTCATTCTAAACCCAAGTATAATGAGATGTGTAAGGATGTGTAAGTTTGTCAGTATGTCTGTGCCCTTTTAAAATAAAACTAAAAAATTAAAATTTATGTTCCAAATATAAAAATGATATCGTTATAATTTAAAAAAATGAATATGTTGTAAGGTAATTAGAAGTAAAAAAAATGTGTGAATTATATGTTTAAATCTTATACTTTCAACTAGAGATTCAAATAAACTATTTGAAGATCTATGTTAACTAATTTATGTCGATATCAACTTCATATATATCTATATTATAGAAAAAATTTAAGTTTTTATGATTAAAATTTTGTATTTGGTCTTATATATACTCTATTTAGCATTCAAAAATACAATTTAAACAATGAAAAATGACACGTATTTTGCACTCTAAAAATCTTTGCAGTGAAGAAATTTTATCCCTCCTGGCTCATGTTAGATCCGTACTTAAGATGGATCCGTGGTGGTATTTATTGGACACATTACTATGAAAATTTGTCATTAAATAACTTTATACTTAATATATATCTTGCATATTAATCTATTATTCATTAACTAAGCCTCAACCAACTTATTTTTTAACACAAAAGTACAATAAAAAAATAAAAAATAAATTATGGTACTACTCATTCAACATTTAATTTGATCGTAAAAAAAATTTTCTCCTGTCAACTCTAATATGGTGCAAACTTCCTACAATAGTATGTAATGATGATGGTGATAATGATGATTATTATCCACTAAAACCAAATATGTTATATAATAAGCCATACGATATTACTCAAAATTATTTAGCATTTTATTGTTATGCTCAAAAAACATTAAAATAAGTGTTTCAAGATCATCATAATCTTGTTTTCTTAAAATATCAAGAAGGTTGGTATTGTCACAAATATTTTGAAATTTAAACCCAATATGATTATAAATTGGATGATATAAGAGAGTATTTTCATCTTCAACCGTATTACCAGTGTTGCAAAGGCGATAAACTTTTAAATTGTGTCAACATTGTCTCAGTAATAATCATAACTTAAGACATACATGATATTTACTATATCATATTATAATTAATTGAGTTAATAATACTAACATACACAACATTATTTTCATAAAACAACCTTAGAAAAATTATCTTTTAATACAGAACATAAAAAATATTAAAAGAGATAATGTAAGTCATTTAAGATTAAGATGTGAAAGATTTGGTTTTGCAAGTTTATATAAATTTGTTTTACATAGCTTATCCTGATAGTTTTTTCACAAGAAATGGTGAATATCTGCATTAAAATTAGTGAACTAAGTGATCTTATAGTTCCTCATTTTGAAAAAACTTAATCTAGTAAAAAGTTCTAAATTTTAGATCCACTGAATACTTCCAAATTTAATGAAATATGTGTTCGTTAACAAATCCCAACGAAAATTGTTGGATGTGAGATGGAAATAATTTTATATATTTCTCCACCAAACTAAAGAAATTTGTCTCAGCTAGAATATATCATTTTTTTCTTTGAGGTAGAGGCATATTCCATTAACTAAAACCACCTTGTCATACCTTGTAGCCAATCTTTAGCATGTTCTCCTGCTCGTCTCCCGAAAATTTTGAAAGCTTAATATTTTGCATCTTCATGGAGATATCCTCACGAGGTTTCATATGATTTGGTCCTTTAAACCCACTTGGGTTTCCTTCCTTAAAATGAGGTCATTCCCCACCAGTATTGGTTGTGAGTGGCCCTTTTAGTGTTTCTAAAACAACTTTGAATGAGCGTATTATAATGGATAGCTTATGTGCAAGAGATATTGGTGTTAACGATGGTGCTTTTGGTGGTGATGGTGGTGGGAATGAAGGGATTGCTTCCAGCAAGCCTCGTTGTCAATGAGTATGTACAATCATAGCTTTCTCCTCGACAGAAAATGATTATGAGTACGAGGGGTGGAAACTTAATCTAGAAAATATTACATTATAAACTCAAGCTCATACATGGGTATGGGTTTTATACTAGTATTACCTAGAGGTAGGTGTTACTAATATTAAGGTCAAGGAGGGTAGTATCGCTACCTCATTGACCTAAACTATAGGGTATTCTATTCTGAGGCATAATAAAACTTATTGTAATACATAGATATCATAGTTCATTGTATCTCTTCGTGATACTCACTAGCATCTTCTAGCCCTAATATGGATATGAGAGTTAACATTTTTCATTTAAATTTAATGGTTGAAAAAATATTCAATTACCAAATGACCATTAAATTCTAGAACTTTTCAAGGCTTAAATGATATCTTCATTAATGGCATGATTAATTCTCTAAGTATCATAACAAATATATAACGAATAAAAATTAATATGAACAAGAATGGCTGCATAGAAGCTAGCCCCTGCCTTGAGAGCAAGGAGGGATCCTATCCATAAGTAGTGAACCAATCCAATGAAACACTGAAACATTAAAGCTAGAAATTGGAAATCTAGAGAGCATTTCTTGATGTGTATATATTAATTGCATTGTACTCTTTCATTTGATTTCCACCTTATCATATGCGTGTAATTTACTTGCAGTGCTGAGCTGTTGAGAAGATGAGTGCTGAGCTCTCACAGAGTCATTGTGATACCTCTTAAACAACCATATGCATATTTTTACGGAAGCAAAATGAGCCATTACTACTGAAGCTTATGAATTTTGAAGCCTCTGAAAAACATCAAGAGTTTCTCAAATTCCCACTAAAAATGAAGTAGCCACAGAACAGCCTTCATGAATATCCATGAAACACTACGAGCACGTTATATAAAATAAAGAGCATTAGCATTGTGACCATATATGGTGCCTTCATGCAAACAATATAGAACACTAAAGAGGCCCAACTCAGATAGAGAGCTAAAAATTCCATCGTGATATGAATCGACAAAACTTCCAATATTCTCACTGCAAATAGAATATAATATTTCTGAAAATTTTGGAAGAAAGCTTTTATAAATCACAGTCCAATTCAATAATAATATAGAATCTTATTTTAAAAATTTTAAAATAGTTCAAGGAATCAAGAGCACGTTGATGATTAAAATAGTATCACAACTCACTCCCAAAAAGGGAAGTCATAAAGACTTTATAGCCATCAACTGGAGACATCAAAAAAATCTAGCTTTTAACCGGTTTAGAATGTTAATTAACAAACATACAACATATTCGTGTAGAGAAAGATGTAATCCGAGATTTTCAAGAATAATTAAATTAAAAATGACCATACCTTGTCCTGACCTCCGACATCCCAAACAGTAAAGCTAATATTCTTGTACTCCATAGTATCAACATTGAAACGTGCCATTACAAAAGTTTTATTTACTTGATCAGTTAATTTAAAAAAAATTATACCCTGAATCACAGTGCTTAAATTGCCCAACCCAAAAGAAGTATCGAGCCAAATACGCAAACGAGTTACAGCATCCTGGGCAATATAAAATACAGAAGATATTTTGAAACCATACCAATTTAATAGAATTATTATAACATAAACTATTTTTATTTTTCAACATGCAGACATAAAAGGTACAAAATACAATATTTGGCTTTTTCTCTAAAGAAATAGGATGCACAATAAAAAATTAGCTTCATATCTATAGGATGGTAATATTTACAGGAGTAAAAGTATGTTGACTCAATAGTAGTTTCTCCAAGGACTAATCCATTAATATAAATATAGTATTCCAATTAAGCCAGGAACCACAAATGGTAATCAACGGAGAAGTCAATCAGGCACATAATAAGATATAGTGCTCTGATTTTCAGTAATACTGATAGAATAACTAGGCAGTAATCCCAATACATTTTAGCTCAAAAACATTGATAGAAGTACCCAAGAAATGGAACAAAATCCCGAGCAGGGTATATGTCATGTTTTTGGTAACCTTTAACCTAAGAACGCATCACCACGACATCAATTGCAAGGAAGGGCTGCGTAAAGCACACAAACACCTCTAAGTAAACTATTAGTACCACAGTGCACGATGCTATCACATCTTCCCAAAATTTGCCAAAATCACAACAAGAGGGACACACAAAGCACACAGGCAACTCTAAGAAATATGTGTACCAAACTGGAGGATGAGGCTACTGCTTCAAGCCCAGGACTTGTCTCCCCAAAACCATCTTCGAGATTCGCAAACTATTAGTTGCTTGTAATACTTCATAGACCAACCTCAAGCTTTCAGTTGTTTCCTTTTAGAATAAAGAGCCACATGATGTTGAAAAGATAAATCTCCACATTTCTCAGCAAATACTTTTAAGGCTACTTGCGACAAGGATGACTACTTATCCAATTGTGGGGAATTTTGCAATGTCAAACATTACGATCGGAGGAAGATCGGTTTGGCATTTTAAATTTGACCAAAAAACACATGACTAGAATCGGAATGAAAAGTGAATCTAACCAATAAATAAGACACAAACCGTGGTCTAATATAATCAATCACTTACCAAAAGTGGGAATTGTTGTGAAAAATTCTCCAAGCTTCAGCTTGTACAAAATGGTAGTCTTACTAGCAGCATCAAGACCCACCATCAGAATATGCATTTCATTTTTCGCAAACAGGCGCTGAAAAAGCTTCATGAATGTGAGCCCCATCTTTCAAAGTTGATAAAGGAAAACAGGTAAAATCCAGTCAATAGTTTAGACTTCGACAGATCTAGAACTCATCATCAATAGTTGAATCTTGAAACCCTGAAACGCCAAATCTAGCTACAAACCCATGAAAACTCAATATGCATAGCAGGCATTCAATGGACATAAAATTTGAGTGCCATAGACAAGCGATCTAACAAAATAGGCTTGGGTTGTGAGAAAACCATCTAATGATGTGAGAAAATATATATGGTTCATTTCAGCGGCCACATAGTTTCGTATTTTATTGTTTTAAGTAAAAAGGTTTATGATTTTATTTATTAAAGGTTTGCGATATGATAATCTGAAGGAAAAATATCACTAAAATAAAACAAAGTGATGTGTATTCACACCTGGCATAAGAACCACTCACACGTAGTAAAGAGCCACATAGTAGAAAATGGAACTTGTCTTAATACCTCCAACGAAAACGAAAGTGACCACGTGGTAAGAGAATAAAAACTGTAACAGCCCACAGACAAAAACAAAAATGACCATGTGGTAAGAGAATAAAAATTGTAACAGCGCAACAACAACACTCTTTTCAGCATTTGTTTCATCTTCTAGAAAATATCGAAGAAGAGATTCCTATGTGCTTGCCTGCACTCTCATTTTTGCGTCTAAAGAAGTTGAAAGAGCTCATCATAGTTGGAATTCTCAGTAATAATACCTTTTTAGAGACTCTACAAGATGAACTCTATCGCTGCACAGATTTACCCTCACCGTGCCCTCAGTGCCCCATAATCTAGGTCATCAAATTAACAACCAAGGAGAGAAAGATGAAGACAAAGGCCTTGAACGACCAAGCAGTGTGAACTACTAAGCCCCCAGCTGCTGCAGCAACAATTGCAGAATGTGCTCTTCTTGGGTTTTTCTAATGTCGGCTCTGAATCTTTGTTGGTTTTTTCTAAAGTCGGATATGAATCATATGCTGGAACCTAACAATGAGTCATATGCAAGAGGCTAACAACTAACCTATGGTTGCGGTGCCCATGGAGGCAGCAGCAACATATGCCTGTTCGGTTGATCAAACTAGTAAGCTCTTACAGCTCGATATGTAATCCAAATTCTGGTTAGTTGACTATCATGGTTGCCTTGGTTTAGTCAAAATGCTTGTATGATTTTTTCATGGTTTCGAGTGCCTACGAGATGAGCCAATGTACTGATACCCTCTGTAGCATTAAATGCCCCTTTTATACCATTATAGAGATGAGGTGCTAAGACTGAAAGCAAGCGCACTTGTAGAGGAAAAACAAATTGGGTTTTATTCTGAGACAGATGTGGCAGTTGGTATAGTGATTAGATGATAATAGATTTATGGTGGGATTGGATGTTTATTTGTAATGAAGTTGTGTAATTCTGATGGATCTTTCAATTTTTCCTAGAATCCGAGAAAATCCATATTGGGTTTCGATGAGGGAAAGCGATATCATTCTTAAATTTCATGAATGCCAAGGTCACAGTCCATTTGTCTCCTTCAAGCCAAAGGCCTGCTTACAATTCATCTAAGGCTTCTCTTCCTGGAAATAATCTCAAAGAGGAGAAAGATGGAATAAGGGAAAACAATGGTAGAAATACAAGATTGAAAGAGGGTTCTGATCAGGGGAGACTGTATTTTCCAGAGTATGCAGGTGGGACAGAAGTGGCTATGAGAAGGGAGAACGACAACAAATTTTCATTGGCAGAGAATCATGAAATTGGTCAGGGTAAACTATATGCTTTGGATAATAGAGGGAAGTATTTCAAGTGGTCAAAATTACAAGCTTGGTTTCGATTAAACTATTTCCACATATCGGGACTACATAAATATGGTAAAAAGGTAGAAACAAGTTATGTTCAAGATATATCGATAAGTTAGGTATATATTTGAATTCTATCTTTTGAATCAAGTTTATTTGTAAGAAAAATAGATTAGTGGCTAATAATGTAGCAAGAACATTAGATAGTAGATAATAAGATAGTATTTATTCATGATTGAAGATTTCGATTTTACATTTAAAAGGAAGATGTTAGTAGGTTTTTAAAATTGACAGTGAGAATACTGCACGTCACTTATGTTTTGATGGAAAAATATGGTGTGAGGTCATTATAAAATTCCTATACAATTCATTTATATCCGAGATTCATGTTATCTTGATGAAGATTCAAATTATAAGACAAGTATTTCATCTAACACAATTTTAGATACAATGATGCTGCAGATATCAAGAGAAGCTTGTTTAAAATGAAAGAGAGATTAATGGACAAGTTGGCTATCATTCCCATTCCAACAGAAGCCCTAGATAATGCATGACAATCGGTTGAGATGGTCATAAAAGACATGAATTAAGGGCCAGGTTGTAGAAATTTCTCGGCATTCTCAACATCAACTAACTTTATAGGTGATCACGTCTCATCAACTTGCATATATTAGCAAAGAGATTTTTAATTCAGTGCGCAACTCATTATCGCTCATTGATTTTCATGTAACTTTGATTATTTTGAAAGAATATGGATGCAGGCAATTGGAATTGATAAGAATTTTAGAAAAAATGTTGATGAATATAGGACTTGTGTTAATGCCAACTTCTGTGATATCTAAAGCAATAGAAATACCAGTGGAACGCAATCTAGAATTCAAATTCAGAAAGAGTCAATTGAATGCAGAAATTTACCCATGTAGATATGTATCTGTGCTTTTATGAACCTTATCAAATGATGGGTAAAAATGTATCCGCTGACCTCAAACGGTGGTGCTAAAGCTGGTGGTAATAAGTGGCATATCCACTAGAAATATTCCTGTGAAGGTGGCTTCAACAACTGTTGATATTTCTAATCCGAGCTATCTGTTTAATTCCTTTCTCTGGTGATGGAAATTCCTGCACCCAGAATTTATCTCCAACACCCACGCAGAAGGGTTTTGGCTCTCATGATGTCACTTTGGAACTGGATCAGTCAGAAACAATACAATAAAAGGCATCACTAGTTCACATGCAAATAGCCATGCTGCATGTATTCGGGCAACTCACCATGTGGTCTTCCACCTAGCCATGCTTTTCTGGCCTGACAAGCCTACACATATTACAATACCAAGAGATTAGCAACATCTTAGCAAACAACATTTAATGTTAGCTAACTAAGGTTGACATTAGTTTCAGTTTTGGAAATATGAATCAAACAAATTTGGTTAAGCATGATATTATAGCTTTCTTGCTTCATAGTTTAGTTTATTCTCTTTGGGAAAAGGCCCAATAAGACCTCAAAGTTTCTTATTCGCTGAAATAACGGTAGGAGCAAGCTTATATGTCGAACAAAAGGTGCACATGAAAAAACATTGGATTACCGAGACTAATACACTTCGGTTTGTGTGAATAGATTAATGAAAATATCATTTTCGATTGCAATAGTCCCTACCATGCCGTAGGCGGCAGGGACTAATAAGATACAAAGGGTATAGATAGACACATAAGACATAAATGTATATGACATCAAAGAATTTTGAAGCAGATAAAAGTAGATTATAAAAGCGAATAAAAAAAAGTATTATAAGAGCATAAAATATGACATGAGTCATTAATGCACAATTATATTATAAATTATGTTATAAAGTATTAATATAAAAATATATTTTTAATAAAAGTATAAAAATTTATAATAGAGTTATTACTTAATATACTTAATATATATGTAAATCATCAATAAATTTATCCTTAAAATCATAAAATCATAAAATAAGTAAATTAACTGTGATAAAATATAGAAATTGATAATTTAACCATCATAAAAGATAATTTAAAAAATCACTCCCCCTACCCAAAAAAATTCATTATAAAATATTTTATTAAAATATATATATTTTTAACTTCAAGACTATACATTTCTTAGAAAATTTCGTTATTTCCAACTGAGTTGCAATATCAACTCAAATTCAAGCTTGCACCCATAGTAGAGAACCAAAATTGAATGAGGTGAACTGCCACCTAAGCTTATATCTAGGAAAGTTGGTCCAGCTAGGCTTGGGTTTGCACCAGATATGAACGATTCGATGACCAGAAGGGGTAAACACTAACACGGGTTCATGCTACCAGCAAACGATGCACATAGATTCAAATGGGTGGATTCGCTGACCATATTTCCAAGCAAGATCTTTCAAAAATGAAAGTGGTGGCACGTGTGCTTTTTCAAATGGAGAAATCAAAATCTAAACTGTATAATAGCCTTCCTTACGATTTTATGGTCCAGCCAGGTTAAATGAAATTAATTGTTTTTTCAAACATGCAGATTTAGGTTAGGTATCATTTTGGTGGGTAACCAACACGTCAGACTAATGTAAAAATTTTACTCAGTTTAACTGAAATATGGAGAATAGATAATAGCATGATCATTATTCCAAATAAACATTAAGAGAAACAAATTGTGAAAAAAAAAATCGCCTCTAAATCCTTAGATGTAACAAATATAACAATGTAACAAGCCAAACACCTTTCATCTTCGAAAATTCGACCATATAGAAGTGGATGATGAGAAAACCAATATGAAAATTAATGTTGTATATATTGTACCACGGAATACCTTAAAAAAAAAATTTGGAAAACATGGGGAAAATAAAACATTTGCAACACTAAGGACAACTTATCTTCCAGAGTAAATTCTGATGATGATGAGACCAACAAAGTCCAAAGTGTCATTTTGAAATCACGCTGACATGAAAAATCAGACACAAAATAAAAAATAGGCCAACAGAACGTAAAAGGACGCTATGACGTGACGAAGCATAATATTGAGAGATCATACGAGGACCAAATCCCCGGATTGAGGTTATTTTCTTACAACTGGATGAAAAATTTGAGTCGATATCACACAAGGATTTTCGTAAGACAAAGAAAGCATTTATTTTCCAATAAATTAAACCAGAGTAACTCATGAAGACATAAGCACGATAGTTTACTAGCACTTGCACAAGCGTGCAGCGTGACCGACAGTCTGGGAGGACGAATAACCGACAGTCATGACCAATTTTTATTGGTTCAACGAATAATTAAATGTAAAATTTTAATTGGCTGGAAACGCCATAAGAAAATCTTCTGATTGGCTGATATGAACAGTGTTTTCTCACACCAAGCCAACAAAAAAACTCCTCCTGTGTAATAATTATGCGTGTAGATGAAATTGGAATTTCTCAAACCGAAGGGAACGAGGTTGTTATAACCAACGGTCAATTAAATGGTGAATTGACTCAATATCTATAAAAATGTGACCAATGATACATCAAGAAGCAACACAAGGGAAAAAAATGAACCATAAATATTTTACTCCAACCGAGACGCTCAACCGTAAATTTTCGTGGTCCATACTCTCAGTTCAAAAAAAGTTCAGAGGTTGAATTGAATACGTAAAAGAAAATTTCAATTTTATTCTTGCAAGTTTGGAATTAAGTAGTGATACAGGAAAACTTATCACACTATTAGTCAAAACTCAATCCCATATCATGGTTCTTAGAAGCGATGGTAAATTCCATACTGTAATAATTTTTTCGAAAATAATTTATCGCCATAAATAAATTTGAGTTGATCAATTTATTTTCCAGAGTTGCATCCCCACTAATCATATTGATTTCGTCATGAATTTAAGCAATTGCAACAATAACTTGTATAATCCAGAATGTGAACTCAACGAAATTACAGATGTTAAAACGTGAAAAACATGAATTGAACGTAAGTTTATTCGAGATCGCCTAGTTATTTAAGACCATCTACACCAAACTCCACTTACACCAGACATATAGGAGAAGATTAATTTTGCAGTTATTCAAAAAAGTATTTTATAAAACGTGAGATGAATTACATATTTGATAAAATCAATTTTAGGTTGGAAAATGGAGAGATGTAGGGCCTATAAGCTCCGAAAGGGTTTGAATCCATCGCTCTGATACCAAAAGCGCATACATTTAGCAAAACAACAAGATAATCAAAATTCTATGTAGATTAACCAATTTAAAAGAAGATGTATACTTGTATATCCTATTTGAAGCCCATTCCAAGGTTGAAGTTTCTTCAAGCCTACTTTGAGATCGATTCCTCTTTGCCTATATGGGATCAACTTATCTGGTTCCTAGATCCAAAAGACTTCAGAATTTAATTGTTTTGGCCCCATTCCCAAAAATCTAAAAACGTTGCTCAATTTTCATAATTTCGAGTCGCATCTTAAGCCCCACATCGTCCCTTACTATATACAGACCCTCCTCTAGCATACCCACACCTCCCGCTCCTCCTCCTTGTCCCTCTTAAATCAGAGAGGTTCCTTACCCGCTACGTATTCTCCCAATAACTTATAATAAAAAATATCATTCCTCCTTCAAAAGGTGGGTCGCCTTGGAATAGGTTCATTTGGCGATGACATAATGTGATAAAACCCTGTTGAAGTCTCAGAAGGAATCCACCACTTGCATTAACGGTCGACATGAGAGAACTCTATTTGACATATGAATTTTACTGAGAAGTATATGTTTATAGTTATATTTACTTATTAATTTAATTATAAATATGAATTTATAATATTTACTTATAATTATAAACTTATGAATATTTATTTATTCATTTACTCATAAATATATATATATATATATATATATATATATATATATATATATATTTGTGATTTAGGTATTCAATTAGTATGCATAGTAGTGTAGTGCATGGGACACCTGTATATGTAGAAATTACATTCATTTCTCATATGCCTACTAATATTCACAATGCTAAGTGGATCGGCCTATATCCACCACCCAGCACATATATTTTACGAAAATAAATATTATATATTTATGACTACAAAATATTTTATATATTTACTTATAATATATTTATAAGATTAACTATATAGATACTATATATTAACTCGAAATATATATATATATATATATATATATATATATATATATATATATATATTAGAAATTATAATATTATATTATTCAATAGTAAAATATATAATAAAAATATATTATTAAATTATTTCAATACATTAATAGTTTTAACTCAAACTATAATATAATTCTATTATAACATAATAATACTATTTTATTAATTTTATAATAAGTTTATATCTCTTACCAATATCTCAAGGGATTATTAATATTTTACACCAAAGGATAAATATTAATATTATAAACCAAGAAATAAAAAAACCCTAAGAATAAATAATTTAATCTAAGAGATTAAAAACCCTCATAAATAATAATATTTATAACCCAAAAACATAAGAGAGTAATAAACTCTAAGAATTAATATATTAAACTAAGGAGATTAATAAAGCATATGGAATAATATTTAAAAACAAAAAACCTAAGAACTAATAAACCCAAGGGTTTAATATTATAAACCAAAGTAATTGGTGAAGCAAAGGATAAATATTAATATTACAAACCAAGAAATAAAAAAACCCTAAGAATAAATTATTTAATCTCAAGAGATTAAAAACCCTGAGAAATAATACTTTAAACCCAAAAACATAAGAAAGTAATAAACTCTAAGAATTAATATATTAAAATCAAGAGATTAATAGATCATATGAAATAATATTTAAAAACAAAAAACCTAAGAAATTAATAAACCCTAACAATAAATATTTTAAACTAAAGATATTAATAAACCCAAGAGATTATTCATAATACACACCAAAAGAACTCATAAACCAAAGGTTTAAATATTATAAACCAAAGGAGTTGGTGAACCCAAGGGATAAATATTATAAATGTAAGGGATCAATATTAAAAACAAAAGAGATTAATAAACCCTAAGAATTGATATTTTAAACAAAAAAACTTAATAAATTAATAAACCATAAGAATCATGATTTTAAACATAAGATATTAATAAACCAACAGGATTATTAACATTATAAACCAAAAGAACAAATAAACCCAAGGGTTTAATATTATAAACCAAAAGAATCAACGAACCCAAGGGATAAATATTATAAACCTAATGGATGAATATAAAAACAATAGAGATTAATAAACCCTAAGAATTAATATTTTAAACTCATAAATCTAAGAAATTAAAAAAACCTATGAAATAATATTCTAAACTCAATAGATTAGTAAATCCAAGGGATTATTCATATTATAAACCAAAAGAACTAATAAACCCAAGGGTTTAATATTATAAACCAAAGGAATTGGTGAACCTAAAGGAATTGATTTAAAAATTGAGACAATTGTTGTCACAATGCGACATTGGACCCACTATGACCATGGTTGGCCATGGGTGATTTTCATATTGAGACAATATTTGTCAGAATGTGACATTTGATCATGGATGACATTGATCGATTATTCATATTATAAACCAAAAGAACTAATAAACCCAAAGGGTTTAATATTATAAACCAAAGGAGTTGGTGAACCCAAGCGAATTGATTTAAACATTGAGACAATTGTTGTCACAATGCGACATTGGGCCAAGTATGACCATGGTTGGCCATGGGTGCTTTTCATATTGAGACAATGTTTCTCATAATGTGCCATTTGATCATGGATGACATTGATCGATCATATTATAAACCAAAAAAACTAATAAACCCAAGGGTTTAATATTATAAACCAAAGCAAAGGAATTGGTGAACCCAATGGAATTGATTTAAACATTGAGACAATTGTTGTCGCAATGCGACGTTGGGCCAAGTATGACCATGGTTGGCCAAGGGTGATTTTCATATTGATACAATGTTTGTCAGAATGTGACATTTGATCATGGATGACATTGATCGATTATTCATATTATAAACTAAAAAAACTAATAAACCCAAGGGTTTAATATTATAAATCAAAGGAATTGGTGAAATCTAAGTAATTCATTTAAATCCAAACATCGGTGACAATTGTCTGCCCTTAATGCGCATATTGGACGACCTATGACCATGGTTGCTCATGGGTTATTTTCATATTGAGACAATTTTTGTCAGAATGTGACATTTGATCGTGTATGACATTGATCGATTATTCATATTATAAACGAAAAGAACTAATAAACCCAAGGGTTTAATATTATAAATCAAAGGAATTGGCGAACCCAAGGGAATTGATTTAAACATTGAGACAATTGTTGTCACAATGCGACATTGGAGCAACTATGACCATGGTTTGCCATGGGTGATTTTCATATTGAGACAATATTTGTCAGAATGTGACATTTGATCATGGATGACATTGATCGATTATTCATATTATAAACCAAAATAACTAACAAACCCAAGGGTTTAATATTATAAAACTAAAGTGAACAAGTAATGGCATTCGATTTCAAAACATTGAGACAATTGTTGTCACAATGCGACGTTGGACTGACCATGGTTAGCCATGGGTGATTTTCATATTGAGACAAGATTTGTCAAAATGTGACATTTGACCATGGATGACATTGATTGATTATTCATATTATAAACCAAAAGAACTAATAAACCCAAGGGTTTAATATTATAAACCAAAGGAATTGGTGAACCCAAGGGAATTGATTTAAACATTGAGACTATTGTTGTCACAAAGCGATGTTGGACCAACTATGACCATGGTTGGCCATGGTTGATTTTCATACAGAGACAATATTTGTCAGAATGTGACATTTTATCATGGATGAAATTGATCGATTATTCATATTATAAACCAAAAGAGCTAATAAACCCAAGGGTTTAGTATTATAAGCAAAAGGAATTGGTGAACCCAAGGGAATTGATTTAAACATTGAGGCAATTGTTGTCAAAATGCGACGTTGGACCAACTATGACCATGGTTGGCCATGGATGATTTTCATACTGAGACAATATTTGTCAGAATGTGACATTTTATCATGGATGAAATTGATTTATTATTCATATTATAAACCAAAAGAACTAATAAACCCAAGGGTTTAATATTATAAACCAAAGGAATTGGTGAGCCCAAGGGAATTGATTTAAACATTGAGACAATTATTGTCACAATGCGACGTTGGACCAACTATGACCATGGTTGGCCATGGGTGATTTTCATATTGAGACAATATTTGTCAGAATGTGACATTTGATCATGGATGACATTGATCGATTATTCATATTATAAACCAAAATAACTAACAAACCCAAGGGTTTAATATTATAAACCAAAGGAATTGGTGAACCCAAGGGAATTGATTTAAACATTGAGACAATTGTTGTCACAATGCGACGTTGGACCAACTATGACCATGGTTGGCCATGGGTGATTTTCATATTGAGACAATATTTGTCAGAATGCGACATTGATCATGGATGACATTGATCGATTATTCATATTATAAACCAAAAGAACTAATAAACCCAAGGGTTTAATATTATAAACCAAAGGAATTCGTGAACCTAAGGGAATTTATTTAAACATTGAGACAATTGTGGTCACAATGCGACGTTGGACCAACTATGACCATGGTTGGCCATGGGTGATTTTCATATTGAGACAAGATTTGTCAGATTGTGACATTTTATCATGGATGACATTGATCGATTATTCATATTATAAACCAAAATAACTAATAAACCCAAGGGTTTAATATTATAAACCAAAGGAATTGGTGAACCGAAGGGAAAACCACTACCCAAAAAATTATAAACCAAAAGAAGTAATAACCCAAGGGTACAATATTAGAAAACAAAAGAATTGGTGAACCCAAGGGAAAAATATTAATAACCTACGGGACCAATAGGGAAAATGGAACAATATTAAACCAACAAAATAACATTGAAATTAACATACTTTAAACACGAAACCTAGGAATTTAATAAATGATAATATTTAATATTTTAAACTGAAGATATTAATAAAGCCGAGGGATTATTAATAATATAAACCAAAATAAATAATAAACCCAAGGGTTTAATATTATAAACCAAAGGAATTGGTGAACCCAAGGGAAAATTATTAAAAACATAAGTTATCAATAAGGCCAAGGGATCAATATTAAAAACAGAGGAGGGTAACAAACCCTAAGGACAAATATTTTAAATTCAAAATCTAAGAAAATAAAAAACCATAAGAACCAATATTTTAAAAGCGACTAATTAATAAACAAAATGGATTATTGATATTATAAACCAAAAGAACTAATAAACCCAAGGGTTTAATATTATAAACCAAAGGAATTGGGGAACCCAAGGGAAAAATATTAAAAACATTAAGTATGGTTTTTACTTTTACTAATTTCTGGGATTATTATGGAAAACCCAATGGATTACAAACCCAAATGAATAACTTTAAACTTTGGGATGAATATTATTCCCTAGGAATATAAACCCTAAAATTAATAAACCTAAAAGATTAATATTGTAAATACTAGGCTTAATATTAAACCCTAGCAATATAAACTCAAGGATTAATATTATAAACGGAAGTAATTTACATTATAAACCTAATTTATTATAAAACCAAAGGATCTATATTAAACCCTAAGACTAATATTATAAACCCTATAAATAATATTATACCATAGGAATATGATAAACTATATTAATAAACTCAAGAGATTTATATTGTAAACCCGAGGCAGTAATAAAAAGGAGGGATTAATACTAAAACCCTTAAAAAACCATAGGATTAATATTGTAAACCAAACATATATAAAACCTAAGATAAATATTATATACCCTAAAAAAAATTGGTTGACCATGGTTTATTTTCATATTGAGACTATAATTATCATAATGCGGCATTGGACCATGCTTGACCATGATTGATTTTCATATTGATATAATATTTGTCACACTATGACGTTGGACCATAATTCACCATGATTGACCATTATTGACCACGGTTGATTTTAATATTCACAATATTTATCACAATACGACTTTGGATAGTGGTTGATAATGGGATCATGGTTAACAATGGTTCATTTTGATATTAAGACAATCTTTGTCATATTCTGACGTTGGAAAATGGTTGAACATGAATTACCACAATTTATTTTCATATTGACCATGATTGACCATGATTGACCATGAGTGATTTTCATTTTCAGAGAATATTTATCACAATGAGACACTAAAAACCCAAGGGATTGTAAGCCCTAGGTGATAGTGTTAAATGTGGTTTAATATTATAAGCCCAAGATATATAACCATAAGAAAAATAGTATAAACCCTAAAATAAACATGGTTGCCCATCATTGTTCATGGTTGATTTTCATATTGACACAATCCTCATCACTAACACGACGTTGGACCATGGTTGACGATGATTGATTTTGATATTTAGACAATCTTTTTTGGAATGCAATTTTATACCATGGTTTATTTTCATACTTAGAAAATATTTGTCACAATGTGACATTGGACCATGTTTGATCATGATTGAGATGGTTGACCATGGTCAGCGATGGTTGATTGTGGTCGAAAATGGCTGACCATGGTTTATTTTGATATTGAGACAATATTTGTCACAATGTAAGGTTGGACTATGGTTCACCATGATTGGAAATGGTTGATTTTCATATTGACCATGGTTGACCATGATTGGTTTTCATACGGGGACAATGTTTGTCACAATGTGACGTTTAAATAGATATTATAAAGCCTAAAATAAGCAAGGTTGACCATCGTTCACCATGGTTGATTTTCATATTGACACAATATTCGTCACAATGTGATGTTGGACCAGGTTTGACCATGATAAATTTTCATATTGAGACAACATTTGTTATAATGCGACATTGGACCATTGTTGATTTTCATATTGAGGCAATATTTGTCACAATGCAATGTTAGACCATGGTTAATCATGGATGACCATGGTTAACTTAATATAACGTTAGACCGAGAGTCAATTTTCATCACAATGTGACCATGATTATTTACCATAATAATATTATTTGATGTTATTAAAATTAATAATTAAAGTTAAAATTAATATTTATAAATATTAGTAATACTAATATTATTATTCATATTAACAATATTAACATGAATAATTAATATTAGTATTAAAATTAAAATTAATATTAATATTTAATATTAAACATATTAATAATTAAATTTATTAATTCATATAAATAATAATAATAAATTAATAAATTAAAATAATAATAATAAATAATATTGTAGATTAAAATTTGTTAACATTATTGTTAATATTAAATGTTGCTAATATTATTTATTAATATTAATATTAATAATATTAAAAATAATATTCTTATTCTTATTCAAATTAATTAATATTAATAGTAAAACTTATTTATTTATTAATATTAGTATATTCTTACATATTAATTATTTAATATCAAATACTAATATAAAATATTAGTAGAGTAATACATATATAACAAAGTATAATAATAGTTAATACATTATTATTATTAACTTTAATATTAATATTGATAATACTTAATTAATACTAATATTAATAACATTTAATTAATATTAAGAGTAATATTAATATTAATATTTGTTATTAGTGGTTAACATTAACTTTAATATTAATATCAAAATATATTATTAGGGTTTTGAATTTAGAATATATTATTAGCCTTAGTAATGTTGGTTCTTGATTTGGAGAATTGGGGTGTAAAACCTTTTGGAGTCATTTTGACACATTAAACAACATTTTTTGGGGTCAAAATTTTCTTTCTTGTGAGAAACCTTTAGCATTGTTCTACACCCAATGATCTTTTCAATGGTACAAGAAACACATCAAAGAGAATTCATATTCAAAATTTATGCCTCTTGCAAGTTCACCTATCATGTTTATGACCATGTTAGCCATGGTAGAAATGCATAGTGAGCTACCCAAGTGTGCAATTTGAAGAAGATTCCAGAATGTCCAAAATGGTAACCCTAGTTGAGGGAGTCAAATTTTACTGTAGTTAGCTATCAGGATATGTTGAATGTTGGGCCACAAGGAGGATTAAGGGTCTATTTTGTCTTACAATATTTTGTTTCATGGTTGAAAGAAAAATAGGAGTGGGAAGTTAGAAAAACACACATGAATTTAAGTTTTTGTAGAAGACCAACTCTTATCTATGTCCATAGGGAGTACCTCTTCCTTTGTACTTCCAAATTTTCCATTCCAAGGAATTTAAGAGAGTAGAACGTCTTCACTTTCTAGCTAAATTTTCTCACATAAATATTTCTTAGCTAAAAACTTGTGTCTATTGTAGATATGTATGTGTTTTTTATTCTATTCTCTATTTCTTACATTTTATCTATCTTTTAATTTAATTTTCTATTTAATAGAACATTAGTTATTAAAAAATCTAAAATTTAAATAAAAATTAACCTTCATCATATAGATTTCACCTATTTCATAAATTTTTATTGTAACAAAGTAGTTGATTGTAATAACTTAAAAAAATAACTAATCAAATTTTATTCTGACAAAGTATTTGATTGTAATAACTTAAAAAAATAAATAATCAAATCAAATAATAGAACTTTATGTTGATCAACATTAACACTCTTATCTAACTTAAAAATTTCAACGAAATAATAAAACTTTATTTTGATCAACATTAACACTTTTCTCTAACTTAAAAAATTCTTTGAAATATATTGACCTAATAATTATAATAAAATTAAATACAAATGTACTAAATTAAATCATTTGTTGATGTGATTTTCACAAACATTTGGTTGTCAGACGTTTATATATAACGACGATGCATTAATATTTTTAAAAAATCACTACTAAATTTATAAATAAATTTAAATTTATAAACATGAAATAAATAAAATATTTTATAAAAAAATAATTATCGTGGTTTACATAAAGCAAGGTTAATTGTGCGCAGTAGATATTTTATTCGAATCTCAAGTGGATTAAATTCCAAATTTATTATTTCTTTCGAAAATCCCTGAAAGATGTTCAAGTGTATTTATGCTATCTCCAATTTCTTGGTTTCTATGTTCTAGTGTGTTGAAGCCTAGAAAATCTCTGCTTCAAACATTGGGGGAAAACCACCCGGTCGGGACCTTAAGACAGCTCCTTTTCCGTTTGGGATGGTGGCTCCGACTGGATTTAAAGGACCAGTTTCCTTATAACTAAATGGATTGAATTGATTAGGTGAAAATGGGACTAAATTGACAGAATAATAAAACTATCTAATCTAAACTAAATGCTGATAAAGAAATTCTAATTTTAACCCGGGTAATAATATGTGAATATAACTTAGGATTGTTTCAATCTAATAATAACCATGAAAATGTATTATTAACTAAATTGAAATGTGCAGAAACGAATAAAGATAACTCTGTTTAATAAATTAAACAGAGTTATATTAGCATATTGCATTCATCATCATATACCATTCATATATGTATATAAATGATAATATTCCAATTATACTCAGAAATGATAATATAAAGAGGAAATATTATGAAAAATCAAATATATAAATGATAGCAAATTCTTCAAACGAATACCATATAACATAGACAATTAACAATGAACAGATAAAAATACCTCATTCATATTGCAGACTGTCAAACGAAGTATGATACTCTGATCTAGTAACTCCGATGTAAAATTAACTCCAAAGGCACAAAATTGCAATACTTCAAAGATAATTTGAACACAAAAATCACCAGATGTGATCTTTCATAGAAATATAATAAGGAATGAAGTACAGAAATGTTAGGTCCAAATCCTCAAAATATTACAACTTCCGATCCCTCTCTAAATGCATGAGAGGGATTTAAATAATAAAATTACATAACAAAATCCTAATACTACTACTACAATCTATCAAATTAAAACTGAAATGCTATTTTGAATAAAACTGATTCATTTTTTTTCTCCTTCGTTTGATGAAGCCAAGTTGCAAATGTTCAACATATCTCGGAGTCTTGGTGGATGACTCATCTCAGTATGCAACTATCCAGCATAGGTGGCATCAGAAAACTCTGGAATTAGACAATCAACAGCGTTTGATAGAAGTTTGATAGCTGTCTGTTGATTGTTTGGCTTGATCACATAAGTCCACATACTATCCCAGGATATAGTTTGAAGTCTGCCGATTTGTTGACTTTTCCTTTCTATTTCTTCTCTCCACCTGTCTTCAGTTTCTTTTATCTTTGGCAAACTGCCAGGAATACAGTCTGAAATGAGATTAATTGAATATAGGCTGTCATTTATGAATTGCGTGAGATTGTTCATTATATTTCTGGCCCTTGATATTGCTCTATCAGATTTCATTAATTGATGTTCCCATTCCGTAAACAGGATTTCTTTGTGTTTTTCCTCTATCCTAGGAAGATTTGCTTCTTTTCCCTTTTCTGTATCCTGCCAGGTGAGAAACTCAGAAATCTTTTCATCTGCATCATCTATTTCTTGTCTAAGAGTTATGATAGTTTGGATCAAAGATGAAGTAATCTCACAAAAGGGTTCTGCTTGTGACAGTTTTGAGCAAAATTCAATTAACTGTTGAGTCAATAATTTATTAACTTCAAGGGCTTCCGATTTGAATTCATTTAACTTTGGATAATCTTTAAAATTATCCAAAGTTGCTTGGAATTCCTTTTCTTGAGTCATTTTTGCCTTTTCCTCATTTTGTAACAGACTCTGCAACTTAAAAATTTCTTCGTTTAGCTGCTTTTGTTTGCTTAAAAGCTTTTCATCAACCTTCTTCTTTTCTTCAGCCAGCTGTTTCTCCAATTCTTTAGACCTGAATATCTGATCCTGTAGTTTTTGCTGCAATTGGCTGATCAGCTGCTGATTCTCCTTAGCTTTTTCTTCCAGTGAAGTTATGTGAAGATCTTTCTGAGTTATTAGTTGAGAAACTTCTACAACTTTATCAACTGTTGCAGCACTATAGGCTCCTGTATATTGTGACAATTTCGTAAGGTCTTCAAATGGATTCATTTCACTGCTCTTATAAACAATATTCATAAACTCCTCTGATGGAGTAGAGAATATGCCCTGTTCTGCTTTTCTTTTCTTTCTTTGTCTCTTGACAACAGCCTTATGTTTAGGGCTGTAGAATACATCCAAAGGAGGGATTTCCTCACATTTTAATACAATATGACCTGTAGGATGTTCATGAATGATTTCAACATCCTGCTCTATTTGTTCTGAACCTTTATCCTGCAATCCAAGCTGTTGAGCAAACTGATCATATTGATTTAATAGCTGAGAAGAAATATCAAGATTAGTGGAAACCGTAATCTCCTTCGTTATTTCTTTTTCTTTCTCTTTATCTATGCTCTGCTTGGTGCTTTTATCATCTGATCCATCCTTTTGATTATGCACCTCATCATTGATATTTGTACATTTGTCTATCATTTGAGCAGTATTCCCTTTTGGGGCATCAGGTTTGTCAATAGTGACCACTTTTTGAGAATGTACAATCGGCTGGTTGACAGCCGATTGTGTAATGATTTTGCTGGTAGATGTTTCTACTAGCATTTGGCCTGATGTACCTTCTGTCTCTGATTTTTGGATTTGAGTTCTCAGCTGGTCTAGAGGTACTCTCAACAATCTCTGGCTTCTAAATAAGAGAAATTTATTTATTTCCTCCTGCTGAAATGTAGACTTGATTAAGTCAAAAATCTGAGGAAAATTATCTAATGAGATAAACAAATCATCGAACATATCTGGTTCATGCTCAAAACGAGCAATTGAAACTGAAGCAGTGACATCAAATGCTATCTTTTTTTGATCATACTGTCTTCCAGGAATGGTTGCAAATTTACAACCTCTTATCTTGAAGACTTCCTTTTCTGCATGCTTGAAATCATTTAGAGTGAAATGACCACAATTGAGTGGGAATTGAGGCCACATTTTCTTCTTGCTGTTGTTCAAAGACCTAGATATACCTTCAATTGTCAATTGATAAGAAACTTTTTGAGCGAGAAGTTTGTCTGGGACAAAAAGCGGAAGAACATGCGGCTCCACTATACTACCAAAAACCCTGATGTAAGTAAATTTTTCCTCCCCAAACCAATCTCCGATTGCAGACAGGTCGGCTTTAGCTTTATCAGAAATCCTAGGGGGAAATCGATTAAAAATGGTTTGGAAAACGGGAATGAGGAAGCCATGACAGATTCTATATACATTATCTTGGAAATGAATCTTCCAAAGCATTTTATGATAAATATGGATTGGAAGGGGGTTACTGGGAGTCCATTTCCATCCAAATAAGGGAAATTCGGAATTGAAACAAATAGCATCAAGAATATAGGCACAAAAGAAAAAGGGGGTAGAATTTCTAGCATCCTTTTCTTGTCTGTACTCAAGGATCCTATTGGCCATTCTATCAGAAAGAATAACAGCCCAATCCATAATGTCGGAATTCACAGCTGCTAGGATTAAGGGGACCATTTGTATAGAAAACCTAGCTGAATTATCATTTCCAAATAACCTACACATCATGGCAGTTGCATAGGAATATGGAGGCAGAAGAGAATCTACAGAATACATACCGGATGCTTCATTTCGGTGCTTCTCTGGGTTTTTTCTCCAATTTCTGATAGGGTCGGATTGGACTTTTTTATCATCAGCAAATTCTTTGATAAATTCCTTGTTATACACCTTCTGTGGGTCTGGAAGGTGGTACATTGCTTTCAAGTCTTCTGCTTTAAACGAGCCGAAAGGCACTCCGGACGCTGAAATAAACATTCTATCTTTTATCTTTACACTGTCAATAATCCATCGAACTGCATCATAGTAAGGCATGATGCTTGCTCTGGCTGCAATTCGATGCAGAAATGAATTTGCAAGTGTTCTTTCGTTGATGTCAGAATCGGAATCCGAGCTATCCTCGTCTGGAACTGATGCCTTCTCCTCTGTGACCTTGGGGTCTAATTTTTCCAACAGGTTGTAGACTGTGTCCCATGTCATTTTTCCAAGACCTTGGCATGATGTATCTGTGACTAGCCTTAGCTTTACTGGCTTTTCTTTTGAGACTGTAGGAGTCTCGGCAAACTTCACTGGTAGAACAGTCTTATTTCTTCTTCCTCTTTTTGACATTTCTACGTCTGCTACCGCTTCTCTTTGTCTGGGAATGAAAGAACTTGGTGTTCTTTGGCTCTGCAAGACAATAAACTCTCAGTCGTGCTCAACAAGTCATTCAAACGGAATGATTTATGAATTTATGGTTTTCATTCATTTGTTTCGTGTATTGCGTAAATGCTCCTTTTGGGTCACACTTAAGTATTTAACACCAAATCACAAACCATATTCATTTGATTCGTTATTGAATGCCTTTCGTACCAATAAAGATTTGGCGCTTGTGATATATTAATATATTCAACAAAAATCTTCGTATGCAAAATAGATGAATCGCATCGGAAGTTTTCGAATGGCAAATGAGTATCACAATATGTTTATCCCGATTGATCGATTGCGATTGCAGATCTTTCCGATCTCTGATGGTGGGGTCTACCATATTTTTAAAACAAATGTTCGATTTTCTTTTAAAAGCGCTTATTATCAAATGCACATCGGATCGGGAAATTTCAACTAAGCGTAAAGAGTTTTTTAAAGATTGTCCCGATTGATCGATTGCGATTGACCGCATCGCATCGGAAGCTTTGTTTAATTGTTTTAAACTCTCAGCGATTTAGAATTTTCCGATTGGACTAATCACATCGGAAGATTTGAAATGGGCATATGATATTTCTTTTGAGTGTTATCTCCGATTCTCCGATTGCGATTGAGCTTTTAACTTTGATTTGTTTTTTATGATAAAGCCTTGTATATTAGATCGGACCATAAGTTTTTTGAATATTGAATATGAAATTTCAAAACAATGAATCTTATTCCTAAGTGTTTTATTTCTAAAAAGAAAGGGACCCTATTTCTAAATTTTATTTCTAAAATTTAGAAAAAGGGAGGGTTGTTGTATAGTACAACAATTGGCGATTCACTTGAAAGAACGAGTTATCTCTGAAAAATAGAATGAATACTATATCTTTAAGTAAGTAAAGATTTTTAAAGGTAAATAAAAATTATCCTAGGATAATCAAAAATAAAATCTAACTTTATGAAAAAGAATAAAAATTATTAACAATCTCTTTCTAGTTTCTTGAGAATAAAAACATTTTGAGTTGTCTTAAGCTTTGATTGGTATTAATAATGAAGTAAGTGGATTTCTTCAAGCTTGGTTTTGATAATATACTCTATTGTCATAGGCATTGCCTCTGCTGCCCGCAAACGTTCATAGTCTCAACAGGGTTACCTTTTAACCATTAACTGTTCATTGTCCCATTCAACTAAGATTATGACTTTTTAAAAGATAAATTCATAAGATATGTTATCTCATGTTTTTGTCTTTTATTTATTTATTTTTATTTCTTTTTTAAGAGCCATTGTTCTGGTTTGGTAGCCAGTTGTTAACAATGCCATTCAATAGTTATAATTAAAACTGAACAAGCTGGCTCGTGATGAGACCCCTTGTCTTATATTAATAAGCCATTACCCTGTGTTGATAGGCAGTATTGGTAATGTCAGCTTTATTATTTCTTATGAATATGGTAAGTCGGCTCGTGATGAGACCTCTTATCTCTTAAAAAATGTTTTCAATAATTTCTTAGAATTATATTCTAAAAAATCACAACCTAAATGAATGGGGTGAACTAGTCTTATCCTTAAGAATCAATGGATGACAATTTTCTGAGTTTTTTGAGTACCAAGACTTGAATAATCTTTACTTTTATAGATAACTTCTCTCTGCTTAATAAACTTGTAATGATTTACACTTTCCTCAAGTTTTTCCAAAAAGATTATGCAAATAATTGGTATAATCTTTCAAAGTTTAACATCTTATTTAAAACTATCAAGGGAATATAATCATTTCTTTTTTAAAAATTCTTATTTACATTAAAATAAATATTTATAATATTTTCCTTAAGAATTTTCTATCAAGTAAACAGTCAATTAGAGACTTATTAACAACCTTTATTTATTAAAAAACAAATAAAAGATTTTGCAAAAAGGAATATGTACAGTTTAAGAAGGGGTTACCTCCTTATGAAAAGAATTTCTTTAAGATAAGCCCATTTACAGGACGAGATTCTCTCTTACCTGTTAGATCTTGGAGCATGAATGTATTTGAGCCTATCTTTTCAATGATCTGAAATGGTCCAAGCCACATCTTTTGAAATTTGGTATGTTTACCTTTTTCTTCATGTGCCTTATCCCATTTTAGAACAAGATCACCAATTGAAAAAAATTTTGGGCCGGTAGAACTTGCATCAAAAGAAGATTTCACAAGTTGTTGATGTTTTTCATGAACAATTCTAGCTTTATCTCTCTCTTCTTCTAGTTTAAGGATTTGATCATACCTCAATTGAACAGATGAAGAAGGATTTTCTTCAATAAATTGTACTAGGGCTAATGATGGAAGAGTTAAATTTGATGGTATCACAGCTTCTTTTCCATAAACTAAATTAAAAGGTGAAGTTCCGATTGAAGCTTTCTCTGTAATACGATCAGCCCATAGTGCAAAGATTAAAGATTTATGCCAATTCTTTTGATTTTGATCGATAGTCCTTTTAATAATCTCGATGAGATTTTTATTAGTGGATTCAGCTAATCCATTACCTTGTGGGTAATAATTTGCTGAATATTTGAGTTTAAAACCTCTTTTAACTGCAAATTCAATTAAATTGTTTCCTGAGAAATAAGATGCATTATCAAAGACAAGAGCTTGAGGTACACCAAACCTGGTTATGATAAATTGATCTATGAAATCAATAATTGCATCAGAATTGGCTACCTTCAAAGGGATTGCCTCTACCCACTTTGTAAAATAATCGGTTGCAGTAAGAATGTACTTGTGCCGCTTGGAAGAATGAGGTACTATCTCACCAATAATGTCAAGTCCCCATTGTTCAAATGGTTGCTCAATATTTACTGGTTGCAAAGGAAAAGCTGGTTTCCTTTGCCTTCCACTTGCAGTTTGGCAGATTCTGCACTTTCTTACATATTCATGTATATCTTTAAAAAGGGTAGGCCAATAATAGCCAGCACGAATTATTTTGTGAGCTGTGGTATCACCTCCAAAATGACCTCCTGCTGGTCCATCATGCAACTCCTGCAAAACCTTTTCAACCTCAGTCTTTTCTAGACATCTCAACAAAATTGAATCATAATTTTTTCTAAACAACACATTATCAATGATCTCATATTTAACAGCTTTTAATCTTAAAGCACGTTTTTTCTTATAACTAAGATCAGAAGGAGCATACCCATTTTTTAAGTAATAGATGAGATCAGAATACTGAGACTCAGAATCCGTAACACTTATCTGATTTACTTGAATATCTTGATTTGAATGATCATTCTCTGGTATGTTATGAGCTCCCGCTAATAATCTGCAAAAACCTTGTCCTCTAACAATCTTAGCTGGTTTAATATCAACATCATATTCTTGTAGGGCTGTCACCCAGTTAGCTCGTTTTTCTCCTACTTCTCTCTGAATTAATAATTGCCTCACTGCAGAGAATGGGACAATAATTTTTGTATGAGTTTTTAAGAGAAAAGGTCTAAAATGCTTGATTGATTTGAACACAGAAAAGGCTTGTTTTTCAACATCTGAATAATTCAGTTCAGCTCCTTGCAGATTTGAACTGAAGAATGAAATTGGTGCTTCAATTTTCTGATCATTAATTTGTGTTAAAACAGCTGCATAAGATGTCTCTGTGGCTAAAGTATACAAAATAAAATCTTTAGAAAAATCCAGAGTACTTAATGCTGGTGCATTAATGATTGCCTGTTTGATTAACTCAAAGGCTTCTTTCTCTTTATGCCCCCATTTGAATACTGAATTCTTCTTGATCATATTTTGCATAGGTAAAACAATTAAAGAAAAATCAAGAATGAATCTTTTTACAAAATTGATCTGTCCAAGAAATGATTGCATGGATTTTTTGTTATGAGGTAAAGAAATATCAGAGATTTCTTTAACTCTGTCTGGATCAATGTATATACCATCTTTTGATACAATAAATCCTAAAAGTTTTCCTTCACCTAAAGCAAAGAAAGATTTTTTCGGATTTAATGAAATACCAAACCTTCTACATCTTTCGAATATTTGTTTAAGATCATGTAGATGAGTGGTTCTGTTTTTAGAGAATACTGTTATATCATCGAGATAAACAACAACTGATTTATTGATCAGACCTTTAAATGCTATGTCCATGGCTCTTTGGAAAGTTGCCCCTGCATTTATTAATCCAAAAGGCATTTTTTGATAAGCATAAGTTCCCCATTTCGTTCTGAAAGTTGTTTTCAATCTGTCATCTGGATGAACTAAGACTTGATTATAGCCTGAGAATCCATCAAGAAAGGACATAATTTCAGAACCAGCTATTTTTTGGAGTATCTGCTCCATGGTTGGCAATGGGAAATTGTCTTTCAAAGATGCCTTGTTTAAATTTCTGAAATCAATACAGATTCTTATATCACCATTTTTCTTTCTTACAGGTACCATATTGGAAACCCAATTGGAATGCCTGACAGGAAAAATGATTTTGGCTTTCAAAAGTTTATTAAGTTCTGATTTGATTTGATCTTCAAGATTTGGATGAACTTTCCTTAGCTTCTGTTGAACAGGTTTAATATCGTGAAGCATTGGAATTGTGTGCTGAATAACTGAAGTATCATATGTTTTTAAATCATCATAATTCCAAGCGAAAACATTTTTGTATTTGTTCAATAGTTTAATGAAGGCATCCCTTTCCTCTGATGTTAAATTAAGTCCTAAATTAACATTTTGAGGTTTTCAATCAGAACCAAGATTCACTAATTCAAATTTCAAAGTAGAACTTTGAAGCTTGGTATTAGTGACTTTCTTGAATCTGTCTTTAATATCATACAAGTCCTCTAATCTAACAACAGATTTCGGACTGGGATTTTCATTACTTTTTGAAGAAATTTGTAAATCATGCTCTTCTTCATCAATAATTTGATCATCATATGATTTCTCAGAAGTCATGAAGTTCAAGATATCTTGATCATGGTAAAAAACTCTCCAATTTGTAACATTGTCTGGGACAGATGGTCTAAAAAGTAATTCTATTGAAAATCTATCTGGGCTAAAATCTTCAGAAGGTATGAGTCTGGAAGCAACATTGGCTAGCAAGTCTTCTGCTGAATTTTGAGACCTAGGGATGGAAGAAATATTGAATGCAGAAAAGTGTGTGGTGAGTTCTTGAACCAGCGATTGATAATGTTTGAGGTGATTTGAAAGACAGTGAATTGTATTTCTCACCTGTTTGACAATGATTTCAGAATCGCCGAATAGTTTCAAATATTGCACTTTAAGGCCAATTGCTTTATACAAACCTTGGACTAGAGCTTCATACTCAGCTGTATTGTTCGTGCATTCAAATTCTAACCTACAGGACAACATTGTCTTTTCACCTTGCGGGCTAACCAAGATACACCCTGCTCCTGAACCTTCGTTAGATTTAGAGCCGTCAAAATATAAAGACCAAAATAAAGAAGTATTAACAAGATTATTTATAGTTTCCCCAGTATCACTAAAACATCTTGACCTATCAGTTTGTGAATAGTTTTCAATCTGTGATGTTAAACTGTTTACTGAGAAAGGTGATGGTTGGGCAGTGAGATTTCCAAAAAATGAATCTGATGAATAATTTCCCAAGATGTTGTTATTAAATGCAATTGGTTGATTTTCCTGTTCAAAATCTGTTACAGTATGGGTCATGTGTTTCTCTCGATTGATTTTTATTTGATTTGGCTTTCCTCCATAAGGTAACCACATGTGAGACCAATCGGTGGAAATATATCCGTGGAGCTTTTCAGACCAATCTCTACTTAAAATCAACCCATAAAATTCAGGTATATCAGCTATTAAGATATCAATTCGCTGAACTACCCGTGGATCAGCTGCTAACCTGATAGTTACAGAGTTAATCTCTCCTAAAACCTGGACCTTGCTTCTGTCTAACTGTACAATGTGTATGGAAGACTTTTGGGGTTCTATGTTCAGTTTAGAACAAACTGAAGCTGGCATTATATTGGATGATGCCCCTGAGTCAATCAAACAATTGTGTAGGTTTTTGTTGTAGATTTCAAAAGTCAAAAGGAAGGGTGGAGTGTGAGAATTTGATCTATCCCCAATCAGGACTGAATCAGTAGCTTCTATCATACCAGAAGGTGGTTGACCAGAATCATTTGCAGCTTTAGCACTGGGAAGAGGTGAACAGGGAACAGCATTCAATCCTTTGAGAAGCAATTTCTGCTGATGTTTTAATTTGCTAAGTTCAAACATAGTTATGTTTGCCTTAGTTTTCTTCATATCATCAACAATATTGTAATCCATTGAATCAGACACTACTAATGTTTTGGATGTTGGAAGAGTATTTGAAGTTGAAGGTGGGTTTTGGGGAACTGCTGCGGGTGATTTCTTTGTAGGTACTTTTTCTTTTGTTGTAGCAGCACCTGCACTCCGCTTCTTTGAAGTTGTCTGAACAGGTTCGGGAGTACCTTTACTCCTAGTAGAGATAGGTAAAGCTTCTTCATCATTATCTGTATCGGAGTTGGGCAGTATAAAATCCCACATACCATGACATTCAACAATTTCTTCTTCATTATCAGTTGATGAGATTGTTTCCTCTTCTTCCTCTTCTTGATCCGATTCTGCATAAGATACGATATTTGGCGGTTTTGATTCGTTTTTCTTATAATTCTTGAAGGGCCTCTTGGTTGAAGTTTCAGCTACTTGTTTCTTAATTTCAATCATTTCATTTGACATAGTCTTGAGAACTTTTTGGAGGCCTTCCATATCATATGGATCTTTGGAGATTTTCTTCTTTGAGTCTTCTTTGAATGAAACTTTTTTGGTTTTTCTTTCCTCAAGAGCTGCTTTCTTTTCTAGAGCATTAATACGTTTTTCCACAGCAAGTGCTTCTTTCATGTTTTCAGCAAGTGTTGGTTTTGCGGCCCTGTCTACAAAAATAGCTATATTGGCAGGTAGGGCAGTAATATACCACTCACTTCTGATTTGCTCACTTGGTTTGGAAGTCGTTGGGATTTTATTCAAAAGTTTATTGAAACGAGCATTAAATTCTTTAATGGGTTCCCTATGCTCTATCCTAAGATTGGAGAGATCATTTATTAGTGTAGCTAAAGATCTATCGTCTCCATACTTAGTGAGAAACTGTTCTTGGCAAATGTCCCAACTGGTAATAGAATCAGAAGGCAGGGAAAAATACCAAGATCCTGCTGATCCTTGCAATGTATAAGGGAAAAGCCTAACAACGACATCTTGCTCAGTTACTCCCTTCAAATTAACTGCTAACATGAAGTTATTGATATGTTCCTCAGCTTGGGTTCCATTTTCTGGATTAAACTTGGGTAGCCATTTTTCAGGAGCATCGGGTAATGCATGTAATGGTGCGGGCATATTGACTGCACCCGGTCTGGTCCATGGATCTGCCATTGTAATACCAGTGGTGGATGATACTGTTGTTGAGATTTCAGATGTCTGGGAAGGAATTGATATTGAGGAGTGAGCAGGTTGAGATGTTAAAGTTCCCAATTCCTGGTGAAAAATGATATGTAATGAGGAAGTGGATGGTTGACTTCGCACTGGGGAAGATGAGATGGAAGATGTGGATGAAAGTGCTTCACTGTCAGAATCTTCAGTGTTTTTCTTTGCCTTTTTCCTTTTAGGTAAAGGAAATTCAGTAGGTTTAATACCGAGCTTTTCACTCTGAAGTCTAGTAAGAGGGTGAGGTAGATTGAATTGCGAAGTCTCACTGCTTTGAGATAGCTCAGACTTCTGTGGTGAAATCGAGAAGCTCTGAAGTTTCTGGATGAGAGACTGAACTTCAGGAGATTCAAGACTTAATTGTTCTGAAGTATGGTGGGTTTGCGCAGTGATAGTAGATACCTCTTCTTCTTGCTTGGATGCTGGGGAATCAGCGGGCAATTTGGAAGTACGAGGTGATGTGGAGGGAGAATTACTCTTAGAATGGTTTGTAGATTTGGGTTTGCTTGCCATTCACAGTAGGAGGCCCTCCTTCTATGATATGGACCTGTTGAAGCCTAGAAAATATCTGCTTCAAACATTGGGGGAAAACCACCCGGTCGGGACCTTAAGACAGCTCCTTTTCCGTTTGGGATGGTGGCTCCGACTGGATTTAAAGGACCAGTTTCCTTATAACTAAGTGGATTAAATTGAATGGGTGAAAATGGGACTAAATTGACAGAAAATAAAACTATCTAATCTAAACTAAATGCTGATAAAGAAATTCTGATTTTAACCCGGGTAATAATATGTGAATACAACTTAGGATTGTTTCAATCTAATAATAACCATGAAAATGTATTATTAACTAAATTGAAATGTGCAGAAACGAATAAAGATAACTCTGTTTAATAAATTAAACAGAGTTTATATTAGCATATTGCATTCATCATCATATACCATTCATATATGTCTATAAATGATAATATTCCAATTATACTCAGAAATGATAATATAAAGAGGAAATATTATGAAAATCAAATATATAAATGATAGCAAATTCTTCAAACGAATACCATATAACAGAGACAATTAACAATGAACGGATAAAAATACCTCATTCATATTGCAGACTGTCAAACGAAGTATGATACTCTGATCTAGTAACTCCGATGTAAAATTAACTCCAAAGGCACACAAATGCAACACTTCAAAGATAATTTGAGCACAAAAATCACCAGATGTGATCTTTCATAGAAATATAATAAGGAATGAAGTACAGAAATGTTAGCTCCAAATCCTCAAAATATTACAACTTCCGATCCTTCTCTAAATGCAGGAGAGGGATTTAAATAATAAAATTACATAACAAAATCCTAATACTACTGCTACAATCTATCAATTTAAAACTGAAATGCTATTTTGAATAAAACTGATTCATTGTTTTTCTCCTTCGCTTGATGAAGCCAAGTTGCAAATGTTCAACATATCTCGGAGTCTTGGTGGATGACTCATCTCAGTATGCAACTGTCCAGCATAGGTGGCATCAGAAAATTCTGGAATTAGACAATCGACAGCGTTTGATAGCTGTCTGTTGATTGTTTGGCTTGATCACATGAGTCCACATACTATCCCAGGATATAGTTTGAAGTTTGCCGATTTGTTGACTTTTCCTTTCCATTTCTTCTCTCCACCTGTCTTCAGTTTCTTTTATCTTTGGCAAACTGCCAGGAACACAGTCTGAAATGAGATTAATTGAATATAAGCTGTCATTTATGAATCGTGAGATTATTCCACATTATATTTCGGCCCTTGATATCGCTCTATCAGATTTCATTAATCGATGTTCCTATCTCAGAAACAAGATTTCTCTTTGTGTTTTTCCATCCTAGTATCTTCTTTTCCCTTTTCTCATCTCCGCCATTGAGAAACTCGTAAATCTTTTCATCATCAAAGACTACCCATTTCTTTGTCTAAGAGCATATAGTTTGGACGATGTTTTAAGTAATTCGTCAGTGTTACGACATTGTGACAGCTTTGAGTGTAATTCAATTAACTGTCAGTTAAGACTTGTTAAATTTCATAGTTTCCATTTGAATTCATTTAACTTTGGATAACCTTTAAACTTATCCAAAGTTGCTTGAAATTCCTTTTCTTGAATCATTCTTGCCTTTTCCTCATTTTGTAACAGACTCTGTAACTTAGAAATTTCTTCATTTAGCTGCTTTTGTTTGCCTAAAAGCTTTTCATCAACCTTTTTCTTTTCTTCAGCAAGCTGTTTCTCCAATTCTTTAGACTTGAATGTCTGATCCTGTAGTTGTTGTTGCAATTGGCTGATCAGTTGCTGATTCTCCTTAGCTTGTTCTTCCAGTGAAGCTATGTGAAGATCTTTCTGAGTTATTAGTTGAGAAACTTCTACAACTTTATCCACTGTTGCAGCACTATAAGCTCCTGTATGCTGGGACAATTTTGTGAGGTCTTCAAATGGATTCATTTCTATCGTTTTATAAACACATCAACCCCTCTCTGATGGAGTAGAGAATATGCCCTGTTCTGCTTTTCTTTTCTTTCTTTATCTCTTGACAACAGCCTTATGTTTAGGGCTGTAGAATACATCCAAAGGGGGGATTTCCTCACATTTTAATACAATATGACCTGTAGGATGTTCAGGAATGATTTCAACCTCCTGCTCTATTTGTTCTGAACCTTTATCCTGCAATTGAACCTTTATCCCGCAATCCAAAGCGTTGAGCAAACCGATCATATTGATTTGACAGTACTAGAAGAAACATCGATTAGTGGAAACCGGACTCTTAGTTATTTCTTTTTCTTTTCTCTTTATCTATGCTCTGCTTGGTGCTTTTGTCATCTGATCCATCCTTTTGATTATGCACCTCATCATTGATATTTGTACATTTGTCTATCATTTGAGCAGTATTCCCTTTTGGGGCATCAGGTTTGTCAATAGTGACCACTTTTTGAGAATGTACAATCGGCTGGTTGACAACCGATTGTGTGATGATTTTGCTGGTAGATGTTTCTACTAGCATTTGGCCGGATGTACCTTCTGTCTCTGATTTTTGGATTTGAGTTCTCAGCTGGTCTAGAGGTACTCTCAACAATCTCTGGCTTCTAAATAAGAGAAATTTATTTATTTGCTCCTGTTGAAATGTAGACTTGATCAAGTCAAAAATCTGAGGAAAATTATCTAATGAAATAAACAAATCATCGAACATATCTGGTTCATGCTCAAAACGAGCAATTGAAACTGAAGCAGTGACATCAAATGCTATCTTTTTTGGATCATACTGTCTTCCAAGAATGGTTGCAAATTTACAACCTCTTATCTTGAAAACTTCCTTTTCTGCATGCTTGAAATCATTTAGAGTGAAATGACCACAATTGAGTGGGAATTGAGGCCACATTTTCTTCTTACTGTTGTTCAAAGACCTGGATATACCTTCAATTGTCAATTGATAAGAAACTTCTTGAGCGAGAAGTTTGTCTGGAACAAAAAGCGGAAGAACATGCGGCTCCACTATACTACCAAAACCCTGATGTAAGTAAATTTTTCCTCCCCAAACCAATCTCCGATTGCAGACAGGTCGGCTTTAGCTTTATCAGAAATCCTAGGGGGAAAGCGATTAAAAATGGTTTGGAAAACGGGAATGAGGAAACCATGACAGATTCTATATACATTAGCTTGGAAATGAATCTTCCAAAGCAATTTATGATAAATATGGATTGGAAGGGGGTTATTGGGAGTCCATTTCCATCCAAATAAGGAAAATTCGGAATTGAAACAAATAGCATCAAGAATATAGGCACAAAAGAAAAAGGGGGTAGAATTTCCAGCATCTTTTTCTTGTCTGTACTCAAGGATCCTATTGGCCATTCTATCAGAAAGAATAACAGCCCAATCCATAATGTCGGAATTCACAGCAGCTAGGATTAATGGGACCATTTGTATAGAAAACCTAGCTGAATTATCATTGCCAAATAACCTACACATCATGGCAGCTGCATAGGAATATGGAGGCAGAAGAGAATCTACACAATACATACCGGATGCTTCATTTCGGTGCTTCTCTGGGTTTTTCCTCCAATTTCTGATAGGGTCGGATTGGACTTTGTTATCATCAGCAAATTCTTTGATAAATTCCTTGTTATACACCTTCTGTGGGTCTGGAAGATGATACATTGCCTTCGAGTCTTCTGCTTTAAATGAGCCGAAAGGCACTCCGGATGCTGAAATAAACATTCTCTCTTTTATCTTTACACTGTCAATAATCCATCGAACTACATCATAGTAAGGCATGATGCTTGCTCTGGCTGCAATTCGATGTAGAAATGAATTTGCAAGTGTTCTTTCATTGATGTCAGAGTCGAAATCCGAGCTATCCTCGTCTGGAACTGATGCCTTCTCCACTGTGACCTTGGGGTCTAATTTTTCCAACAGGTTGTAGACTGTGTCCCATGTCATTTTCCCAAGACCTTGGCATGATGTATCTGTGACTAGCCTTAGCTTTATGGGCTTTTCTTTTGAGACTGTATGAGTCTCGGCAAACTTCACTGGTAGAGCAGTTTTGTTTCTTCTTCCTCTCTTTGACATTTCTGCGTCTGCTACAGCTTCCTTTTGTCTGTGAATGAAAAAACTTGTTGTTCTTTGGCTCTGCAAGACAATAAACTCTCAGTCGTGATTAACAAGCCATTCAAACGGAATGATTTATGAATTTATGGTTTTCATTCATTTGTTTCGTATATTGCGTAAATGCTCCTTTTGGGTCACACTTAAGTATTTAAAACCAAATCGCAAACCATATTCATTTGATTCGTTATTGAATGCCTTCGTACCAATAAAGATTTGGCGCTTGTGATATATTAATATATTCAACAAAAAATTCGTATGCAAAATAGATGAATCGCATCGGAAGTTTTCAAATGGCAAATGAGTATCACAATACGTTTATCCCGATTGATCGATTGCGATTGCAGATCTTTCCGATCTCTAATGGTGGGGTCTACCATATTTTTTAAACAAATGTTCGATTTTCTTTAAAAGGCGTTTATTATCAAATGCACATCGGATCGGGAAATTTCGAATAAGCGTAAAGAGTTTCTTAAAGATTGTCCCGATTAATCGATTGCGATTGACCGCATCGCATCGGAAGTTATATTTAACTGTTTTCAACTCTTAGCGATTTAAAATTTTCCGATTGGACTAATCGCATCGGAAGATTTGAAATGGGCATATGAAATTTCTTTTGAGGGTTATCTCCGATTCTCCGATTGCGTTTGAACTTTTAACTTTGATTTGTTTTTTATGATAAGGCCTTGTATATTAGATCGGACCATAAGTTTTTTGAATGTTGAATATGAAAATTTTCAAAACAATGAATTTTATTTCTAAGTGTTTTATTTCTAAAAAGAAAGGGACCCTATTTCTAAATTTTATTTCTAAAATTTAGAAAAAGGGAGGGTTGTTGTATAGTACAACAATTGGCGATTCACTTGAAAGAACCAGTTATCTCTGAAAAAATAGAATGAATACTATATCTTAAGTAAGTAAAGATTTTTAAAGGTAAATAAAAATTATCCTAGGATAATCAAAAATAAAATCTAACTTATGAAAAAGAATAAAAATTATTAACAATCTCTTTCTAGTTTCTTGAGAATAAAAACATTTTGAGTTGTCTTAAGCTTTGATTGGTATTAATAATGAAGTAAGTGGATTTATTCAAGCTTGGTTTTGATAATATACTCTATTGTCATAGGCATTGCCTCTGCTGCCCGCAAACGTTCATAGTCTCGACAGGGTTACCTTTTAACCATTAACTATTCATTGTCCCATTCAACTAAGATTATGACTTTTTAAAAGATAAATTCATAAGACATATTATCTCATGTTTTTGTCTTTTATTTATTTTTTAATTTTTTAAGAGTCATTGTTCTGGTTAGGTAGCCAGTTGATAACAATGCCATTCAATAGTTATAATTAAACTGAACACGCTGGCTCGTGATGAGACCCCTTGTCTTATATTTATAAGCCATTACCCCGTTTTGATATGCAGTATTGGTAATGTCAGTTTTATTATTTCTTATGAATATGGTAAGTCGGATCATGATGAGACCTCTTATCTCTTAAAAGTTTTAACATAATTTCTTAGAATTATACTCTAAAAAATCACAACCTAAATGAATGGGGTGAACTAGTTTTATCCTTAAGAATCAATGGATGACAATTTTCTGAGTTTTTTGAGTACCAAGACTTGAATAATCTTTACTTTTATAGATAACTTCTCTCTGCTTAATACACTTGTAATGATTTACATTTTCCTCAAGTTTTTCCAAAAAGATTATGCAAATAATTGGTATAATCTTTCAAAGTTTAACATCTTATTTAAAACTATCAAAAGAATATAATCATTTCTCTAAAAATTCTTATTTACACTAAAATAAATATTCATAATATTTTCCTTAAGAATTTTTTTTATCAAGTAAACAGTCAATTAGAGACTTATTAACAACCTTTATTTAGAAAAACAATAAAAGACTTTGCAAAAAGGAATATGTACAATTTAAGAAGGGGTTACCTCCTTATGAGAAGAATTTCTTTAAGATAAGCCCATTTACAGGAAGAGATTCTCTCTTACCTGTTAGATCTTGGAGCATGAATGTATTTGAGCCTATCTTTTCAATGATCTGAAATGGTCCAAGCCACATTTTCTGAAATTTGGTATGTTTACCTTTTTCTTCATGTGCCTTATCCCATTTTAGAACAAGATCACCAATTGACAAAATTTTTGAGCCGGTAGAACTTGCATCAAAAGAAGATTTCACACGTTGTTGATGTTTTTCATGAACAATTCTAGCTTTATCTCTCTCTTCTTCTAGTTTAAGGATTTGATCATATCGAATGAGCGGATGAAGAAGGTTTCTTTAATAAATTATTACCAGAGCTAATGATGGAAGAGAGTTAAATTTGATGGCATCCTGACTTCTTTCCCATAAACAAATTAAAGGTGAAGTTGGAATTAAACTTTCTCTAATGTCGATCATTATAATTAAAGATTAAGATTTGTACATTCTTTTGATTTTGATCAGTAGTCTATTTTAATAATCTTGATACGATTTTTTTATTGTTGGGTCCGATAATCATTACCTTGTGGGTAATAATTTGCTGAATATTTGAGTTTAAAACCTCTTTTAACTGCAAATTCAATTAAACTGTTTCCTGAGAAATAAGATGCATTATCAAAGACAAGAGCTTGAGGTACACCAAACCTGGTTATGATAAATTGATCTATGAAATTAATAATTGCATCAGAATTGGCTACCTTCAAAGGGATTGCCTCTACCCATTTTGTAAAATAATCGGTTGCAGTAAGAATGTACTTGTGTTGCTTGGAAGAATGAGGTACTATCTCACCAATAATGTCGAGTCCCCATTGTTCAAATGGTTGCTCAATATTTACTGGTTGCAAAGGAAAAGCTGGTTTCCTTTGCCTTCCACTTGCAGTTTGGCAGATTCTGCACTTTCTTACATATTCATGTGTATCTTTAAAAAGGGTAGGCCAATAATAGCCAGCACGAATTATTTTGTGAGCTGTGGTATCACCTCCAAAATGACCTCCTGTTGGTCCATCATGCAACTCCTGCAAAACCTTTTCAGACTCAGTCTTTTCTAGACATCTCAACAAAATTGAATCATAATTTTTTCTAAATAACACATTATCAATGATCTCATATTGCTGAAACTTTCAGCAGCTTAAGCCGCGTTTTCTCTTGAGATCTGAAGATCGCTACCCATGTTTAAATGGCGATGAATGATAATAATTCTCAGAATCCATAACATATCTGATTTACTTGAATATCTTGATTTGAATCTTGACTTTCTGGTATGTGATGAGCTCTTGCTAATAATCTGCAAAAACCTTGTCCTCTAACAATCTTAGCTGGTTTAATATCAATATCATATTCTTGCAAGGCTGTTACCCAGTTAGCTCTCTTTTCTCCTACTTCTTCTTGAATTAATAATTGCCTCACTGCAGAGAATGGGACAATGATTTTTGTATTGAGTTTTTGGAAGAGAAAAGGTCCTAAATGTCGATTGATCAGAACACAAAGAAAGGCTTAGTTTTTCAACACCTGAATAATTCAATGCACCTTGTCACAGACGGAACCAAAGAACAACTGAAAAGCCTAACTTTTCTCGATCATTGAGTTGAAGTTAAAACAGCTGCACAAGATGTCTCTGTGGCTAAAGTATACAAAATAAAATCTTAGAAAAATCCGAGTACTTAATGCCGGGTGCATTAATGATTGTCTCCGTTTTGATTAACTCAAAGGCTTCTTTCTTTATGCCCCCATTTGGACATCACCTTCGTGATCGTATTTGCATAGGTAAAAACAATTAAAGAAAAATCGTGAATGAATCTTTTTGCAAATTTGATCCGTCCAAGAAATGATCAGATGGATTTTTTTGTTAAGGAGAAGAAATAAACATCAAAGATCTCTTTAACTCCGTCCGGATCAACAAGTACCATCTTACACAAAAAATCAAAAGTTTTCTTCCCTCATCCAAAGCAAAGAAAGATTTTTTTCGGATTTTATTAAATACCAAACCTTCTACATCTTTCAAACACTTGTTTTAGATCATGCAGATGATTGTTCTCCTTTTGGAGAATACCTCCATATATCATCGAGATAAATGGTCCGATTTATTGACTCAGACTTTTGTAAATGCTATGTCCATGGTTTGGAAAGCAGCCCTCGCATTTATTAATCCAAAAGGCATTTTTGATGTTGACAAGTTCTATTTCGTTCGAAAGTTGTTTTCAATCATTATCCGGATGAACCAAAGACTTGATTATAGCCCGAAAATCCATCAAGAAAGGACATAAGTTCGTAAATCCAAATACTTTTGGAAGTATCTCGTTCCATGGTTGGCAATGGGAAATGTTTTCAAACATGCTCATTAAATTTCCTCTAAATCAATGATGTAGTATTCTTATATCACCATTTTTTTCCTTATGCACCATATTTAAACCCAATTTGAATGCTCCGACAGAAAAATGATTTTGGCTTTCAAAGTTTATTGTTCGACGTGATTTGATCTTCGTGATTTTGGACGTTTTAGCCTGAAACTGTGGGAAGCGATATCGGGAAGCATTGGAATTATATAATAATAAACCTAAGTATCATATGTTTTTAAATCCATCATAATTCCAAGCGAAAACATTTTTGTATTTGCTCAATAGCTTAATGAAAGTGCATCCTTTCCTGATGTTAAATTCAAGTCCTAAATTGAAGAAGATTTTGAGGTTTTGAATCGAACTAAGATTCACTAATCTCAAAATTTGCAAGTGAACTTGAAGTTCGGTATTAGTGACTCTTCGGAATCATTTCCTTTAATATCATATAAGTCCTCCAATCTAACAATGTAGATTTTAATGGGATTTTCATTACTTTTTTGCTGAAATTTCAAATCGTGCCTTCTTCGGCTAATAATTTGATCATCATATGATTTCTCTCAAGTCATGAAATTTAAGATATCTTGATCATGGTGAAAACCTCCAATTTGTGACATTGTTCCAGACAGACAGTCAAAAAGTAATTTATTGAAATCAATCTGGGCTAAAAATTCTAAGGTATGAGTCCGGAAGCAATATCATTAGCAAGTCTTACTGCTGAATTTTGAGACCTAGGGATGGAAGAAATATTGTACGTTAAAAGGTGGTGAGTTCTTGTACCGATCGTATAAGTTTGAGGCATTTGAAAAGATGTTGAATTGTATTTCTACCCGTTTATAATAATTTAATCGCTGAATACTTTCAAATATTGCACTTTAAGGCCAATTGCTTTATACAAACCCTAATTAAAGCTTCATCAAATGCAAACATTGTTTGTGCATTCAAATTCTAACCTACAAGACAAAAGATTGTTTTTTCACCTTACAAGCAATCTCAAGATACAGCCTCTGCCCTCGAACCTTCGTTAGATTTAGGAGCCGTCAAACATGAAGACCAAACAAAGAAAAGTATATCAATCTTTATTTATGCTTCAAGATTATTGGGAAAAACATTCTGACCTATCAACAACAGGAATATTAATCCTGACAGAATTGCCATCGAGAAAGGGGATGGTCACAAGAGATTTCCAAAATGACTCCGATAGAATAATTTCCCCAAAGATGTTGGTTAAAATGCAATTGGTTGATTTTCCTGCTCGAAATATGTCATATGGGTCATGCAAGTTTCGATTGATTTTTATTTGATTTGGTTTTCTCCATGTTGCAACCAGCATGTGAGACCAATCTTCGGTAGAAATATACCCGTGGAGCTTTTTCAGACTTAAATTCTGCCTGTAACCTTAACTCCATAAAAATTCAAGTATATCACTATTAAGATATCAATTCGTTGAACTACCCAAAGGATCACCAATCGATAGTTGCTGCAGTTAATCTCTCCCAAAAACCGGACCTTGCTTCGTCTAATCTGTATGTATGTATGAAGATTTTTGGTTCTATGTTTTGCTTTGAACAAATCGTCGCATTAGATGATGCCCTGGAAGGTGACCCTAAACAACTGGTAGGTTTTCGTTATAGATCTCAAAAGTCAAAAGGAAGGGTGGAGTATGAGAATTTGATTCGTCCCCAATCAGACCTAATCGTAAGAGTTTTACTCATACCGACATGGTTTGACTGTATCATTTGCGCCTTTAGTAATCGGGAAGAGGTGAATGTAGTCAAACATTCAATTCTTTGAGAAGCAATTTCTATTTATTGTTTTAATTTGCCAGCCTGTAAACATAACAGCCACTTTTAGTTTCTTCGTTATCTATCAACAATATTGCAATCCATTGAATCGATACGCTCACGTTTTTGGATGTTGGAGGAGTATTTGAAGCTAATGTGGCTTTGGGGATCATGATTTCTTTGTAGGCATTTTTCTTGTTGTAGCAGCACCGCACTCGTTTCTTCAAGTTGTCCTAAATGTCTTCTTCAAGTGCATTTTTACCTTTGCAGAGAGCAGTAAAGCTTCTTCATCATTATTTAAAATGGAGTTGGGCACATGAAACCCATGCCATGGCATTCAAATAATTTCTCTCTCTTCATTATCAGCTAATGAGATTGTTTCCTCTTCTTCCTCTTCTTGATTCCAACTCATAAGATACGATATTTGGTGGTTTTTCTGATTCCGGGTTTTCTTATAATTCTAAAGGGCCTTTTGGCTGAAGTTTCACTACTTGTTTTTTTTAATTTCAATCATTTAATTCTACATAGTCTTTGAGAACCTTTTGGAGACCTTCCTATCATATGGATCTTTTGAGATTTTCTTCTTTGAGTCTTTGGGAATGAGACTTTTTTGTTTTTCTTTTCCTCAAGAGCCGCTTTCTTTCAGAGACATTAACATTGCTTTTCTGTTACAAAGCGTTCTTTTCTATGTTTTCAGCAGTGTTGTTTTGCGCCTGCCTATGCAAATAGCTTATTAAGGTGTAGCGTAATATGCTTCAACCACTTTCATTTGTTCACTGATTTGGAAACAATAACAGATTTTATTCAAAGTTTATTGAAACTATAATAAATTCTTTACCAAGCCCTATGTTTCATCCTAAGATTGGAGATCATTTATTAATGTAGCTAAAGATCTATCGTCTCCATACTTAGTGAGAAACTGTTTTTGGCAAATATCCCAACCTAATAAACTGGGATACAGTAGGAAAATACCCAGATCTCGCCGATCCTTGCAATGTATAAGGAAAGTTCAACAACGACATCTTGCTCATTACTCTCTTCAAATTAATCGGCGAAACATGAAGTTACTATCATATGTTCTCACCTTGGGTTCCATTTTCGGATTAAACTCGTAGCTATTTTCGTACATCGTAATGGCATGTAATGGTGCGCACATTGACCAGACCAAATCATTCATGGATCTCATTGTATTGCCTGTAAGAAGATGACACGATTGTTGAAATTCTAACCGAGAAGGAATTGATACCGAGGAATGAGCAAAGCGATGCCAGTTCCCACCCCGGCGAACAACAATATGTAATGAGGGGAGTGATGGTTGACTTCACCTGGGAAGATGAGATGGAAGATGTATGAAAGTGCTTCACCGTCGTAATCTTCGCATTTTTCTTTGCTCTTTCTTTTAGGTAAAGGAAATTCAAGAGGTTCAATACCTCATTGCTCCAAGTCTAGTAAGAGGGTGAGTAGATTAAATTGCGAAGTCTCTTAACGTTTATGAGATAGCTCTTTACTGTAGAAATTCAAGAAAACCCCCCCCAAGCTTCTGGATGAGAGACCCAACCTTGCAGGATTCAAGATCAATTGTTCGAAGCATGGTGGGTTTGGAGTAAAGCATAGTGGATACCTCTTTTCGTTTGGATGCCGAGGAATCGCTGGCAATTGAGAAGTACGAGGTGATGTGGAGGGAGAATTACCTAGAATTTTGTTTGTAGATTTGGGTTTGCTTGCCATTCATGTGCTGAGGTCTTCCTTTCTGAAGTGCCATGAAAAAATGTTGGTAGCTAGAAATCTCTGCCCAAACATTGGGGAAAACCACCTGGCTTGATCTACATGTACTCTCCTTCGTTTGGGATGTGGCTCCAATCGGGATTTCTTAAAGGACCATTTATAACTAAGTGGATTTAGTTCGATATGGGTGAAATGGGACTAAATTAACAATAAAATAAAACTATCTAATCAAACTAAATGCCGATAAAGAACACCTAATTTTAACCCTAGTGACGTGGCCACATATGAATAGCATCTTAGATTGTCAACTAATAATAACCATGAAAATGTATTATTAACTAAATTGAAAACAAAAAGTAAACGAATAAAGATAACCTGCTTAATAAATTAAACAATAGTTATATTAGTATATTGCATTCACGTCATATACCATTTATATATGTCAAATGATAATATTCCAATTATACTCTGGGAAATTGATAATATAAAAAGGAAATATTATGAAAATCAAACATATAAATGATATCAAATTATTCAAAATGAATACCATATAACAGACAATCAACAATGAAATTGTATAAAAATACCTCATTCATCTTGCATCGTCAAAACTAAATGTGATACCTTGATTCTATAACTATAAAATTAAACCTAAAGGCACAAATGCAACACTTAAAGATAATTTATACGTAAAATCAAATGCCGTATGTGATTTCATATAAATATAATAAGTAATGAAGCACAGAATACAGCTCCAAATCCCAAAAATATTACAACTTCCGATCCCTTCTTAAATGCATGAGAGACGAAGCACAATTACATAACAAAATCCTAATACTGCCACAATCTATCAAATTAAAACCTAAATGTTATTTTGGAATAAAACTGATTCATTGTTTTTTTCCTGGCCATGAAGCCAAATTGCAAATGTTCAACATATCTCGAGTCTTGTGATGACTCATCTCGCATGCAACCCGTCCAAAGATAGGCATCGTAATTGCCGAATTAGACAATTGACAAGCATGCGTGACAGAAGTTTGATACGTTCGTTGATTGTTTTATTTATCAATAGTCCACACATTTCATCCTTGTGATATCGTTTAAGTTTGCCGATTTGTTGACTTTTTCTCATTTTTCTTTTCCAATTGGGTTTCGCTTTTATTTTGCAACCCGTAATAGTGCCATTCAATGAGATTAATGAGTATAAGTCATTATTTATGAATGTTAGAGATTATTCATTAATATATCGTCTCTTGATATTGCTCTTCATCACTATTAATTGATGCTCTCATTCGTAAACAAGTATTTTCATGTTTTTCTATCCTAGGAAGATTTGCTTCTTTTCCCTTTTTCTCGACCTCATTAGAAACTCGTAAATCTTTTCACCTGCATCATCTATTTCTAATTAAGAGTTAGCATAGATTGGATCAAAGATGAAGTAATACCACAAAAGGTTCTGCCGTACGCTTTTGAGCAAAATTCACCTAATCTGCTGAGTCAATAATTTATTAGCCTCAAGGGGTTTTCGATTTGAATTCATTTAACTTTGGGTAATCTTTAAAACTATCCAAAGCGCTTGAAATTCCTTTCTTGAATCATTTTTGCCTTTTCCTTGATGGTAACACTGTAATCTAGAAATTTCTTCATTTAGTCGTTGTTTGCCTAAAAGCTTTTCTCATCAACCTTCTTTCTTCTTGAAGTCGTTTCTCCACCCTTAGGACCTGTACCGATCCGTAGTTGTTGTTGCAATCGGGTCGATCGCTGTCGATTCTCCCTAGCTTTAACTTTCCAAAGTGAAGCCATAAACATTCTTCGAGTTATTAGTTGAGAAACTTCTCACAACTTTATCCACCCGCACTATAAAGCTCCTGACACCTGGACAATTTCGTGCATCTTCAAATGGATTCATTTCCATTGTTCTTATAAAACAATATTCACAACCCTCCGATGTATAGAAAATAAGTACCCCCGTTCTTGCTGCCTTGATTACCAAAGCGTAAATATCGTAAAATACATCCAAAGGAGGGATCTCTCACCTTTTTAATACAATATGCCTGAGGAGTGTCTAAAATGATTTCAACATCCTCGCTCACTGTTCTTCACCTTATCCTGCAACTGCTTCGTTGAGCAAACCGATCATATTGATTTACATTAGGCCGAGAAGAAATATCAAGATTAGTGGAAACCATAACTTCGTTACTTTTCCTTTTCTTTATCTATGCTCGCTTTAGTGCTGTCATCCGATCCATCCTTTTGATTACACCTACTGATATTTGCATTTGTCTGCCATTTGAGCAAGATTTCACTTTGGGCATCAGTTTCATTTAATAGTGACCACTTTTGAGTATAAAAGGGCCTACTTTAATGCTTGATAAATTTTGATTTGCAAATACTCTTTGTTTGTAGATGTTTACCAGTTGCTGTTTTGAGACAACTTTCCGTTCGATTTTGATTTGAGTTCTCACGTCTGCAGGTACTTTAACACCCTCTGCTTCTAAATAAGAGAAATCATTTATTTCTCCTGTTGAAATTTAATTGACCAAGTCAAAAATTCAGGAAAATTATTCATAATGAAACAAACAAATCACAATATCTCAAACGTGTTTAAAAAACGAGCAATTGAACTGCTAGTATACTCAAACAAGGTCTTTTTTGGATCATATTGTCTTTCCTGTGACTTGCTGAAATTTACAACCTCTTATCTTACAAGACTTTTTCTGCATGCTTGAAATCATTTAGAGTGAAATGACCAAAATTAAGTGGGGAATTGTAGGCCACATTCTCTTCTCATCACATTCAAAGACTCTGATATACCTTCAATTGTCAATTGATAAGAAACTTTGGAGCGAGAAGTTTGTCCGAATAAAAAGCGAAGAACATGCGGTGTTCCATACTACCAAAAACCCCGATGTAAGTAAATTTTTCCTCCTCAAACCAATCTCCTAATAGTATGTGCCTCGCTTAGCTTTATCGTAAAACCTAGGAGGAAAATGCTGGGATTGGAAAATGGTTCAGGCCATGAGGAAACCATGATGTATTCTATATACATTAGATGGAAATGAATCTTCCAAAGCAATGAGTGATAAATATGGATTGGAAGATATTCTGGGAGTCCATTTCCATCCAAATAAGGGAAATTCGAATTGTCAGTAGCATCAAGAATAGCACAAAGAAAAAGGGAGTAATTTCCACAGTTTTTTCTGTCTTATTCATGATCCTATTGGCCATTCTATCGTAAAGAATAACAAAATTTTAATCCATAATGTTTTAATTCACAAATGCTAGATTAATGTGGACCATTTGTATATGAAAACCTAGTCAATATCATTGCCAAATAATCACACGCGTACAATTTCTATATTGAGGGAGGCAGTAACAGAATTCATGGTCAACACAAAAATGATGCTTCATTTTTGTGCTTCTCTGGTTTTTTCCTCTCAATCTTTGACAGGTCGGATTGGACTTCTTACACATTGCACCCTTGATAAATTCCTTGTTATACACCTTCGTGGGTCCGGAAGGTGGCACATTGCTTTCGTTATTCGCTTTTAAACCACGCGAAAGGTAACGTACGTCGGCAAACGTTTCCATCTTCGTATTCTCATGACCGGGGCACCCATCAATCCACATCATATAAGGCACATGCTCGCTCTGGCTGGCACCAAAAGTAGAAATGAATTTTCATGTTCTTTTTTTCTGGCTGATGCTTGCAGTCAATCCCATTGTCCGTTCTGGAACTTCTGGGACAGTTTTCTCCACCGTGGACCTTGGGGTCTTTCTTTTTTCCAATAGGTTGCAGACCGGGTGTCTCATGTCATTTTCCCCAAGACCTTGGCATGATGTAGTCTGGTGACTTAGCCTTAGCTTTATGGGCTGACCGAAGAGAGTTTTTAAGTTTAATTTGCAGACAGGCTTTGTTTTTCTCCTCTTTTCACACGCGTGCCTGCCATCGCTTCCCTTTGTTTCTTGCAGTCGAAAGAACTTGTTGTTCTTTATTCTATAAGACAATAAATCTCCCGCCTTGATCAACAATCCGTTATGAATGATTTGAGAATTTATGGTTTTCATTGTTTGTTTCGTATATTGCGTGTAAATGTCTTTTTTAAATGTTAATTTTAAGTATTTGCAAACCAAATCATAAACCATATTCAGCTTTTCTGATTCGTTATTGAATGCCTTGCATCAACAAAGATTTAAATGTGATATATTAATATATTCAACAAAAATCTTCAGATGCAAATAGATGAATCGCATCGAAGTTTTCGAATGGCAAATGAGTATCAACAATACGTTTATCCCGATTGATCGATTTGCGATTACGTACCTTCCGACTTTCAATGTGTGTTCACCATATTTTTTAAACAAATGTCGATTTTCTTTTAAAAGCGTTTATTATCAACATCGGATCGTAATTTCAACTAAGCGTGAAGGAGTTTTTTAAAGATTGTCTCCGATTAATCGATTGCGTATTGACCGTATCGCATCAGTTAATTAACTCGTTTTTAAACTCTTAGCCATTAAAATTTTCCGATCGACTAATCGGACTAAGTATTTTGAAATGGGCATTAGCCTCTTTTTTAATATTCCGATTCTCCGATTGCGATTGAATTTTATTTCGTGATTTTACTTTTTATGATAATGTCTGTATAATAGATCGGACTATAATTTTTTTGAATGTTGAATCCGTTTAGTAATAATATGAAATTTTTCCAAAACAATGAATTTATCAAAGTGTTTTATTTCTAAAAAGAAAGGACCCTATTTTAACCATTTCTAAAATTTAGAAAAGGGAGGGTTGTTGTATAAAAGGCACAATTAATATTCACTTGAAAGAACCGTTATCTCTCGAAAATAGAATGAATACTATATCTTAAGTAAGTAAGATTTTTGAAAGGAAAATAAAAATTATCCTATAATCATCAAAATTAAAATTCAACTTATGAAAAGAATGTGCACTATTAAATAATTTTCTTAGTTTCTTGTGAGAATAAAAACATTTTGAGTTGTCTAAGCTGATTGCCATATTAATAATGAAGTAAGTGGATTTCTTCGTGTTGGTTTTGATAATATAATTTCATTGTCATAGGCATGTCTCCATGCCTGCACCATATAGTCTTGGAACAGGTTACTTTTTAACCATTAACTATTCATTGTCCCATTCAACCAAGATTATGACTTTTTAAAAGATAAATTCATAAGCATATGTTATCTCATGTTTTTGTCACTGTAGTTGGCCCTACGAGGACAAAAAGAGAGGGCCTTCTCCGTCAACTTTGTTGTAAATGAAATGTTAGGTGCGAGATGACTTTAAAAGGGAACCGATTGCCAGCTAAAGAGATAGTAAGCTGATTTTTTGATTTTTGGCTACTGGAGCATGGGAAAATGATTGGGGTCCCATATGCCCACCTTGGCATTTTATGTCAAAGCAGGTAGTGAATGTCTTACGTTTTTATTGGATATAAGTGACGATTAGACCGACGAGGAAGGAAGAGGCAACAAACTTGATCCTTCAACAACAAACATATGGGGAATTAACTAATTCAAAGGTTGTTGGAGTACCTGTACAATGGATTCAACCCCACCATCATTCAATTTAGTTCGTATGATACAGTTAGATGGCATACATTTAAACATGAAGAAACTTATAGTAAACAAAGAGGAAACACCATCAAGAACAACAAATCTTCACAAGGATCCCGCCGCAGAAACTTCCTCTGATTCTTCTTAGCCAAAATATGAAAAAATATGTACAAATGAGACGAAAAGTCCTCCCAAGAGTCCAACCTCTCCAACCTCTGAAAATGATTGAGAAATTACAATATATATATCACTCTAACACCTTTCCCCACCTCTAGGGGTCGAATTCCCTCTTCAGGGATCAGTTTCAACCAATTCTATTCATGGAACTACAATCTAGGCAGCTAACAACTTGCCTCTAAAAGAGTGGAAACTGATCCATTACATGATTTTTACCCTTTTTGTGAGTGAATCTTCTAGAAGAGATAAAAATAAGCCAAAGTTACATGCCCAATATAAATTTACATCATAAAAACCCAAAAATTCCATCCACAAGCAAAACTGGTCCATACTAGGCGAAAATCTGAGCTGGCAGTTGAAAATTCAGCAAAAATTTAAGTGGGTCGCATTTGAGCCGAGTGGGTCGCATTACTTTCAGCCTGAATTTGAGGTACTTCCCGGCATCAAAATTGAGCTCATGATAGCTCGTTGGAAAGCCCTGGATGTTGACTATCCAACCCAAGTGGAATTTCCCAATTTGGAGCTCATTTGACCCTCCAAAAGTTCTTTCTCCCAGAAGTACTTCCTGCTGGTGCAAAAGGTGGTAGCAAGGTGGTTTTCATGGTGTTTTTGAGCTCTTTGACCATCCAGAATCTGATGAAATTCTTAGGTAATGTCTGAGGATGCATAACTTACCATGAAAAATTCAAAAATGCAAAAATTTCCTTCAGCAAGTGTCCCGAAAAAAAGTGAGCATATGAGTGCGAGACCCACTTAACTGAAAAACCTGTTTTTAGACCAAAAAATTTCAAAATGACAAAATTTTCTCCGAATTTGCTCAAATTCGGAGCGAAGACCCTCCATCATGTATCTTGCCCAGCCAATGAAGCCTCGGCCAAAATCCGGAGTGGATCAGGCCTTTTCTGCCGTTTTAGTGCTTCGCTCAACCTCCTCTTCAGAATCTTCATTCTCGCTTTGCAGACATGCATGCGAGCCCAATAATGGCCTTTCATGTGACGAAACATGTCTTTGTTTCTATCATGATTTTGTGAATGTACCTACGCTGATGAAGAAGGCGATACCCCTTCCATGCCATGTGGAGATAGTACTCGCGCTACTGATAAAGTCAACGAGACCCCTTCCACCCCGGGTGGAGATAGTACTCGTCGTGATGTTGAAACAAAGCTCTGTGGCTTCTCTGATATGTTACCACTAATAGTGCACTGCTATGCTCCATCTCAATACATCAACCTCAACGATTGAGTCACTGTCCGACTCCTGCTCATACTCTGACTTCTGTCTCTGACATGGCTTTGAACAAGATATTTGCAATATGTATATATTGATATAGATGCAGTGAAGTCAAAGTTTCAATGCTTTCTCAAAACCCAAATATATTGCATATGTACCAGAGCATCATAGGAAACACACAATGGTAATAGCTCTGTTTAGGTGGATTTGGATAAAAGAACAGTCTCTGTTTTAATTACAAATGGATCTTGACAAATGAGTACCAAGTGCAAAATGTGGGGTGCAGCCTTTAAAATACCGGATAAAATTTGTCAAAGGGAACAATGAGTAGAAGACTGTGTTTGTCAATGGGAAGTGAGACACAATGTGACAATGATCACAGTGAAACAAAAAGCCATAACAGTGGTAAAATAATGATGAAGACAACAGTGGTAGAATGAGTGTGAGGGCAGTGAGATTTTGACAACATATGCAAAGGTATATATATCAACCAAACAAAGGGGAAATCCTTCACAAAACCATCCATATGTATTTAAAACCCTAGGGAATAAATCTGCTATGCATATAGGGTTTCACCTCTCCATTCAAATAAATCAATTTTCCCACTTCAAGACATCACAACCATATTTAAAATCTACTGAGCATTGATTGAAAACATGTTTGAAAGCAGCTGGAGTCGATTCCACATGAATCTGGGCGTAAATATGAATTTTCTGGGCTCTGTTTTTAAGTGGGTCGCATCTCCCTCAAGTGGTTCGCATGCCACAAGTGGGTCGCATGCGTTCAAATTTACACTGGCCAAAACGCACAAGTGGGTCGCATCTACCAAGTGGGTCGCATCCCCCTCAAGTGGGTCGCATGCCTCTTGCCACATAGTGCATTTTGCAGGAAGATTTTGGAGGCCTTCCCGGTGTCAAAATTGGGCGTGTGATAGCTCGTTGGAAATATCTTGGAGTCTAATTTCCAACACAAGTGGTATTATGCAATTTGGATTTCATTTACCCTGTCAAAAATCAAATCTCCCAACACTAGTCAAAATGAGCAGAATGAGGCTGCCTCAAGGCAGAGTGCTGTTGCAGCCAATGTTTGAAGGTCTTCCTCAACTCCAAATTGAGCTCATGATAGCGCATTGGAAAGATATTTTTGTCTAGTTATCATTTGACTCATCATGCAAGTCATTTGGCCAACCATGCTAGGAGAAAGCTTGATTTTCCCAAGGTCACTTCAGAGGTGCATTCAATTCTCCTGAGGCAACGGTAGTTTTGACATTTCTCCAAAACCATGATACCTGTGTAAAAAGTGAAAGAGGTTTTTCTTCCTTGGCATGTTGTGGAGAACAACCTCTCTCATTTTTCCAAAATTCATCTTTTATTGCTCTGAAACATCTTTTGAGTGAAACTTATCCCGATGTGTGAAACAAGGAATTTTGTCGAAATGAAGCGAAATGAAGGGGATAAGGGGCTTCTAAATTCTTGGGGAAATTTTGGGAAGTAGGGAGGGATGTTAGGAAGCAGGGGAAAGTAGAATCACAGAGATTGAGTGAGGGGAAGGAGTCCAAAAGGGCAAAACACAGGCCTAGCCTAGAAAATTGCCAAGTTGTGGCAAGAAACTAGGGTTTGTGCAAAAATGAGGAATTTGGGGGATCTCAGTGATGGGAAGTGTTTAATAAGGTATATTAAGGATAGGGGAAGGTGTTTGAACATCAGGATACAAGTTTTTCCGATGATTTGACCATCCTAGAGAAATTACCTCCAAAACCCTAGGAGAGGGAAATGGACCTTACCAAGGCACAACTGAAGCATGAACAAGATGTAAAATGACCCAATGGAACTTAACATGATGATGACAACCCTCTGAATGATGATACACTCAGCTGAATGGTGACATGGACTGACATTTGGACAAATTTGAAAAGAGTGAAAACAAACCCTAGACCTAATGCCTAGTGACCAAATTTTGCTTGAAAACTCATTGAAATGACAAAATTTGACCTTGACACTTTAAAATCACTTTGTAAGAGCATGTTTGATCACTGGAGGAAAGCTGCAAAGGCTGACTCTAACATTGGCTCCAATGGGGATGGTAGCTCCTTGGAGGTGCCAAGAACGGCAGATCTTTGGGAGAGCAGACCAGTGCCTTATCCATTGGGCCATGGAATCAAAAACTCAAACTGAAATGCATGACTAAAAACTGATGACTTGACGACACAAATTAACTCTCACTCAACTAAAAACTGACTTGATACTTAAACACAACCGAAAAACTGGAAATCTGCTCAAAGTAGAGCTTATTCAATACAACCTACTCTAATTGTGCTTTACACCACCCGATCAAGTGAAATGGAACAGCCAATGCAACCATGTAAGCATGTTGGCTGCTGTTTGATTTCTTCCCACATGCTTGCTTATGAACAACGAGAAATAACTACTGAAAGGAAACTCCCATGGAAACTTTGAACCAAGTGGATTGCTGATAAACTTGCAAAGCATAAATTGACTGGATGACTGCAAGAATACTGCGAATGGATCTTCATAAACATAGCTCTGGTCTAGATAATCTCCATACCTTGATCTTAAACTTTTCCTCACATCTACGGTGCTTTTCTTTGGTGATTGCAGCAAGCTGTCAAAAGGATCCTGAAATTCATGAAATACCAAACTCCGTTGCTGATTCCAGACAGAGCAAAAGTCTCCTTTATTAATCTCCTCATATGAATGGAAATATGGACATGTGCTATGCAATGAAAAATCTGTTAAACAAGACAATGAAGGTGACCTTTGAATAAGATTATCATCAACATTCTTTTTGGGCACATGGTTAGCTAATGGAGCAGAATTTTTATAACAAAAATCATCCAACACACGAGCAATAGGATCATCAAAAACTTGAGAAGACTGCTGCACTGTATCCCTTGAAACTGTATGACATCCTACTGGCTGTTCCTCTTTTTCTTGAGACATATTACGAATATTCTGCCTTATAAACTGAAATGATTCGAAACAAAAGGGTATAGAATTTTCCTGCATCATCAAATCATGTATTTCATCTTCCACACCTTCATCTGTAATCTGACCTTCAATTGCATTTGGTGGCTGCAAATCTGATGCTACAGGCTGCTCAAGAATCTCGTTATCTATCTCATCCTCAACATTAACACTGAGAGATTGCTGATTTCTTATAGGCGGCTCATTTGAAGATTTACTATGCAATTTTTCTCTCAAAAACTGAAATGATTCAAAACAGAATGGTACGGAGTCACCTTGTATCATTTGATCACATGTACCAGCTTCCATGACCTCATCTGCAACTTGAAAATCAATGGCTTTCGAGGGCTGAAAATCTGAATATGAGAAGTTTTCGTTGCCCTCAAGACGATCCAGATCAAGACTTGTTGATGTTTGATTTCTGATTGCATGGAAGTTATCTCTAATGAACTGAAATGAATCAAAACAAAAAGGCAAAGATCCTTCACTTACATCAAAATTTGCTACACTTTCCTCATCATTGCCATAGCTGATATGCATCGGTTGATCACTGTACTCGAGCTGCTGAAAGTGAACTTCCTCCTCACACAAACTAGCTACTGATTTGTCTGCAAGATTAGCTTCTGTTTGGAGAACATAATCATCATCATACTGATCAAACTGAGGCAATTCATCGGTATAAAACACATCATCAAACATACACATCATATCAACAGCTCTCTCTTCTTCACAATGATCTATAAAACAATCACTATGACTACTGGGATCAGAAACAAAATGTTTTGGATCAGCAACTTGTTCTTGAATGTCATTTTCATTTTTTGCAGTAATTTTCCGCACCATCTCTTCTACTGCATTTACGAAAAGATCAAGCTTGTCCTCTGAAGGTGTCAGCTGCTCTGAAACATTCTTCTTTTCTTCTTCCTTCAACCTTGCCCTCAAGATCAACAAATGAGCCTCTACATTCACTGCCTTGTTCTGCATCTCGTGAAGTGTTGCAATATTCTTTTCTCTCAGCTAAAACTCCATTTCCGGATCAAAGGCACCTGGGTAGTGCAAGAGAGCAGATCTAGGAGAAGGTCTTATATCAACTGGCATCGAAAAATATACTTGGTTAAATCTGGCAGAAAATTGTTGTACTGTCTCCCCTGGCAATCTTTTCAGCTGGTTATACTCCTCTATAATCAACAAAAATTTATGTCCGATCATCCACCTGTCAAGGAAAACTTTGACAAACTGCTGGAAATCTGAAATGCTCGCATCAGGCAGGGCTTTAAACCAACTCTTCACTTGGCCTTGCAAAGAAAGAGCAAAAAGCCTAATACTAACATCTTCATCATCAACTTCAAAAAGATCTAGAAAAGTCTCAACATTTTGCACATGTTGCTCAGCGTTGACATTGTTACATTCACCGTCAAATCTTGGTAGATATAGATCATAATTTGCAGGAAAAGCATGGAGAACAGAAGGCAAAACAAGAGGTTTATACCGATCTGGAATTTTACAAGGTGTAGGGGCATGTACAAGAGCTGTGGGATCAGTTTTGTTTTCTAGCTCATCACTCTGAAGAAAGTCATCATAATATGTGGGAAAAGTAAGGAGACCAGGATCAAAGGGAAACTCAGCATTTACACTTTTTGAATGGGTCGAGTGAAGATTTTGATCACCTTTATCATACAACAAATTTTGAAAAACTTTCAGGACAACTTCAAGACCAGCAAAGAAGTAATTTACAAGAAAGCAGATTAGATCCTGAATACCATTCCACTTTAGATACCTGAACTTTGTGTAAGATACTTCCATTTTCTCAGAGAAAGAGTCAGTCCTCCAGACTTTGAATTGGAGTCACCAGGTGAATGATTTCAGCCTTCTTATGTATGATCGTTGTCCACCATCAACCATCAGATCTAAACTCGATACATGTACTGGGGGAATTCTCAAATCAAGGGACACATTCACAAGCTAAACCGGAGATCGACTGAAGCAGCTTTTATCTACTATGCACTCGCAGAGCAATGTGCAGTTCGAAGGCTACCTGGCGTGACTTCAGACTCCGTCTATAGCAAGCAAACGTTTTGAGTTTCTCCCCAGTATGGTCGCCACTATGTTAGCGCTCAAATCTACCTCAGGCTGAAATGAATTAAAACTCAAGGCTACATCAATCCACGCTCAGCCTCGTAGCTAGCCCTACGAGGACAGGAGAGGGCTCTCTCCGTCAATCTCGATAAAATGAGCAATAGGATGCGAGATGACTTACAATAGGAACTGATTTTAGGCTAGTAAAGAGATAGGTATGTTTGATTTTTTGGTTTTTGGGTTTTCGCTGGAGAAATGGGAAAACAAATTTTGGGTCCGGGGATAAGGTCAGACCTTTGCAGATTTCGAGTTGGGGTGAGGTAGGTGATTGTCTTGATGCTTTTGATTGGATATACGGACAGATTAGACCGACGAGGAGCTGAAGAGGGAAAATAAGAACTTGGATCCTCTCCAAACAGTCGAAAACATATAGAACTAAATGAATTCAAAGGCAGAGCACGGTAAACAATGGATTCAACCTCATCTACTCATTCAATTTAGTTCAGAAGCATATGAAAAGAATGGCATACATTAAACATGAAGAACTTACAGTAAACAGAGAGAAAACACCATCAAGAACAAAACACCACAAGGATCCCAACAAGTGCCGCAAAACCTCTGATCTTTCCTTAGCTAAAATATGAAAAAATATGTACAATGGTGCTAAAAGTCTCCCAAGAGTCCAACCTCTCCAACCTCTGAAAATGATTGAGAAATTACAATATATAGATCACTCTAACACCTTTCCCCACCTCTAGGGGTAGAATTCCCTCTTCAGGGATCAGTTTCAACCAATTCTAATCATGGAACTACAATCTAGGCAGCTAACAACTTGCCTCTAAAAGAGTGGGAACTGATCCATTTTACATGATTTTTACCCTTTTGAGAGTGAATCTTCTAGAATAGATAAAAATAAGCCAAAGTTACATGCCAAACATAAATTTACATCATAAAAACCCAAAAATTCCATCCACAAGCAAAATTGGTCCATACTAGCCGAAAATCTGAGCTGGCAGTTGAAAATTCAGCAAAAATTTAAGTGGGTCGCATTTGAGCCGAGTGGGTCGCATTTTTTTCAGCCTGAATTTGAGGTACTTCCCGGCATCCAAATTGAGCTCATGATAGCTCGTTGGAAAGCCCTGGATGTTGAATATCCAACCCAAGTGGAATTTCCCAATTTGGAGCTCATTTGACCCTCCAAAACTTCTTTCTCCCAGAAGTACTTCCTGCTGGTGCAAAAGGTGGCAGCAAGGTGGTTTTCATGGTGTTTTTGAGCTCTTTGACCATCCAGAATCTGATGAAATGCTTAGGTAATGTCCGAGGATGCATAACTAACCATGAAAAATCCAAAAATGCAAAAATTTCCTTCAGCAAGTGTCCCGAAAAAAAGTGAGCATATGAGTGCGAGACCCACTTAACTGAAAAACCTGTTTTTTGACCCAAAAATTTCAAAATGACAAAATTTTCTCCGAATTCGCTCAAATTCGGAGCGAAGGTCCTCCATCATGTATCTTGCCCAGTCAACGAAGCCTCGGCCAAAATCCGAAGTGGATCAGGCCTTTCCGCCGTTTTAGTGCTTCGCTCAACCTCCTCTTCAGAATCTTCATTCTCGCTTTGAAAATATGCATGCGAGCCCAATAATGGCCTTTCATGTGACGAAGCATGTCTTTGTCTCTATCATTATCCTGTGAATGTACCTACGCTGATGAAGAAGGCGAGACCCCTTCCACGCCATGTGGAGATAGTACTCGCGCTGCTGATGAAGTCAACGAGACCCCTTCCACCCCGGGTGGAGATAGTACTCGTCGTGATGTTGAAACAAAGCTCTGTGGCTTCTCTGATATGTTACCACTACTGGTGAACTGCTATGCTCCATCTCAGTGCATCAACCTCAACGATTGAGTCACTGTCCGACTCCTGCTCACACTCTGACTTCTGTCTCTGACATGGCTTTGAACGAGATATTTGCAATATGTATATATTGATATAGATGCAGTGATGTCAAAGTTTCAATGCATTCTCAAAACCCAAATATATTGCATATGTACCAAAGCATCATAGGAAACACACAATGGTAATAGCTCTGTTTAGGTGGATTGGGATAAAAGAACAGTCTCTGTTTTGATTACAAGTGGATTTTGACAAATGAGTACCAAGTGCAAAATGTGGGGTGCAGCCTTTAAAATACTGGATAAAATTTGTCAAAGGGAACAATGAGTATAAGACCGTGTTTGTCAATGGGAAGTGAGACACAATGTGACAATGATCACAGTGAAACAAAAAGCCATAACAGTGGTAAAATAATGATGAAGATAACAGTGGTAGAATGAGTGTGAGGGCAGTGAGATTTTGACAACATATGCAGAGGTATATATATAAACCAAACAAAGTGGGAAATCCTTCACAAAACCATCCATATGTATTTAAAACCCTAGGGAATAAATCTGCTATGCATATAGGGTTTCACCTCTCCATTCAAATAAATCAATTTTCCCATTTCAAGACATCACAACCATATTTAAAATCTACTGAGCATTGATTGAAAACCTGTTTGAAAGCAGCTGGAGTCGATTCCACATGAATCTGGGCGTAAATATGACTTTTCTGGGCTCTGTTTTTAAGTGGGTCGCATCTCCCTCAAGTGGGTCGCATGCCACAAGTGGGTCGCATGCGTTCAAATTTACACTGGCTAAAACGCACAAGTGGGTCGCATCTGCCAAGTGGGTCGCATCCACTTCAAGTGGGTCGCATGCCTCTTGCCACATAGTGCATTTTGTAGGAAGCTTTTCGAGGCCTTCCCGGTGTCCAAATCGAGCGTGTGATAGCTCGTTGGAAAGCTCTTGGAGTCTAATTTCCAACACAGGTGGAATTATGCAATTTGGATTTCATTTACCTGTCAAAAATCAAATCTCCCAACACTAGTCAAAATGAGCAGAATGAGGCTGCCTCAAGGCAGAGCGCTGTTGCAGTCAACTTTTGAAGGTCTTCCTCAACTCAAAATTGAGCTCATGATAGCTAATTGGAAAGGTCTTGCTGTCTAGTTATCCTTTTATGCATCAAGAAAGTCATTTAGCCAACCATGCTAGGAAAAATATTGATTTTCCCAAGGTCACTTCAGAGGTGCATTCAATTCTCCTGAGGCAACGGTATTTTTGATATTTCTCTAAAACCATGATACCTGTGTAAAAATTGAAAGAGGTTTTTCTTCCTTGACATGTTGTGAACAAAAACCTCTCTCCGTTTCCCAAAATTCATCTTTTATTGCTCTGAAACATCTTTTGAGTGAAACTTACCCCGATGTGTGAAACAAGGAATTTTGTCGAAATGAAGCGAAATGAAGGGGATAAGGGGCTTCTAAATTCTTGGGGAAATTTTGGGAAGTAGGGAGGGATGTTAGGAAGCAGGGGAAAGTGGAATAACAGAGATTGAGTGAGGGGAAGGAGTCCAAAAGGGCAAAACACAGGCCTAGCCTAGAAAATTGCCAAGTTGTGGCTAGAAACTAGGGTTTGTGCAAAAATGAGGAATTTGGGGGATCTCAGTGATGGGAAGTGTTTAATAAGGTATATTAAGGATAGGGGAAGGTGTGTGAACATCAGGATACAAGTTTTTTTGATGATTTGACCATCCAAGAGAAATTACCTCCAAAACCCTAGGAGAGGGAAATGGACCTTACCTAGGCACAACTGAAGCATGAACAAGCTGTAAAATGACCCAATGGAACTTAACATGATGATGAAAACCCTCTGAATGATGATACACTCAGCTGAATGGTGACATGGACTGACATTTGGACAAATTTGAAAAGAGTGAAAACAAACCCTAGACCTAATGCCTAGTGACCAAATTTTGCTTGAAAACTCTTTGAAATGACAAAATTTGAACTTGACACCTTAAAATCACTTTGTAAGAGCATGTTTGATCACTGGAGTAAGGCTACAAAGGCTGACTCTAACATTGGCTCCAATGGGGATGGTAGCTCCTTGGAGGTGCCAAGAACGGCAGATCTTTGGGAGAGCAGACCAGTGCCTTATCCATTGGGCAATGGAATAAAAAACTCAAACTGAAATGCATGACTGAAAAATGATGACTAGACGACACAAATTGAATCTCACTCAACTAAAAACTGACTCGATACTTAAACACAACCGACAAACTGGAAAAGATGCTCAAAGTAGAGCTTATTCAATACAACCTACTCTAATTGTGCTTTACACCACCCGATCAATTGTAATTGAACAACCAATGCAACGATGTAAGCATATTGGCTGCTGTTTGATTTCTTCCCAAACGCTTGCTTACGAACAACGAGAAATAACTACTGAAAGGCAACTCCCATGGAAACTTTGACCCAAGTGGACTGCTGATAAACTTGCAAAGCACAAATTGACTGGATGACTGCAAGAATACTGTGAATGGATCTTCATAAACATAGCTCTGGTCTAGATAATCTCCATACCTTAATCTTAAACTTTTCCTCACATCTGCGGTGCTTTTCTTTGGTGATTGCAGCAAGCTGTCAAAAGGATCCTGAAATTCATGAATAACCAAACTCTGTTGCTGATTCCAGATAGAACAAAAGTCTCCTTCATCAATCTCCTCATATGAATGGAAATCTTGACATGTGCTATGCAATGAACAATCTGTTAAACAAGACAATGAAGGTGACCTTTGAATAAGATTATCATCAAAATTCTTTTCGGGCACATGGTTAGCTAATGGAGCAGAATTTTTATAACAAACATCATCCAACACACGAGCAATAGGATCATCAAAAACTTGAGAAGACTGATGCACTGTATCCCTTGAAACTGTATGAAATCCTACTGGCTTTTCATCTTTTTCTTGAGAGATTTCACGAAGATTCTGCCTTATAAACTGAAATGCTTCGAAACAAAAGGGTATAGAATCTTCCTGCATCATCAAATCATGTATTTCATCTTCCATACCTTCATCTGTAATCTGATCCTCAATTTAATTTGTTGGCTACAAATCTGATGCTACAAGCTGCTCATTTGAAGATTTACTATGCAATTTTTCTCTCAAAAACTGAAATGATTCAAAACAGAATGGTACGGAGTCACCTTGTATCATTTGATCACATGTACCAGCTTCCATGTCCTCATCTGCAACTTGAAAATCAATGGCTTTCGAGGGCTGAAAATCTGAACATGAGACATCTTGAACCAGGTTTTCATTGCACTCAAGATGATTCAGATCAAGACTTGTTGACGTTTGATTTTTGATTGCATGGAAGTTATCTCTAATGAATTGAAACGAATCAAAACAAAAAGGCAAAGATCCTTCACTTACATCAAAATTTTCTGCACTTTCCTCATCATTGCCATAGTTGATATGCATCGGTTGATCACTGTACTCGAGCTGCTGAAAGTGAACTTCCTCCTCGCACAAACTAGCTACTGATTTGTCTGCAAGATTAGCTTCTGTTTGGAGAACATAATAATCATCATACTGATCAAACTGAGGCAATTCATCATCAAACATACACATCATATCAACAACTCTCTCTTCTTCACAATGATCTATAAAACAATCACTATGACTACTGGGATCAGAAACAAAATGTTTTGGATCAGCAACTTGTTCTTGAATGTCATTTTCATTTTTTGCAGTTATTTTCCGCACCATCTCTTCTACTGCGTTTACAAAAAGATCAAGCTTTTCCTCTGAAAGTGTCAGCTGCTCTGAAACATTCTTCTTTTCTTCTTCCTTCAACCTTGCCCTCAAGATCAGCAAATGAGCCTCTACATTCACTGCCTTGTTCTGCATCTCGTGAAGTGTTGCAATATTCTTTTCTCTCAGCTGAAACTCCATTTCCGGATCAAAGGCACTCGGGTAGTGCAAGAGAGTAGATCTAGGAGAAGGTCTTATATCAACTGGCATTGAATAATAAACTTGGTTAAATCTAGCAGAAAATTGTTGTACTGTCTCACCTGGCATTCTTTTCAACTGGTTATACTCCTCTATAATCAACAAAAAGTTCTGTCCGATCATCCACCTGTCAAGGAAAACTTTGACAAACTGCTGAAAATATGTGATGCTCGCATCAGGCAGGGCTTTGAACCAACTCTTCACTTGGCCTTGCAAAGAAAGAGCAAAAAGCCTAATACTAACATCTTCATCATCAAATTCAAAAAGATCTAGAAAAGTCTCAAAATTATGCACATGTTGCTCAGCGTTGACATTGTTACATTCACCATCAAATCTCGGTAGATATAGGTCATAATTTGCAGGGAAATCATGAAGAACAGAAGGTAAAACAAGAGGTTTGTACCGATCTGGAATTTTACAAGGTGTAGGGGCATATACAAGAGCTGTGGGATCAGTTTTGTTTTCTGGCTCATCACTCTGTAGAGAGTCATCATAAGATGTGGGAAAAGTAAGGAGGCCAGGATCAAAGGGAAACTCAGTATTTACACTCTTTGAATAGGTCGAGTGAAGATTTTGATGACCTTTCTCATACAAAAAAATTTGAAAAACTTTCAGGATAGCTTCAAGACCAGCAAAGAAGTAATTTACGAGAAAGCAGATTAGATCCTGAATACCATTCCACTTTAGATACCTGAACTTTGTGTAAGATCCTTCCATTTTCTTAGAGAAAGAGTCAGTCCTCCAGACTTTGAATTGGAGTCACCAGGTGAATGATTTCAGCCTTCTTATGTCTGATCGTTGTCCACCATCAACCATCAGATCTGAACTTGATACATGTACTGGGGAAATTTATAAGTTAAGTGTTACGATTACAAGCTAGACCGGAGATCGACTGAAGCAGCGTTTATCTACTATGCACCCGCAGAGCAAGAGCAGTTCGAAAGCTACCTGGCGTGACTTCAGACTCCGTCTGTAGCTATAAATCAAATAACACTAACAAGAAAACCAATTTCTTCCCCAGTATGGTTGCCACTATGTTAGCGCTCAAATCTACCTCAGGCTGAAATGAAGTAAAACTCAAGGCTACATCAAACCACGCTCAGCCTCGTAGCTAGCCCTACGAGGACAGGAGAGGGCTCTCTCCGTCAATCTCGAGAAAATGAGCAATAGGATACGAGATGACTTACAATAAGAACTGATTTTAGGCTAGTAAAGAGATAGGTATGTTTGATTTTTGGTTTTTTGGGTTTTCGCTGGAGTAATGGGAAAACAAATTTTGGGTCCGGGGATAAGGTCAGACCTTTGCAGAGTTCAAGCTGGGGCGAGGTAGGTGACGATCTTGATGCTTTAAATTGGATAGATGGATAGATTAGACCGACGAGGAGCTGAAGAGGGCAAAGAAGAACTTGGATCCTCTCCAAACAGCTGAAAACATATAGAACTAACTGAATTCAAAGGCTAAGCACTGTAAACAATGGATTCAACCTTATTCACTCATTCAATTTAGTTCAGAAGCATAATGAAAGGATGGCGTACATTAAACATGAAGAAACTTACAGTAAACAAAGAAGAAACACCATCAAGAACAGAACACCACAAGGATCCCAACAAGTGCCGCAAAACCCCTGATCTTTCCTTAGCCAAAATATGAAAAATATGTACAATGATATCAAAGTCTCCCAAGAGTCCAACCTCTCCAACCTCTGAAAATGATTGAGAAATTACAATATATAGAGCATCCTAACCCCTTCCCCCACCTCTAGGGGTCGAATTCCCTCTTCAGGGATCAGTTTCAACCAATTCTATTCATGGAACTACAATCTAGGCAGCTAACAACTTGCCTCTAAAAGAGTGGGAACTGATCCATTTACATGATTTTTACCCTTTTGAGAGTGAATCTTCTAGAATAGATAAAAACAAGCCAAATTTACATGCCAAACATAAATTTACATCATAAAAACCCAAAAATTCCATCCACAAGCAAAACTGGTCCATACTAGGCGAAAATCTGAGCTGGCAGTTGAAAATTCAGCAAAAATTTAAGTGGGTCGCATTTGAGCCAAGTGGGTCGCATTTTTTTCAGCCTGAATTTGAGGTACTTCCCAGCATCCAAATTGAGCTCATGATAGCTCGTTGGAAAGCCCTGGATGTTGACTATCCAACCCAAGTGGCATTTTCCAATTTGGAGCTCATTTGACCCTCCAAAACTTCTTTCTACCAGAAGTACTTTCTGCTGGTGCAAAAGGTGGCAGCAAGGTGGTTTTCATGGTGTTTTTGAGCTCTTTGACCATCCAGAATCTGATGAAATGCTTAGGTAATGTCTGAGGATGCATAACTAACCATGCAAAATCCAAAAATGAAAAAATTTCCTCCAGCAAGTGTCCCAAAAAAAAGTGAGCATATGAGTGCGAGACCCACTTAACTGAAAAACCTGTTTTTTGACCCCAAAAATTACAAAATGACAAAATTTTCTCCGAATTTGCTCAAATTTGGAGCGGAGGTCCTCCATCATGTATCTTGCCCAGTCAACGAAGCCTCGGCCAAAATCCGAAGTGGATTAGGCCTTTTCTGCCGTCTTAGTGCTTCACGCAACCTCCTCTTCAGAATCTTCATTCTCGCTTTGCAGACATGCATGCGAGCCCAATAATGGCCTTTCATGTGACGAAGCATGTCTTTGTCTCTATCATTATCCTATGAATGTACCTACGCTGATGAAGAAGGCGAGACCCCTTCCACGCCATGTGGAGATAGTACTCGCGCTGCTGATGAAGTCAACGAGACCCCTTCCACCCCGGGTGGAGATAGTACTCGTCGTGATGCTGAAACAAAGCTCTGTGGCTTCTCTGATATGTTACCACTACTGGTGCACTGCTATGTTCCATATTAGTACATCAACCTCAACGATTGAGTCACTGTCTGACTCCTGCTCATACTCTGACTTCTGTCTCTGACATGGCTTTGAACGAGATATTTGCAATATGTATATATTGATATAGATGCAGTGATGTCAAAGTTTAAATGCATTCTCAAAAACCCAAATATATTGCATATGTACCAAAGCATCATAGGAAACACACATGGTAATAATTCGTTTAGGTGGATTGGGATAAAAGAACAGCCTCTGCTTTGATTACAAGTGGATTTTGACAAATGAGTACCAAGTGCAAAATGTGGGGTGCAGCCTTTAAAATACTGGATAAAATTTGTCAAAGGGAACAATGAGTATAAGACCGTGTTTGTCAATGGGAAGTGAGACACAATGTGACAATGATCCCAGTGAAACAAAAAGCCATAACAGTGGTAAAATAATGATGAAGACAACAGTGGTAGAATGAGTGTGAGGGCAGTGAGATTTTGACAACATATGCAGAGGTATATATATCAACCAAACAAAGTGGGAAATCCTTCACAAAAACATCCATATGTATTTAAAACCCTAGGGAATAAATCTGCTATGCATATAGGGTTTCACCTCTCCATTCAAATAAATCAATTTTCCCACTTCAAGACATCACAACCATATTTAAAATCTACTGAGCATTGATTGAAAACCTGTTTGAAAGCAGCTGGAGTCGATTCCACATGAATCTGGGCGTAAGTGGGTCGCATCTCCCTCAAGTGGGTCGCATGCCACAAGTGGGTCGCATGCGTTCAAATTTACACTGGCCAAAACGCACAAGTGGGTCGCATCTGCCAAGTGGGTCGCATCCCCCTCAAGTGGGTCGCATGCCTCTTGCCACATAGTTCATTTTGCAGGAAGCTTTTGGAGGCCTTCCCGGTGTCCAAATCGGGCGTGTGATAGGTCGTTGGAAAGATATTGGAGTCTACTTTCCAACACAGGTGGAATTATGCAATTTGGATTTCATTTACCCTGTCAAAAATCAAATCTCCCAACACTAATCAAAATGAGCAGAATGAGGCTGCCTCAAGGCAGAGCGCTGTTGCAGTCAACTTTTGAAGATCTTCCTCAACTCCAAATTGAGCTCATGATAGCTCATTGGAAAGGTATTTCTGTCTAGTTATCCTTTGATGCATCAAGAAAGTCATTTAGCCAACCATTATAGGAGAAATATTGATTTTCCCAAGGTCAATTCAGAGGTGCATTCAATTCTCCTAAGGAAACGGTATTTTTGATATTTCTCTAAAAAAAGGATACCTGTGTAAAAAGTGAAAGAGGTTTTTCTTCCTTGACATGTTTTGAACAAAAACCTCTCTAAGTTTCCCAAAATTCATCTTTTATTTCTCTGAAACATCTTTTGAGGGAAACTTACCCCGATGTGTGAAACAAGGAATTTTGTCGAAATGAAGCGAAATGAAGGGGATAAGGGGCTTCTAAATTCTTGGGGAAATTTTTGCAAGTAGGGAGGGATGTTAGGAAGCAGGGGAAAGTGGAATCACAGAGATTGAGAGAGGGGAAGGAGTCCAAAAGGGAAAAACACAGGCCTAGCCTAGAAAATTGCCAAGTTGTGGCTAGAAACTAGGGTTTGTGCAAAAATGAGGAATTTTGGGGATCTCAGTGATGGGAAGTGTTTAATGAGGTATATTAAGGATAGGGGAAGGTTTGTGAACATCAGTATACAAGTCTTTTCGATGATTTGACCATCCAAGAGAAATTACCTCCAAAACCCTAGGAGAGGGAAATGGACCTTACCAAGGCACAACTGAAGCATGAACAAGCTGTAAAATGACCCAATGGAACTTAAAATGATGATGAAAACCCTTTGAATGATGATACACTCAGCTGAATGGTGACATGGACTGACATTTGGACAAATTTGAAAAGAGTGAAAACAAACCCTAGACCTAATGCCTAGTGACCAAATTTTGCTTGAAAACTCTTTGAAATGACAAAATTTGAACTTGACACCTTAAAATCACTTTGTAAGAGCATGTTTGATCACTGGAGTAAGGCTGCAAAGGCTGACTCTAACAGAATCCTTTGTGTTTAGGGTACTGATGTTCCCCCATGAGGGGAAAATTGTTATAGTTTACCAAATAAAATATTATGAGAAGAAGACATCAACCTCCCTTGATGGCATCCTACCTTATGTAGGATCTTCACCTGATTTGATTACAACTTACACTGAATTTTGGCCTGAACAATTTAAACCATCAACCCCCCTTGGTACATACCTGGGAGAACCCCCTATGTTGTTGGAAGATGTTCCAACAAAAACACGAGCTTCGATGTGCATGATGAGTTCATCAAACACCCAACCGATTCAAGAACTAGTTTCAGACACCACGAGTGTTGCAACTGGTGACTCCACATTCATACTTATACCATCACCCAAACCTCTTTATTTTACATGCCACCCAATTTTGTTTTTCACCAGGCCATGGAAACACTTACGTTTCCAAATATGGCTCTCACGATACTAGTATGGTATCTGGCCCCTCACATCATGTCAAAAAATTCAGGTATCACATCGATGGGCATCATTCTAGTAGCTCTGCATTTAGAAGCCACCTCAAATCAAAAAAACCCTACATCAACACTAGTCGATGCCAACAAAAAGGATAATAAGAAAGGGAAGAAGGTGGAAGCTTCAAATTCTCCCTCCTCAAGGGCACTTCTACCGTGTGCTTTAGGTGAAGTAGTTGGGCACCCTACAAATATGTGTCCAAAGTTAGATGAGTTGAAATATCTTCTACATGCCCCACAAGCACTAGTGAACCACCTTCCGCATATAAGAGCAAAGGCCATACTAATGTGTAACAAGGATTGTGAACTAACCATGCATGCACCATATGCACTAAATATGGGAATTACACTCATCATTTCCCATAAATCCCTCGATACTAAAATTCTTTGAGTGCACTAGTACAAACCAATACTGTGAGTCCATCAGTATTGGCTACACTGCTAGTTAACGATGGATCCAAAAAAACCCTTTATGTGTAAGAGGAACCAACTTCATGCTCATACTCCTCTCACTCAAACCCTTAAAATACAAGAAGACGACCATAGTTCTCATATCTTGCCTTGTTATGCGCCTTATGCGATGAACCAGACCATTTGATTACCCAAATTCCTAATTTTCGGGCATTAACCGATGGTATCTGGTTACCCACATTTTCTAAAGCAACATACCTAGGCGCAAACGTCATACTTGCTAGATTTGTGTAGGAAACCATCATGTGTGATACTTCCCTGATTCTGATATACATTAGTAATGAGGTCCATCATTAGGTATATTTTAAAGGGTTAAAATTCCATACCTCAGCAACTACGTTACCTTTCTCTCACATTTATTTACATTTTTATCATATTATGTTTAATGAGAAGGGCGTATGATGTTTGTCATGTCTTCTTGCCTAATTTTAATTAATTCTAGGAAATGTGGCTATTTTTTGAGATATTTTCCACCTAAGGGCTCAGAGTAGACAACAAGGAGAGATTGTAGGAGGATTTTCCACCTCCTTAACTCTCTCAATCATCCAATATCACATCAATATCTCCCCCAACAACTCGAAGGAAAAGGCAGCGAAGCTCCAATTTTCTTTTGATGAAAGAGTAATTATTTCTACTTTTGAGGGAGTATTTGGTAGCTACCCACTTGTATAAATAAGTATATGCAAGAGCTCAATAGGATTCAAAGTTTGTATTCAACTAGGTAGCTCGTGAGATTTGATTTAGTGTTATTTTTTACTATCATATGATGCACTAGATATTTTTATGCAACGACAATGATAAGTTGCTTGTTCCATCATTGATTTAGTCTCAAAGGGCTGATGATTTTGGGTTAGGGCCCATTCCATTGGCTAAGACCCTCTTGTGTATTTATTTTATCTCTTTATGTTTCAACATCTTGTTTACTCTATTTACATTCTAGCATCATCAAAAATCCATCAAAACTGTACTTGTAGCCTCTCTTCCTCACCTCTCTCATGGGAGCTTGAGGAGAAGGATATCCAGCCACACATAAAAAGTAGTTTTATTATGATTTCTTGGAAAGGTATATAATGTGATTATCATGCTCGTAATATGCTTACTATAATTTAGGAGTTGGATTTGTGTTAGATTATATTTCAGCATAGATTAAGTAGGGGTTTTCCATTCAACTCATATTTTGCACTTCTTAACTTGATAATTTTTCAATAATCAATGCACGAATGTGTGTATTGTTTTCATGGTTGTCTACAGCTATAGGGAAAGGATCCTTTCCATCCCATTCATCCTCCTTCTCTCCAACCTCCAAATCTTCCACCAAAACCCTATTTTGTGAAACTACCTTCACCATCACAGTGAGCAGCCTTCCAAGTATAAAATAAGCCTTCCAGGGGTTCTCAGTTTGGCTGTAGGTGTTGGCCACCTCTCCCTCACCTCATTGCACCTTATCTCACCTTTCCACACCTTCCTTTTACCTTTTCCATCCTTAAAACCCTCTCGCCCTGTTTCCAGTAGCACTTCAGGACATCCTGTAGCAATTACATGACATCTTGTAGCAACATTGTAGGGCACCTATTCGCTCTAGTTCAACTCATTTTTCCCTGGAACCTATTCACTATAGTTCAGATCCTTTTTTCCTGTTTATACCAGAATATGATGCACTTGGCCCCAACTTTGAATTCATGGTTAGAAGAGACTCTTAGGTCACTCTAAAGCTCTTTCATTCCTTACTACAAAAACATAGTATGCATTAGGGTTTTATTTAATTTTAGAATTAGATTGAATTTCACATGCAAATACAATTTGAATAAAACATTATATAGGATTTGGTTTATGATTTCATGAAGTGTTTGATCATAGAATAGTTCCTTTACTGCAAATAAGTAGATAGCTAGATAAATGATTTCCCATAACATAATTTCCTTTTTTTTTCCACAACTAGGCTAATTGTTTATTATTTTCTTTCATTTTTAATTGAATGTAGGAGTTTGATAGATATTCTCTTTTTCTAATACTAGAAGCATTCCCCTACATTACATTAGCTAGATACACTTTAATCAAGTAGAAGGAATGGCAGAAGTATTACTAATCAGAAGATCCAGTTGAGGGTGGCCTGAGTATAATCCATATGATGTGCATATAGAACTGTCACCTCTAAGTTTGTACGAACCTCAAGTGGATAAGCAAAGCTGAGTAGCCCTTAGGAGTTGTAAAAAACTTGGTGCAATACTAGGGCTCACCACTTTTTGGTGCCATTGTCGGGGATGTCCCTATGTAGATTCTTATTTTCTTCTTAAGCATTGTTTTTTTATTTTGTTTGCATACAATTTAAAAAAGTGAAAAATATATTAAATAAAATTGTCTTTCATGCCTTGTAGGAGTAGGGACAACCAATGAATTTTTTTACCAAAAACCCCCACATCCCAATACAATGAACCTTCACTCTTCTTCAGTGACTATGAGTTAGAATACCCTCTAGGTGAACAACCTAAAAACTTTGAGGAACCTATTGGGGAAGAAGAGGATCTTTCTTCACAAGAGGAACCTACTTCACTAGTTCAAGCTATGGCTAAGAATAGAACCCAAGGATTATTTCCCATAAGAGAAACCAATGGAGAGACTAGGATGAAAAGGATCAGCCGTTTATCCCTTCCACACTTCCATGGCTTAACTTTCGAGGACCCTGACACATCCATGTTTGATTTTGTTGTTGTCTGTAGTGTTATCACTCTCCCCAACTTCCCAAGGCTAATAAAGGAGTGGATAAAGGTAACCACAAACCAATATTTTGGTTAGGCAACTAGCCCTACCTAGACCAAAGAGGGCTCTCTCTATGTCACTTTTAAATAATCAATGAATGGCTGAGTTCCATATAATTTTAGGCTAGATATATATATATATATATATATATATATATATAAACTAGAAACTATTAATTTGTTTGGTAATTGAGATGCTGGATAGAAATAAGAATCAGGGAAACTAAAGATGATTTCAAAGATTGAATTGCAGAGAACAGGCTGAGGCCAGATAGGTAAATTATTTGAGTATACTTAAATTTTCATTGTGTATAGTGGTAGAAAAAGGCAGGGGTATGAATGAGCATTTTACTGAATTCATTCATTAGAAGAAGGTGAAGAAAAAGGCAGGGGTTTGAATCAGCATTTTACCAAATTCATTCATTAGAAGAAAGACACACTTATGAAAATCTTGATAAACAAACCATAGAAATAATTATTTCTGTTTATAGACTAAAATATTAACATATAGAAGTTATAATGGAAATGGAATAACGGAGAGGAAAACAATTCTCAAAATAAATACCACTGGAATCCCACAATAGTTGTTGCAACATCTTTGATTTCATTAAAATATGTTTACAATAGTGCCATGGTAAAGTATGAGACTATCACACTCAACTATCGAACCTATTCTACATATATAAACTGTGTATTTATAGATTTAAAATGGTCTGCAAGAAAGGCTAGACTCTCGAATATCTTCAAGTACAAGGACTTTATTACATTTGAAAGAAAATAGGAGGAAATATGTTTCTATTTATTATATCTCTAGAAATATTTAGTTGAGCACTCATCTAAAGCTTATCAAACCCAACAACCATGGGGATGTGGCATTTTCTTATCCTGAACCATAGGTCACGATGTACAGGTTTTGTTGATAGTTTCAAAATAGATTGAGCAACTTCTGCCTTGTTTTCTATTAATTTTCCAACTATACCTTGAATTTTGCCTATGAATTTTTGAAAAATGCTAGAGATGAAAGTAATGGTGGCATGGGTTTAATGGAAATATGTTTTATAGAAACTCTACCACTGTTCCTTTCCTTTAGTTTCTTGTTTGTCATCATAGGGTTTTGAAATAAATGTAGAAAGAGTGTTGGAATGGAAAAACATGTATGGATAGGTTTTAAACCAAAAGGAATGGGCACGTGAAATATATGGGAAGGAGACATGTTGAAAGTGGGGTTAGCAAGAGGAATCAAAGGAAAAGCGGGAAATATTATGGTTTGGTAGGTTATGGAGGAAAATGGTGGAATTAATTAGCAAAACAACCATTTTCTCCTTAATGGCGCAACCCTTATGTTTCGTGGAAAACCTGAAACCTTTTGGATAGAATGGCAGGTGACGTGGAATGAGTAATAGCAGGAATAACAGTGGTAGGGCCTAGTGGTATTACCAAACAAAGGGAGAATGGCTCCGACGGATATGATAGTAGTAAAAAGTTTGGACTGAGGGGGGTGCGAAATGCAGAGAGGAGGATACGTAGTAGGAGGAGCAGTAGAGAAAACATATTTTCGGACCCTGCTATGAAACCAGCTCCAAAAAGAGAAAAAAAGAGAGATCAAAACCTTCGAAATAAGCCAATTCGAGGGTGAAACCTCCTTTACATTACATAAATAAACAATTCTTGGATGATACAAATGACAAAACTTCCTTCTATATATAAGAGTCCATGGTGTCATAATATAATCCTAGCCGACCTAACAATAATAATGTAAGGGAAAAATAATAATGAAATTGGGGTTACAAGGGCACAATAATAATAATAAGGGGGCTATTCTAACAACAATAAGGGACTACACTAGTAATATAGGGACCTAACATGCCCATTTCCTTTTAAAAAATGTTGTCCTCAACGCTTGAGTAGCTCCCATGTAGAATCTTCAGTATGATAAGTTCTTCCACTTGATGAGATACTCTGAAATTGATTGATTTCGTAGTTGTCGAGTTCTTATTTCCGTGACTACTTCAGGTTCCAATATGATCTTACCTTCCTCATCAAGTTCTGGCAGTATTTTTTGAACTGGAATTTTTTCACTTATAACCTTCTTTAAGCATAAAACATGGAAAACTGGATGCACTCGCGAAGAAGTAGGAAGGTCCAATTCGTATGCCATAGTACCAATATTTTGTAACACCTTGTAGGGACCATAGTATTTTGGCGATAATTTATTATCCTTCTTAGCTTGCTCGAGGGACATTTTTTTGTATGGTTGTAGCCGTAAAAATAACCAGACTCCTATATCAAAACTTCTCTTGCTGTGATGTTGATCTGCTTATTGTTTCATTCGATTTTGTGCCAGATTTAGGCTCTCCTTTAAGAGTTGGAGAACTTATTGTTGATGGTTGATGTGATCTTCCACTTTTGAACCTTAGAATTTTCTCTTAAAGATGATGTGATGGACGGTGGATGATATCCATAGAGTGCCGTAAATGGGGTCATTTTTTTTGCAGTATGGAAGGAAGTGTTATACCACCATTCAATGAGAGGTAACCACTTTACCTATTGTGTTTGTTTATCAGATACAAAACAACTAAGATATCCTTCCAAATATTTATTCACTATCTCGGTTTGACCATCGGATTGAGTATGATAAGATGAGCTATGAGCTAGTTGAGTGCCCAAACAAGAAAATAATTCCATCCAAAAATTTCCAATAAAAATGGGATATCCATCGCTTACAATAATCTTTGGGTTTCCATGTAGCTTTTTAATTAATTCAATAAATACAATAACAATTGTACTTGCTTTAAATGCATGAGATAATGCATAAACGTGCGCATACTTGGTAAGTCTATCAACTACCACCATGATGACACTCTTTTCTTCGGACTTAGGTAAACCTGTGATAAAATCCATTGAAATATCCTCCCAAGGTGGACTTGGAATGGATAAAGGCTGTAGAAGACCTAGGGTCTTAATTATATCAACTTTATTTTGCTGGAAAACCAAACATTGTGCCACAAAATTTTGAATATCAGATTTAAGGTCATCCCAAAAAAATTCTTTCTTCACCCTGTGGTATGTTTTTAAAAATCATGAGTGTCCTCCTAAAGGAGAAGTGTGGAATTCCAAAAGAATATTTTGTTTTCGAACTAAATGTATAATATGTACTAGGATCTTGCTGCAACTTATTAATGAGTGTCCATGATTCTTCATCCTTCTTCCATTCATCCCTTGCTTCATTTATCCAATCTGGTTGGATAATAGAAATGGCACACAAAAATTCATCGACCTCTTTATTCTTTCTTGAGAGTGCATCTGCAGCAACATTTAGCTTCCGTTTTTTGTATATGATTTCAAAGTCATAACCGAATATCTTTGTGACCCATTTTTTCTGCTCTTCTAAAGATATTCTTTGTTCCAAAGAGTGTTTAAGACTATCATGATTATATTTTACCTTGAAGTGTCTTCCCATTAGGTAAGGTCTTCATTTCTTTAGTGCATGTAGTATTGCTAATATTTCCTTCTCATAAATAGATTTTTGTAAATACTTTCCTTTGATTGGACGAATTTCAAAAGAAATGGGTCTTCCTTCTTGCATTAAAACAACACCAATTCCATTTCCTGAGGCATCACTTTCCATAATAAAGGTTTTTCTGAAGTCTGGCGTAGCTAATATCGGTGTTAGGAACATTGCCTCTTTAAGATGTTCAAAGGCCTTAGTTGCTTCAAGAGTCCATGAAAATGCATCTTTATTCAATAATGTTGTTAGAGGTGATGTTATTCTCCCATAATTCTTAAAAAACTCTCGATAATACCCTGTTAACCTAAGAAATCCTCGCAATTTATTTATGGTTGTGGGGACTTTCCATTCCTTAATGGCTTTAATTTTGTTAGCGTCTACCTTAACACCCTCTTGAGATACAATATGACCTAGATATTCCACCTCTTGTACTCCAAAGAAACATTTGGATGTTTTTTCATAGATTGTTTCTCCTCTAATAGTTTGACCACCTTGTCAACATGTTGAACATGATCCTTCCAAGACCTGTTGTAGATTAGTATATCATAAAAAATAATAGCACAAATTTTCTAAGGAAGGGTTTTAAAATGGAATTCATCAACCCTTGAAATGTAGAAGGTGCATTGGTAAGGCCAAAAGGCATGACCAAAAATTCATAATGACCCTCATGAGTTCGAAATTTTGTTTTTGGAATATCTTCATTCTTCATTCTAATTTGTTGGTATCCTGAACGAAGATCCAACTTGGTAAAATAAATTGCTCCATGTAATTCATCCAATAATTCATCAATCACAGGAATGGGAAATTTATATTTAATAGTGATCTTATTGAGCTCCCTATAATCCAGACACATGTGCCATGATCCATCCTTCTTGTGCACCAATACTACTGGAGCATAAAAAAAACTTTGACTAGGTTGAATTGTACTAGCCTCTAACATTTCTACAATCATACGTTTAATTTTTCTCTTTTGGACATAACGATATCTATAAGGCCTGATGTTTGGAGGAACAATTCCTGGAATCAAATGAATATCATGATTATGATCACGAATAGGTGGGAGTCCTTTGGGAGTTTCAAACACCTTGGAATGATTGTCCAAGACTTTTTGGAGATATGGAGAAATATATGATTTTGATGTTGGAACTTTTAGTGAGCATAATTGTGCAATTACGCCTCATTGTTATTTCTTCAAAATATTTGTAATGACATTAGATCTTATTATCTTTCTTCTCTTTGCTGCAACACCCCGTAATTCAACTTCCTTTCATTTAGAAAAAAATTCCAAGAAAATTTCTTGAAAATTAAAAGATATCGTCCCCAAAGATTGTAACCATTGTACTCCTAGTACAACATCAACATCTCCCATTGGAATGGAAATAATTGGACTATTCAATACATATTCTCCCATGGTTAGCTTGATATTATGACATTTTACAGGAAAATTTATAGTTCCTCCATTTGCAACCATCACTTGACATTCTTGTGCTGGGTATAGGAAACAATTCAATTCCTTGGCTACCTTACAATGAATAAAATTATGGGTACTACCTGAATCAATCAACACTATTACCTTTTTCTCCTTGATATGTCATTCTATCTTGAGAGTTTTAGGAGTGGTAATTCCTGCCAATGCATTACACGATATGGCCAGACTCATTTCTTCTTCTGCTAGGCTTGGTTCCTGGTGTATATCCTCTTCTTTTAAATTTTCTTGTTCATTTTCTTCCTTGTCTTCACAATCTATGTAAAATAATTTATTCTCAGCGCAGTTATTACCTCTAGTGAATTTTTTATCACAACTGTAGCAAAGCCCTTTTGCTCTTTTTCTTCCAATTGTTGTGGTGTCAACCTTGTAGGTTGTGGAAATCTAGGCGTAGAAACACTTCCTTCTTTATAGAATTGAGTGGTAGGCTTCCTTGTCGCCATAATTTTACATTGAACTTTTCTTGCCAACCTGAATGCCTTCTCCAATGAATCAGGTTCCAAAACGCGAACTTCATGTTGGATGTTATCCTTTAAAGTGCCTAGGAAGAGATCAATCCTGTGTCCCTCTGGAATATCAATTACCCTTATATTCAATTTTTGGAAGTCCTCAATGTGCTGCCCCACTAAACCCTTTTGCTTGAGATTTATCAATTGGGTAAAGAAGGTGTTGCTCTTTGTATCCTCATAATGTGCTATCATTTCCTCCGTAAAAATTGACCAAGTGACAATTTTTCTACGGGAGCAAAGCCATTGATACCATACAAATGTATTTTGTTCTAAATGTAAAGTTGCAATGCGTACCTTTTGTGTGTTTTGCACGTTATGGAGATCAAAATATTGCTCCATCTTTAGTATCCATGTTACAGGATCCTTTCCATCAAACTTCCTCATATCCATTTTTGGAATATGGTGGTTCTTCCCGCCAACATTAGAGTTTATGAAATCACGATTAACATTTATTTTGTTCTCATCATGAGGTTCTTCTACTATCTTTTCACCATTAGGAAAAATTTCTTGTATCAACTTTGTCAAATATTCGATGTTTGATTTTAGATCATCCATCTTAGCTTCCATGCCAGCTTCCATGCCATCCATCTTAGCTTCCACGCCTTTCTTCAAACCGTCCATCTTCACTTCCACGCCATCCATCTTAGCTTCCATGCCTTTCTTCAAACCGTCCATCTTCACTTCCACGCCTTTCTTAAAAACTTCCATTTCATTTTTTGTTGCTCTTTGCGAGAGTGAAATTTGTTGCACTTGCTCTTGTAATTTTGATAGATCATGTTGCAATTCTTCATCTTCATGAGTCATAGTAGAGCCTTAGAAAGGCTTAATGGGTGTTGAATTATTTTTAGGAGGAATTTTGGGAACCCAGTAATGATATCTATTATACTACAATATGCCCTTGTGTTGAAGGTAAATCCCTGGACGGAGGTGATCCTACTGTGACGGGTCTAGCAACAATCATCAAATGCTACAGCGCAAGTTCCTAATTGCGAATAAATAGACCAACGATGGAGGCCTACCTGGAGTCCAACACTATGATTCATAGAAGAGACAGTGTTCATGTTCCTTAGCCTCGGTTAGATCATGGCTCCAATGATCTCCGTGAATGAACACACACATGTAAACAATATGAATACCAAGCATAAAATCTAGAATACACAACTATATATTAGTTAGAAAAGGATATAACTCATCATTATCATAAGTGAAAAACAGATTGGAACCATAACCAGTAGTCATTCATTAATAAACAATCGAAAGAGAGTACAACCAATGTTCTTACGCTGAGGTCTCCTTTGGAGGGGTCTCCAGTAGAACACGTCTCACAAAGCCTGCCAAGGATGGGACAAGCCTCTCTTAGAGTCTCTCGACGGTAGTCTCCTTTCTCGAGTTTGGCCTTAAGGGAAGAATGAGGGCTCTTGCAGCAATAAGGCTCTTGGGAATTTGAGAACTTGGAGATTCAAGACTTGGGCACTTCAAGACTAGCTTGCAATGGAAATGGGAAAGCTTTTATAGATGGAGGAAGGGGAGTTGGGATCCCTATAATTGTGGGATAGCCCTATCCTCAAGGAAGCTTTCATGAGAGGTGGCAAACCACTTCCTCTACATGGAATTCCCGGAGCCAAACATCCCAACTCAAGATAGATAACAGTTTTTGAGTCTGTTGAAACGAAACTTCCACCATTTTATTTAAAAAACACTCCTTAAATTGGCTGGCGTGACTGCGACTCTGGGATAGAGCGCCAGTTGGCGCGGCCTCTTTGTAGGATTTTCCCCAGTGGCACGAGTGATGAACTGTCTACCCGCGCCAATGCAAAAAGGGATGTCTTTATGGTTTTTTGCAAGGAGATGTCTTCAGGGCAATTGAAGCTCATGTTTAGAGGAATGCAATGATAGTGGTTTCAAGGCATGACATTGCTCACAGGTCACAGAATGGGCCCTCCAATGTGCAGGACGGGGAATGGTAGGGACGGTGACAAATTACTGTGTAACAAATGCCCCCTAAAGCATGAGGCCCGAGAGAGAGAGAGGGGTGAAATGCTTTACGAGAACGTGTCCAACTGAAACTCCGCCATCGGAAAACCTGCGTGGAGAAATACAACTGATATCTCAAGTACATGATGTATATGTGGTATGGACGCAGCCATCCAAAACAGAGTATACAATAATCCAGATCCAAGGTATGGACACAGCCATCCAGTGAGGATCGATAAATAGACTCAGGTATGGTCGCAGCCATCGAGTGAATAAGTCATGTAAATAATAATCCACAAAATCGCAGCCTCGATTACAACAGACATAATCCAGGGTCTTGCGCTCCATCTCGACCCGAACAAACTAAAAGTTCAAGCATGCGAATATGTGAGCTGAAGTCGAACATGCAAGAACATCGTCTGATTACCATCCAATGATGAAAGTTGTTAACAGACGCAAGAGGAACCACCAATAATGACGATGGCCCTCAAGGTACTACAGGTACAATCTACGGCATGTGAATCAATGAGGTGACGTTGAACACCCGTAGAATCACTCGATCGGAGGCCAATGATGAAAACCTCACGTCGAATGCAATGAACCTACTATTGAGGCATGCAGGCTCCAAGGTACCATAAGGGAGTCTCTAGATCAGCTTCCTGAAGTCGACAGGAAGCGACCTTGATCGAAGGTGGGCCATAATGTTTCCCACATCATCGACACGAGACAGAGGAACATGATGTTTTTGTTGTGAATCAGGATCATATGAGAACCAGAGGAAGGTTGATATTTGCAGAGGTCAACTTCTCTTTGAACATATAACGACACAAATAGTGGTTTTGGCAGTATTTGACATCAACGAATCAGAGGTCATGGTGACGAGGCAATGAGCAGAGGAGAGGTCAAAAGGGATTATCCAAACCCATGGAGGCAAGTGAAAGAATGAGATGAGATATTCCCAACCCGACACGAATGCAGACAAGTGCCATGTTCAAGAGCGAAATACTGCCGACACGACAATGATGATGGTTCCATTTTTCCCCCACCATTTCTGGCGAGTACCCCAATTATTTTTTATAACAAGCTTGAAGGGGATAGCATATGCTTGTAATATAAGTCTGCCCTTCGGGCGAATCCATCCTAGTACATTTAACGAGCCCTAGGAAGGAGGAACTCGGAGAACGTCATTTCGACTGAATCCGATGTCATCAAGTTTTAACGAGTGTGACAAAGGAAGAACTCGGCGTCTTTTCATGTTTAGAGAGTTTGAAAAGACAGCAGAAAAGTAAACTCCAAAAGGGTCCCTTTTCGTAAATAGTTTCTCAGACCCGAAAAGGTAGAAAACAATATCCGAGAAAACCTCCTAGTCACGATAGGCTAGGGTATTCCTTTTTCGTAAATAATCCATCCCAGCCCGAAAAAGGGGTAAACGTATACTGGGTAGATGTTGTTTCGCAGCCACTTTAATGAGATCGAAACGACAAGGGCCTCGGCAATCTTTTCATGTTTAGAGAGTCAGAAAAGAGATGAAAGATGACTCCAAAGTGACTTTTTCGTGTTTTTACCGAGTCCGAAAAAGTATAAAATACAACTTGTTTCGCCGTTTACATTGCATAAAAACCTGTTGCTGCACAGAAAGGCAAGTGTAAAATCCATTTTCGACAAAACATACGAAATATTAATGAAAAAATGACTTTTTAAACCTAAATAGAGCTCAAAAAGTTATAAATAAGTCTAAATGGTAAAAATAAAATTACTTTTACTTTTTACCTGAGTGAAGAGCAACATTGGTCCATTTACTGTGCAATCTTCTGGCGGCGATTACGACCGATCCGGGCTACTATTCAGAGTTCTGTCAGTTCCAGGTAAAAGGCGCTTCCTCATACTTCATTTCAATCCGTTTTTTAATAGTTTTCCATCATGCAATAGACTTCTGTGGCAACTTTTTAAATTTTTAGGGCTCCGCTCATTGGCGCGGGTATCGGGCACGGACCCGCGCCAATGGGCTTTTATATGCAAAAGGCTCGCGCCAGCAGCCGAACCCAATTTTCCGCCTAGAAATTCGACATTTTAATCAATTTGAATGAATTTTGAAGCTCAACAGAGATCTAATTAAAGGTTTATGACCATGTTGATGCAGGAAACCGAGCAAAATGGTGATTGAGTGGAAAGAAAGAGAGCATGGGGAAGAGGACGAAATGGCCATGGAAAATGAGGCCTGCATGAATGCCCTCAGAAACTGTGGGCTCAAGAAATTCTTCCTGACACCTTGTTTACGAGCTCAACCTGAGCTACTTCAGTACCTGGTGAGCATTTGGGATGAACAAGAACAAGTATTCAAGCTACGAGACCAGGTGTTAGAACTGGACGTTTCTGATGTGTACTTCATAACCGGACTGTCGCGCAGAGGTCCGGTACCCATACTGACAGGGAGCAGACCGTCTGGTGAGAAAATGGAGGAAGTGATGGCCCGAGTGTGCCCAAGGGCACAAATGGGATCAGGGAGTAAAAAGGTGGATATCCACACTATCCCCGATCTGGCACTACGAGTAGTGCTACATACCATCACGCGGGCTGCAGGATCGCAGGCACCGCACGAAGCGACGAAAGCCCAACTCTTACTGGCTTCAGAGTGCATGAGTCCCATACTGTTTGACTGGGCCACAGCAGTAACGATCAACATCAAGAGACAGCTGACGAGATGCAAACAAGCCAAGCTGAAGAAGTTTGGCTATGGTTCCATCCTGGTATCATTCATTCTGGAGTGATTACCAATCTTCCAGGGCCAAGGGGCCGTTGTAGCGGAGCCGATACCACGAGAGCCGAGAATGGCTCGCTGGGCAGCACTAATGCCCAGAGCAGGAGGAGGCCAACAGATGTCCTGGAGGCCAAAGTTTTTTGGGTGGTTGGGGCGCCAGTTGATTGTAGTTGAGGACTAGCCTTATGTCGGGACAGACTTTACTGGAGACCCAGATCTCCCACTGCCAGAGGGAGAGGATTGGGACGAAGAGCTGGGTATGATATGTTTTTATTTTTTATGTTTTATGATTTTTTTTGTTAATACATGTTCGTTCTGACAGCAGTTACATGTGTATGCAGATGTTGGCCCAGAGAGACCAGCCGGGATGTCTCCTATCGCACGGAGAGCTAAGCTTGCAGTCGATCCTCATGAGGAGGGTGCGGAAGGAGGAGAGTTGGTTCAGAACCTTGAGGGGATTTCTCGAGGGATTCCAGACTATGCCCGGTTGGTGGATGTACCGTTAGCATATCAGAGACATATGGTGGGAGTGCCTAGTCGCCTCCACCGTCTACTGAGACACCTAGTGCATGTGGTGACTTGTTATCATGAGCACCATGCAGACTAGCCTCCTAGGGTTTTATTTCATGCATATTTTTGAGAGACGTGTCGTCTCCAGATGTAATAAGATGAACATGTATATTTTTTGATCTTATGTGACACATGCTATGTAAACATTTCGATATCTATTTATATACATATCTATTTCTGGATGGATCTTCCTTTCACATGTGATGATGTTTTTATAAATTGCGCAAATGTCTATCTAAAACCATGTTAGCTACTGCATCTGTTAGTGTATTCATGTACCGGGGTATATGTTGATATGTAATATAGTCAAAATTTCTCTCCAGTAAACGAACACGCAGATACAGACGTAAAATGTGTGGATTTCTTACTGAATAGTGACCATTGAGTTGTGATACTACGAGTTGTGAGTCTAGATATACAAGCAATTCATGGATACCAAGGTTTACAGCCTCAGTTAATAATTCTAACACAGCACTATATTCCGCGACATTATTTGTAGCACGTCCCAGACACACACCTTGCAGGTTCACCAGCTCACCAGCAGGATCATAGATTACCCAGGCTGCCGAAGACAGATTCCTGGTACTGCGGGAGGCACCATCCGCGAACCCAACAAACGGATGGATGGACATCTGCACAATCAGGAAGACCCGATCAGCAGAAAGACGTTTACATTGCACACCACACCACACATGCACACAAATGAATAAACACACCTATGTACACACACCACACAAAAAATGACTTTAAGCGTAGTATTTTTTCAGGTACAGCCCATTTCTGGGCTGCGCCAGCGGAACTCCTTCATAATCTATAAGCTCGTAGGCCCCATTCTTTAATACCCGTTTAACTATATAGGGCCCATGCCACATGGGTTGGAACTTCCCCGCCCCAAGCTTATCGTGTGCTTGATCATACAGGAGGACAAGGTCCCCTTCAACGAAGGAACGTGGTGAAACAGATTGATCGAAATGGGCTTTGACCCACTTTTTTTGTGCCTCAATAACTAAGGCAGCTAAGCGGCGGGTTTCATCTAACCATTCCATATACAGGAGACGCTCTTCTTCAGCAGAAGTGTCAATTAGAAGTTCTACAGCTAATTTCAAAGAAGGAATCTCGCATTCAACCCGAAGAGTGGCTTCCAGACCATACACCAGTTGAAATGGTGTGAATCCAGTTGCACTCTTAGCAGACGTTCGGTAAGCCCAAAGAGCTGAGAACAGTTGGAGGTGCCAATTTGATTTATGAATCCCAACTGTTCGTTGAAGCATGGTGACCAAAACCTTTTTCACTGCTTCAACCTGGCCATTTTCCTGAGGGTAATATGGCGTTGAGCTATCATGGCGTAAGCCCAACCTCGATGTCAGCTCGGCCAACATATAATCTCGGAAATGTGTACCATGGTCGGTAACGATGGCCTGAGGAACCCCGAAACGCACGATGATGTGGTTGAAGATGAACTGAGCAGCTGTTTTACCGTCGGCCGCAAGTGTAGGCATCGCTTCGGCCCACTTGGTGAAGTAGTCGACAGCTACGATTATATACGCATGCCCCCCGGCCGAACGAGGGTTACACGTCATAAAATCCACGCCCCATTTCGCAAAAGGGCCGACAGTAACAACAGGATGCAAAGAAAGAGGTGGTGCGCGCATCTTGCGCTGAAACACCTGGCACGCGTGACATTTGCAGACTGTTGTAATACAGTCTTTGAATATTGACGGCCAGAAGTATCCTGCTCGCAGAATCTTTTGAGCAGTAGCATATCCGGACATATGTCCACCACAGGCACCACTGTGGCAGTCATTGAGGGCCTTTTCAGCCTCTTCCAAGGTAAGGCACCGGCGGAGCACCGAATCTACTCCAACACGGTATAAGGTATCTCCTACGATACGGTAGGGTTGAGACTGATGCCGAATTCAACATCAGGCATCTTTAGTCAACTGAGACCGAAATTTGGAGGTCTGAAGATACACAATGATATCGCCATACCAAGGGTCACGAGTATTGATGAGGAAAAGAGTTTTGTCCGGTATATGGTCTTGAGAGTGTGAAGGAGTGGAGTCTGTAGGGAGAGAGCATATAAGATCCGTGAAAACCAGTGATTTAGTTGACTTAGCAGTGGTGAACTCTAAGTCAAACTCCTGCAGGATAACGATCCATTTGGATTACTTTCCCCCCAGTAAATGTCGAGAGTGAATATACGTCATGGGGTTACAGTCTGAAACCACGGTAATCGTGCGCAGCAGGATGTAATGGCAAAAGCACTGTACATCGTGTACGGCGGCTAAAGCCAACTTCTCGACGTGAGCATAGCGTGTTTCCATGTCGAGGAGGTTCCGTGACAGATAATAAACAACATGTTCATTACCTTCATCGTCATCCTGCACTAGAACCATAGCAATGGTGCTAAACGCGGCGGCAAGATACAAAGTGAAATCACGGCGATAATCAGGAGGACGAAGCAACGGAGCATTAACAAGTAACGTCTTCAGCTTCTCAAAGGATTGTTGAGAAATTTTGTCCCAATGGAAGGGAACGTTCTGCTTTAATAGGCGTGTGAATCCTTTAGCCACCTCCGCGTAGTTCGGGATAAAGCGTCGAAGGAAGTTCGTTTTCCCTATAGACTCTGCAATTGATACAGTGAGGAGGGTGATGGGAGGTTGATGATAGCCTCGACCTTTAAAGGGTCAAGGCGAATTCCGTCTTTGGAGACTATGAATCCCAACAGATGGCCAGAATCCACGTAGAAGACGCATTTATGAGGATTAAGCCTAATATTGTAGCGCCTACAGCGAAGGAAGATATGGCGGAGGTGTTTAGGGTGGTCCTCTCACCTAGCTGAATGAGCTGGCAAGTCGTCTAGATAAGGTTGAACGATATGGCGAATGTCATGGAAAGCGTAAGACATCGCACGCTGGAAAGTGGCTCCAGCGTTCTTCAAGCCGAACGGGATCTTTTTATATGCGAAAGTACCCCACGGACAGATGAAAGTAGTCTTGTGTTGATCTTCAGGTGCGATATTAATCTGATTATACCTCGAGAAACCGTCCATTAAGGAATAAATCTCACTTCCGGCACATCTGTCGATGATCTGGTCTATGAACGGAGTGGGATAGTTATCCTTTGGACAGGCGCGATTGATGTCGCGATAATCGACACAGACCCTAATAGTACCCTGCTTTTTATCGACAGGGACAATGTTGGAAACCCATTCTGTGAGGGGGATGGGATAAATAAAGCCCGCGTTCAGAAGTTTTTCAACTTCTGCCTTAATTGCAGCGGCTTTACGAGGATGCATGGGGCGTAAGCGTTGGCGCACGGGCTTCGCACCAGGGTAGGTTGGAATCTCATGCACTACAATACTGGGATCAATCCCCATCATTTCCTCGTAAGACCAGGCGAACACATCTCTGAATTCTTTAGAAAGATCAGTATAGGCTTGAATCTCATCAGGAGAACAAGTCACTCCCATGTGAATATTCTCAACGATCCCTGGTTTAATGGAGATGTTGATCGGGATGGTTTGAGTGATATTACTCAGGTTACCTTTCGAAAAAACCTCATGCGTCAAGATGGGCGTCTGAAGAGGAGGGGTAGGGACCTGAGATGCATAACGCCCTAGACAATCTGTCATTGCCCCCAAGCTAGGCATAAAAGAGGAGTGATGATGTCTATTTCCCCAAGGCAGCTCTTCAAGAGACATAGTTTCAATGATGGCTTCATCGGAAGGAAAAGTCTCTTTTAGAGGATCAGGTGAATCGGCCTGACCAAGCCAGGGGGATTGAGAGTAGATGTCGAGAGCCATGCTCAAAGGAGCATGCTGACGAGGTGGAGGATCATATACATCAACAATTTCACAGTAGCTAATCTCTACTGGATTTAAGGGCATTGATTCTCCAAACTCAAACACCTGCTTAGGCGTAGGGATGATCCAGGGGTCATCAGACCTGGAAATCATGTTAACTTGAGCGGTGTGCGGTGGTGGTGCGGGAAAAATACCCATAAGGACGGGGTCTTTGAAGAGACCGGGTCCTATACTGTCAGGGGGATTTGGAATCTGATCCACGTATGGAACGTTGTTCTCTGAGGTAGAGGTGAAGAAGGACAACTGATCCACCGTAACAATTTTTCCCTCATGAGGGAACTTAGGAAGTCGAAAGACGGTGGATGGCACGTAGAGCATGGCATGAGTCCAGCTACATCCAAGAAGTATATTGTAGTTGAGCCTGGCGTCAACCACCTCTACTTCTACGTTGACCGTCTTCCCCTGTAAAGTGATCGCTAAACTCTCAAGAACACCCAGGGGTTTAGATTCCCGACCATCAAATGCCTCTAGGGCATTGAGAGATGACGAAAGGGCTGGGGATCCAATGGCCTTCCAGCAAGCAGAAAAAATAACACAGGTGGAGGCACCTTCATCCATGATGGCCCTATGGATATTAAGACAGTTAATCCCGACTTGAATAACAAGAGCAATCTGATGCGGAAGTCGGGGGGTGAAATTCTCTAAATCGAAGGTGAGAAGACTCGAATCGGCGGGATCAATGCCACCGATTGCAGACAATAAAGCCTTCCGTTGCGAAGGACAAATTTGAAGAACTTCTAGCGCAGACATAGAAGAAGGTGCCTGTGCCAAATCCTCAACAATGCTGTAGTGCTGAGCGGCACGGGCATTCGGATTATAAGAAGATCTTCGTAAGACACCTTTAGAAGGTGGCTTCACAACGGGTTCAGGAGTAGGATTCTCGATTTCCAATGAACCGGAGACAGGTGGGGGAGGTGGTCCATCCACAACCGCCTTCCCGGGTGCCTTCCGCGATTCAATATAATCCTTTGAACCCGTAGCGATGGAGATAGGTGCAGCACCATTCATCATAAAAAATTGGGACCCAAATGGTGCAGATAGTGACGGCTGTTTAACCATCTGGGTCTGCTGAGATGGTAATGGCTCTTTAAGAACTTCCAGAGTCCCTTTAGAGCCCTTGAGAAGTTGACTAACCTCGGATCGTCGTAGACAATATTTGGTATAATGGTCTCCTTCACAAATGAGGCAGGGGTACTTCGGTTTACGTTGAGAACCATCCTCAGTACCAGATTTAGATTCTGGCTTGGGGCGTCGGATTTAGATTTGCCTTTGCCCTTATTTTTCCCCTTGGAATTTTTCTCCGTAGGATTGGCCTGAACAACATTCACCTCCGTGGTTTTGCTAGAATCGGACGGGGCGGGATTAGCAGGAGTATTGTTGGAAGAATTAGACTTCTACTTCCCATTCGAAGATTTCTTCGAATTCTGAGACACGAAACCAATGACACCATCCACTGCAGGGGTAGGTGGAGCCTTAGAGGTTTCGGACCATGGAGCATCAGGCAAGATATAATAAAGCGTTCTGGACTAAGAATACACAAGATCCAGATATTGGGCACGCGCAATGGCTTGTTCTTCCGTCACACACGCTCCCATCGCAATATCTTGAGCGATTTTATTCACGAAGGAGGTGGTGAACCAGTGAGTTAGTATCTGATCAGGTATATGAAACTTGATCAGTCTACAACAGCGCCGCCACTCATGAATGTGATCAGAAATGTGAGTGGCCTTGTCCTGCTTTAAAGAAGTCAGGAGGTGCGTCCCGGCTTCATAATGGACCGGTAACTGAAAGTGCGTCAGAAAAGCCATGGCTAAGGAATTTAAATCTTTGAAGATGCCACGGGATAACTTGATTTACCACTTAGCAGCAGCTCCAGTCAAAGTGCGCTGGAAGAGGCGCAGACGAATGGAATCATCGACCCAAGAGTTGGACGAACACCAAAGATGATATGTCATCACATTTGCTTGGGGGTCCTCTCCAGCTTTACCCTCAAACTTGGGGCAATCACCTGGTATCTTGGTAGGGACCGGAGGCCAATACGGATTATGTAAAATCAGATCATTGGTCATTTTTTAAACATCCGGCAACTCCAAGGTCGCCAGGAACGGCAATGGCGGATTAACCGGCATGTCATGCCCGGGATGAGGACCGGTACCTGTACTCCACAATGGTTGTCAATATCCTTGCCCCCATGGGTTCTGTCACATAGGATTCTGACCGTAGGGGGTGTAGGTCGTATAACCAGACTGATTTGGCTGCTGGTAACCAGTGTGTGGGGCTTGATAACTAGAGTACGGACCCTGATTATGTGTCGGCCTGGTGTAAGCAGCATTTGGATTTGACTGCTGAGTATAGGTAAAACTGGGTGGAGGAGGATAATACTGAGAGCCTCGGGGTTGATTATAATTCGGTTGTGATTGACCATGAGGATAATAATTTCCCTAAGGATGAGTTGGCTGCTGATAGGTGGAACCCTGCGGAGCCTGATAACTAGGGCGCAGCTATTGATTTGGCTGCGGCATCGAATGAATCGACTGCTGGGCAGGGTTAATGGAATGAGCGGGCTGCCCTGAATGAACAGGTTGACCCGGCTGAGAGGGCTATCCTGAGTGAACAGGTTGACCCGGCTGAGAGGGCTGCCTTGAGTGAATAGGTTGACTCAGATAGATAGGCGGCACCAGTTGCGCAGGTTGACCTGGCTGTAAAGGAGCCCCAGTTTGTACCAGATGGGCCGGTTGGCCTGGAGGCGGAACACCGGGTTGTACCGGATGAGCCGCTTGGCCCGATGGAGGAACAGGGCCAGGTGATTGCTGGTAACCGGTTTGACCTAGAGCAGAACCATAGGATGGTCCCAAATGATATGCAACATTGGAAACAACAGGATACTGCGGTTGCATAGGTTGAGAAGGTTGGATTTCCCCCCCAGGACCATAGACCGGTCCCGATTGGTACCCCGCCTGAGGCTATACAGGTTGACTGGAAGGGCTATAATACTATCCTTGCGGACCGTATGACGGCCCTCGCTGGCCTGCAGGATAGCCTTGCATGGGCTGCCCCTATGGGTCATAAGGATAGCCAGGTTGGCCCAAAGGTTGGCCTTGGAAAGGTTTCCCTTGCGGGTTATAATCCTAGTTATAAGGTAAACCTTGAGCATGGAGGTAAGCCTCAGGAGCGGGTAGACGCAAAATGTCCCCGTGCTCATCATACTAACCTGGAAAAGCATACACGGGTGTACCATCCTGTGCATAGTGCGAAAAGTAAGAGCGGTTGGGATCTAGGGAGGACGGACCAACCTCGGGGTTCGGCTGTTGTAAAGACAACCGATACTCCTCCGGAGAGATGTTCTCCGGTATAGCAGTCACTAAATAAACGTCTTCGGGATACGGCATAGCCCTGGCGGAGGGAGCCGTGACAACGGGTGCATACGCAGCCACACATACAGTGGAACGGACGGGTACAGAAGTAACGGGTGTCTGAGGGGACACCCCCGGTGAAGGAGCAGTTAGCCTTAGAGAAGGAGCTGACACTCCCATAGAGGCTGCGGCAGAAATGATCTGACCCAAAGACCTGTACCCCAGCGGTAATGAGGGACTGGACATTGACATGATAGCTGTTTCAGAGTTGTCTCCCGAAAATAATATTCATGGGAAGAGCTGATAGTCTTCACCAGACGTTGGGATTTCCTCACTAGAATCACTCATGTTTGAGCCTGCCGCTAGATCTCGTAATAGACGGTGAGGACTAGGAGGAAAAATAGCAACTATAAAAGGTGAACCCGATGTAAGAGAAAGGAAGTCAGCTCCTAATCTCAATTCAGACACAGGGTCCGAAAAGGGCCAATCGAACTCAATTGGTCCCCCAAAGGGTTGCTCAGAAAGAATCGGTCCCCCGTCAGGAAACTCAGAAACAATGGGATGTTGTGGTTCAGCAGAGGATTGTGAAACCTCTGATGAATCATCCGTATAAGGACTACCAGTAGACAAAACAGAGGGTTCCGCCACTGTGGCAGAAACGACAAGAGAAAAAGATCAAACACACACATGGGCTGAAAAAGAGCCAAGACACACGATCAAACAGTCAACAAGCAAAGTCTAACAAGGCGTGTAATCGTGGGTGATTAATTTTTACCACATTGAAAAATAAGAAACTTCACCGTTTCATGTTTTAAGAGTCGAGAAACGGTCGAAAAGGTGACTCTATCTCTTTCAGATTTGACACAAGCATGAAAGGACAAGCGCTTGGTGATCTTTTCAAATTTAGGGAGTCAGAAAAGATCAAATGACTACTCAGGAATACTAGGAAAAAAGGGTGTACCAAATAACCGTGAACTGAAATATACACCTTGGTTTCAATAATGAAAGAGAAAACAACCAAGGACTTTCTGTACGTGCAGGCAATCTCCCTGAACGCTGTGTTCGGTGTATCACGGGTATAGGGCGGCAGACTCGGCTTCCTATGGATAAAGGATTGAAACCTAGTGGGGTCTCCCTTTATATACGCGACGGTACGGGGAGCACAAGTCCGTACTAGCGCTATCTAAAGCCAAGAGGTGAACGACAGCTACTAGGTTTTAAGACGCTGGAACACGTCTCTAGCCTAGACCTCTAAATATGTTTCGTTAGATTTCAATGCTACCTTAGTGTAAATTGAGTAGATTTTAAAGTTGATCTTCAATTACGTTTCAGTTTTCAGGCCCTAACGAATGTGCTGCCTCAAAAATCTCCTAAATGCAAAACTACATGCCACAGTACATCATTTCGTTCTATGAAAGCTAGCTACAGAAGAGTTGAAAACTTTTACACAAACAAAATGATCAGAATAGAACCAAAGATATCTCTAATGCAACTAATGAAACTAAAAACTTTTCTTTCAAATTCACTAATTACTAGTAAAATCGAAAATATTTCAATTTGCACTAATCAACCAAAAGAAAAAGAGATTTTTTTTTTATTTTCAATGTTTGATAGCTAGATGCACTAAACAAACCGAAAACAAATGAAAAGAAATTCGAGAAATGATATTAAGAGAGTAAAACGAGCGAATTTCACTCAATGGCACAAACAATTAGATCTCAAATAGACCAAAGTCTCTCAAAACCAACAAAAAGTCCCAAAGGCTCCAATGGACCGTGTGATCTAGGCCCAAAGCAAGAACAAACGCAATTTGAACGAAGGGAAGAAAAATCACCCAAAAATGCAACAAAACGGTAAACAACCACTAAGAGAATGCGGAGGAGCAATCAGAGAATTGACTGGATTAACAAAACACCAAAACTCCTAAGGAGGGCTTGACACACAAAGCCACTAGATGCCCTAGGGCTTAAAACGTGAAATTGATGGAGAAAAGCAAACAACCAAAGGATGAAGGAAAACTCCCAGTCAAACAGGACTCCAACACACTCAGTTAGCTAAAAAACCAAAAAGAAACACACTGACCAGACCCAGAGAGCTCAAAAATGAGGGAACCCTAATGCCTCACAGGAGTGGCGTGACTGTGAGGTTGTAACTGGTGCCAGAAAGCAATTGGCGCGGGTAATACACAAGAAACATGCGCCAATTGGCACGAATGTCGAGCTAAAAAGCGCGCCAGCCGAGTCTCTCAGCCAAAAATAAAAAGAACTACTCCAGAAGTAGATCAATGATATCCAAGCAAACCCAGAAGCAAAAAACAGCAAAAGAACCCAGCCCAGAAGTCTAACCAAGCAAGGAAAACCGCAAAACAATCAAAATGAGACAATCAAAACGAGACAATCAAAACTAGACGATCCCCAGTGGAGTCGCCAAATTGTTGAAGAGGTAAATCCCCTCTGCGGAGAGAGGCGATCCCTACTAGCCAACAAACGAGTCTAGCAACAATCATCAAATGCTACAGTGCAAGTTCCTAATTGCGAATAAACAGACCAACGATGGAGGCCTACCTGAAGTCCAACGCTATGATTCGTAGAAGAGGCAGTGCTCCCGTTCCTCAGCTTCGGCAGATCACGATCCCCACGATCTTCGTGAATGGACACCTGCACATGCAAGAAACAATACAAATACAAGCATAAAATCTAGAATACGCAACTATATATCAGTCAGAAAGGATATAACTCATCATTATCATAAGTGAAAAACAGAGTGGAACCATAACCAGTAGTCATTCATTAATAAACAATCGAAAGAGAGTACAACCAATGTTCTAACGCTGAGGTCTCCTTCGGAGGGGTCTCCAGTAGAACACGTCTTGCAAAGCCTACCAAGGATGGGACAAGCCTCTCTTAGAGTCTCTCGACAATAGTCTCCTTGCTCGAGTTTGGCCTTAAGGGAAGAATGAGGGCTCTTGCAGCATTAAGGCTCTTGGGAATTTGAGAACTTGGAGATTCAAGACTTGGGCACTTCAAGATTAGCTTGCAATGGAAATGGGCAAGCTTTTATAGATGGAGGAAGGGGAGTTGGGATCCCTATAATTGTGGGATTGGCCCTATCCTCAAGGAAGCTTTCATGAGAGGTGGCAAACCACTTCCCCTACATGGAATTCCCGGAGCCAAACCTCCCAACTCAAGATAGATAACAGTTTCTGAGTCCGTTGAAATGAAACTTCCGCCATTTTATTTAAAAAACACTCCTTAAATTGGCTGGCACGACTGTGACTCTGGGACAGAGCGCCAGTTGGCGCGGCCTCTTTGTAGGATTTTTCCCAGTGGCGCGAGTGATGAACTGTCTACCCGCGCCAATGCAAAAAGGGATGTTTTTATGGTTTTTTGCAAGGAGATGTCTTCAAGGAAATTAAAGCTCATGTTTAGAGGAATGCAATGATAGTGGTTTCAAGGCATGACATTGCTCACAGGTCACAGAATGGGCCCTCCAATGTGCGTGACGGGGAATGGTAGGGACGATGATAAATTACTGTGTAACAACAGGGCAATGGGAATTTCTGCAAGGCATCGAGGAGATGAAATCTTCAGTACTCTACCTCAAAAGGCGATTTCAGGAAGGGGATGTCGTTTTAGTCAACAGGGCTCAGCGTGCCAGAGAGTATGTGTCATTCTTGAAAGGGATGAGAGCCAACGAAGCAGAGCTACACGGCATAGTCAGCCGGCACAAAGAGGCCCTAGAATGCCAGAAACTCATCGAAAGGGAATCGGCTCGCGTCGTGGCTTTGAAGGCCTTGCAGCAGTTGATATACACTGTGGACAAGTTTGATGTAGTTTGGGCTTAAATCATGACAGCAGGGCTTCCGACGTGTTTGGACTCCACCACCCCTTCTATGCTGCGACCATTACCGGATTACAAAACATGCCTAAAGCAAGAAAGAGACCGTACAGATGTCATGACAGATAAAACTACCCGGCTCAAGGCCGAAACCATGATCGCGTCACTGCGCCCAGATTTTACTCTTCTCCACTTGTTAAATCATAAAATCCCTACTGAAGCAAATCCGAGCGACCTCACTGAAGCTTTCATAAGGGTAGAAGGATTTGCAATGATGCCTAAGCCTACCGCAGACAGTCAGCAGAGGTGTGCCCAGTTCGTTAGCCAAATTGCCAGTTCATCCACAAACGCGCCGCCACCAGTGTCAGCAACAGCCTCGACCCCTTCTCACAAATGATGAATTGTTATTTCATGATTCGGCCCTCGTGGCCTTTTTAATTTTTACTAAATTAGTTACTTTTTAAGTTTCGAGTGGGCTACTTGCTCCACTCCAGCATTTTATCTTTTTTATCAGACTACTGTTTAATTTTCTGTTTTAAAAACGGCCAAGTGCCTGACCATCCATGATGAGAGGCCTGATTCCTCATCGTGAGTTTTGTTGTTTTGATAAGAACCTGTAACAGATTTTGGTCATGCGAAGAAGATATTTTCTAAAAAAATATCTTCTCGCTGAGATAGGAAGAGGTCTATATAAGCAAGATCGAATGAGAAAAAAGGGTTCCAGATTTCCTGAAGAAACTTGCTGTAAGAATATTTTGTATGCTTGTGGTCGAATTATTAATGCAAATGCACAGAGCCCATAGGGTCTCAGCGAAGAGAAGTTATATTTTATGTGAGGATTCCGGTTCGGATGTTGTATGGTCTGTGACTCTTTCTTTGTAGTATTGTTTCATTGTCTATGTCACTGTCTCCATGTTCTTTATATCATGTTTTGGAATGCGAGTGACTCGCCAGTTCTGATATAAATTTATCGTTATATGGTACTTATATGAGGCTGGCCTAGCTACTTTAAATATGGCTCATACATGATATGATGTTTCGTTTTACACTTCATTCAGATTTCCTTTGTATTGAATATCGTGGAATCTTATTCATTCAGAACTGATTGGTATATATGGATTCTTAGTTCTTAAGCCCATACTATAGCAAAATATGTTTTCCGAATACCTTTCCATGGGTAATTAGTGCACCTCTTTTACCTTCTGCACCGCAAACGCCTTGATTTAACAATCTCCATATAACCTTTGGAAACTGGCCCTCCTTTATGAAAGCTGTTTCTAAGCTGTCTGATGCATTTGTGTAAGTAATTCTACTCTTGCCTCTGCATGTTTCTATATGTTTCTGATCTAAAAGCTGTCTAGTCCCATCAAATCTTGTAACTCATCAGAAAAGTTGATATGGTAAAGAGCCCTGAGCTGAATAATGGTCTTAGGATATACCTTCCACTTTTTACTAGCTAAGATGTCCTAGGCACTGGTCTCTGACAACTTGAGGCTGTCTCTAGGAACTACAACAGGTAGACCCACCGATATTTATAGAGTTGGTTTTATATGTTTTGAGATCCGTATATGTGGATTGGAGCGAATTTTATATAATTCCCATGTATATTTGTATTATGTGTGGTGTGGGGTTTTAAACCTTAACGCCTATATTTAAATGATTGCGATGGTTATTTAGCTCCTAAAAGGGATGGGTCGATATTTATAGAGATCCACGGTTATAATTTGAAAAGGCTTCAAGTCTAAAATGCTTCCGACGGGACTTAGTGGGCCATAACCCACAGGTCCAGGTTCGAAATTTATATATGAAAAGGGATTTTGGAAATACCCCAAGATCGCTTTGCATCAGGGGACCTTAATATCACTTTACAGTCTGATGAAATATGGGGTACTGATGCTCGTGTGGATCCACTGTCAAATTTCTTAAATGATATGTTTTTCAATCTGCAGATGTTGGATATAAGACCCTGTCCGATGATACCCACTTGGACGAATAAGAGGAAAGGGGGAAAATACATTGGGAAATGTTTGGATAGGGCTCTGGTTAAAGATAATATAATAGACAGATGGGGGACTCCCAGATCATCGGTATTGGTCTCTGATGTATCAGATCACATGCCCATCTCTATAACATGGAATGCATGGCGCATTATGAGGGGAATTCCTTTCAAGTTTAATCTAGTTTGGCTCGATGATGTTGAATATATTAATATGGTTAAAACAACATGGAACGAGGACGTCGATTTTGATGATCTCCAACCTATAGACCGCTTTCACCACAAACTACAACGATTGAAGGCTGTGTAAAAAAAGTGGGAAATACAGAAAAAATCTTCCCTCAAGGCTGAGCTAGCGGACATCAAACAACAGATGAAGAATATCTATAAAGGTTTTACAAATAAGGCTCCGGCGGAGGCAACATATATAATCCTTGAACAGCTTGGGAAGAGAAAGAGGGAGATTCTGGAGATTGAAGAGACAACTTGGAAGCTCAAGAGTCAGATTGACTGGCTGAAGGAGGGGGATCTCAACACAATTTTTTTTCATAAATATGCATCTGATAGAAGGAACAAAAATGCGATCTGGCGGATTAAAAGATCGGATGGTACATATGCCATAACTATTGAAGAGATACAAAAAGAGGCATTCTCACATTTCTCGGACTTTTACCAAAAAGAATTGTCTGTTGATTCGGAAAACCAATCATGGTTTTTGAATCATGTTCTGAGAATGTTTGATGTGGCAGCTATCAAGGCCCTCGAACAGGAAATCACTGGGAATGAAGTGCATAGGGTCCTAAATTTTTTTGCTTTGCACATGATAAATGCCCGGGGCCGGATGGGTGGTCGGCGGAATTTTTTACTTTCTTCTTTGATCTTATCGGTGAAGATCTTACGGAGGTGACTGAATTGATTAGGAAAAGAGGACACATGCCTGCAAACTTAAACTCTACCTTCATAGCTCTAATTCCCAAGGTGGTTGATCCGCAAACTTTTGCCGATTTTAGACCGATTGCTTTATGAAATTTAATGTATAAAATTACTTCAAAAATAATTTCAAATCGCATCAGATCTATCCTTTTAGAACACATCAGCCTGGAACAATATGGTTTTCTACAAGGACGATCGATTCACGATGCGATTGCCATTTCTCAAGAAGTTCTACATTCTACTCATGTTGGAAACAAGGAAGCTTTAATTATGAAGGTAGACTTGCACAAGGCATATGATTCGGTTGACTGGTCGTACATCAAGATTCTATTACTCAAGATTGGTTTTCCTCTCAGAATTATACGATGGGTCATGTCATGTATATCTACAGTTAGATATGCTGTGCTGATTAACGGAGTACCTACGCTCTTCTTTCGTGCTGCCAGAGGTCTCCGTCAGGGTTGCGCCCTCTCTCCTTTTATCTTTATCCTTGTTCTTGATGGTTTTAGTAAGCTGTTACATTTTGCGGAACACCAGGGTTATATAAAAGGCTTTTCCTTTTCTGAATCTATATCTACCAATCATTCACTCTTTGTTGACGATATGTTGCTATTTGGATATCTCAATAGGAATCATTGGTTTCATATTCACTTGCTACTAATAAGGTTTGAATCTGCCACTGGATTATGGATGAACAAAGGCAAATATTTTCTTTTATATGACAAAGGTGATATACAGGAGATTCTTTATGTGGATAAATTATTGGGGGTTCATTCTCAACCTATTACAGAAGGTTTCAAATATTTGGGATGCTTTTTAAAACCCTGTGGTTATAAGTGCAATGATTGGATGTGGCTAGTTGAACGTTTCAGATCTCGTATATACAGGTGGACTCACAAATGGTTATCTATGGGAGGTCGGCTCATCCTCATCCAGGCTGTTTTATCACAATTGATGGTATATTGGGGTCACCTCTACTATTTGCCTGCCAAGATTGTGGAGATGATAAATAGGATCATTGTCCAATTCTTGTGGAGGGGTACAAAACTTGATAAGAAATATCACCTCTGTCAAATGGACATCATATGTAGACCCATTGATTTTGATGGATGCGGAATACTAAATACAAGAGTCTTCAACATTGCTCTATTAATCAAATCCTTTTGGCGCGCTATCAATGGTGATAATATATGGAGTGCCATCATAAGGTGTAAGTAAATTAATGGTGATATTTTTCATCAGATATTATGCAGGGAGGTGATATGTCCATCCAATATTTCAGTTATATGGCGCAGCTTCAAAAAGATCCTTACTTTTATATGTGATCGGGTGACCTGGAGCTTTGGTGATGGAGGTAAAATCCCTTTGGCTTTCAATGACATCTCTAGTCTATCCAAAGACTGTAATATTTCCCCTCGGCTATTACATTGCCTCTCGCAACGGGGGTATATGGTATTATCTCAAACCATTTCTGAATGGTCTTTTGGAGCACCGTCTTTCAAAAGTGCAATACAATTGGGTTTAGTGGGGGAAGAGGCTTCAGAATGGGAGGAGATATTGGTATCATTTAAATCTGCAGGTTTCTGTCATTCGCTGGAAGGGGAAAAAATCATTTGGAATGGACCGCTGAAGCAGGCTGCTATTATTGTTAAAGACGCCTACAGGTATATCATTTTCTCTGCATCTGGGGGTACCACTTCCAAGATCTTCTACCCGTTTTGGAAGCGTAAGATACCCACCAAGATCACTCTATTTGGTTGGATGATTTGGAGGGGAAAAATTCTTACGTGGGATAATCTTTGTAAAAGGGGTTTTCAAGGGCCGAACCGATGTGCTATATGCTATATGGAGGTTGAAACCATTACGCACCTATTTTTCACCTGCTCTGTTATTAAAAATATGTGGAGAACCCTTGCACCTCACATTATGGATCCAAATTGGTCTGCTTCTGCCTTTATTTCTGTTGTAAACGATTGGGACAGGCTTAAAGGTAAATACAAATCACTCCCTTTCTATTTCTTTTGGGAGGTTTGGATTGGTAGGAATAATCTCATATTTGAAAATAAGCCTTTTCTACCACACATTATCATATCCAAAATCATGAGTTGGATTGTAGATTGGAGTGTTTCTCCCCAATCGGTGGTTGATAAATCTATTAGGAACAGACCCCATGAGGTTCATCTCCCTGCTATTTACTTTGATGGGGCATCTGCGGCGGGTATCATGGGATGTGGAGTATGGGTTAAAATATCCCAACGAGAGCGAGTCCATATCTACTGGAATGGGGGTTCTGGAACCAATAATAAGGAAGAAATCATGGCGCTTTGGGGTAGCCTACTGGTGGCAACAAATCTAAATTTATAGAATCCCAACATCTATGGTGACTCAAAGGTGGTTATTGATTGGATATACAACAGATGTGATCTCACTATACCAAATTTGCGAGGCTGGATGCAGAGGATTCTTCGTTTATGGCAGAGCTTAAATTATCCTCCTATTAATCATATCTATAGAGAGAACAATACCAGGGCGGATGGTCTATCCAAAAAAGGTATCTCTGCAGATTTTGGACAGATGTATTTCTTTCAGTTCAAAGACAGGGTTATGATCGAGACTTCGACAGTTCCAATTCCATAACACTGATTGTCGGCTGCTGGTGCTCCTTATCTTCCTTATGCTTTTATTATATTTTCTTATGTTATATGCTTATATATAGTTTTTCGGCTGTATCTTATACATTCTGCTTACTCTGCCCACATAGTTATTTTGTCATATATGGTCATGGTACATTGTATGCTGCTTCGATTTTACTGTCTGTCGAACGCCCATATATTTTTATACATGCGAGCTTGCTGAATGATTTTCTACACTCTACTGGTACCGGGTAGCTCATGGGACTTTTGGATACAACATGGTATTATTGATTCTTGTTTTATCCACTTTTCTTCATCAGGCGAGGCGGCCATATTTTTGCAAGCGAGTCGGTAATACAAGCATATGGGACCTATTTGGCTGTTTTTGAGTTTTTATTGGCTGTGTATCAAGCGAGCGGGACCTGGCGTGTAATTTGGCTGATCTTTTTTACAAGCAAGCCTGCTATACCTGCCTCACTCCGCACAGTTGGCATGATTTTATCATACTATTGGGTGCCGGTAATCTTTCGGGCTATCTAGAGTGCCTGGGCGGGTGGATGTACATATGGAAGGCCCCATTTATCTTGATTGCTATTTTATGTACTTCATCTTCCTGTTTTTTGGTCTTTGCATCCTCTTTTACTTCTATGTCACTTGAATATGATGTTTCTGTATTCATATGCATGTATTATAATGATACAGGGATGCTCAGAGAATTCTGTAGGGTCTGGGATTCTTCCACCCGTAATTTTTCTTGCCATATACATCGAATATCCTATCATCAGGGTGTTTGTTTTGTATTTGGAATCTAGGATTTCTTGCTGTTTATACAGTCGAGAATGTAATGCTGAATATGTACTGTCATATTTCTCACTTAATATACATCGTTTTTTTTCTTCTGAAAAAAAAAAGTTTTACAGAAAATATGTAAACAAATACAAGTTTAATATGAGAAAGAAAGAGTATAAGAATATGAAAATTGCTAGTGTTACTTCAACCAACTGTCATCATATCAATACACATTCTCGAACTTTCGTATTTCCCCTTTAAAATTTGAAGAAATAACTTACCCATAACCGTAAAACATTAATTCGATTTAAGTTTACAGAAAATCTGTAAACAAAATTATTTTAAACGCACACATCTGCAGACATCAAAATTTCCACAAAATCTGAAAAGGAACAAACATATCAACGAATGTAGAATTTGGAAACTAAAATTCATAGACATAAATGAGTAACCACACCTTTTCTGCATGTACTTATCCTTACAGATTCAGAGGGTCTGTAACAATATGATGAATGTCATGGTTTTTAATGGGTTTGAGATTGGCTTACTTAGAAGTATTTCTAATGTTATCCAGCGCTCTTTGGCGATACATAATGGAATGTATATATGGGTCTTGTTTTGATTTAAATGTTATTGAATTTATGTATGTTGATGCTATCTGATTATGGTGAAAGTTTAATAATTTTTGATATTAGGTTAATTCTGGACAAGTATTGCAAGTACAAGACTTATGTCTGTTGAAAATGTATATGGATTATGCACTATTTTAATAAAACAATGTTTTTTTTTTTCTCCTGAAAAAAAGAGTAACTTTAAAATTTCCACTAAATAAATCTGGAAAAACTTGAAAATGTCAATCAATCTGGATCTTAATTAATTGACAAATACACAAGTCCTAATTTGTTCTCAATTTTAAATCATGAGAGGTGAAACCATTCTGTTTTAATGAGTCAGTCTACACTCTAGATCTCTAAACACAAAATTATTAAAATCCATTTTCTTTATGTCTAATTGGAATTCTTTATCTACACAAAATCCTTTTTATAATTTAATTATAGTTTTAAAATGATTACTTATATTTTTATATTTAATAATAATTTTAATAGTAATATATTTATGATATTTATGAATTTGTAAATTCAATCACAATTCTTTTAACAGGGAATTTTAACCATTATTGAATTGTAAGTTCAATCTCTTGTAATTAAGATTTTTCTAAGTTTGCAAGTGAGTTCCATTTTATAATTGAAATCAATTTTAACTTATAACAAATTGAATTTTATTATTCTTATTACTTTAATTTTTTAAGAACATTACAATATCTTTCTATACTAATTTTATATTACTTTTAACTTTTTATTATTATTTAATTGAACTTACATGTAAATTTACAAATAAGTCTTATGAATTGAACCATAAAAATTGATTACAAATAATCTCTAATTCCTGTAGTCACAAAAAAATTATTATATTATAAATATAGTATTTTAAAATTAAAATTACTAAAATATTTGATAAACATAATATTATTATAAAATATGACAAAAAACGATAAACTTATAATTATAAAAAAATTAAATAAGTTATGACAAATTAATATATATTAGATGAATGACCATCAAATCTATTGAATATTCCAATATATTGAATATGTTAAATTCACTATAAAACTAGCCAATATTTTTTAATAATAAAAATTTAACCAATTAAACTAATCTTCATATATTTAAAATTGTTATAACTTATAACACAATATATATATATATATAAATATATATATATATATATATATATATATATATATATATATATATTAAAATTGTTATAACTTATAACACAATATATTTTTTTAATCTTGATTATACCAAATCATAATATTTATCAAAAAAAATTTTAAATTTAAAAAAAATATTTATCTCAATAATATTTAGTCAGGTGAAAAACAAAATTTCCACGCATCTTTCATGATCTTTTGTTTAATATTTATATAGAATAAATTTTTTTACCATTTCTTAAAGTCAAGCTCATAATATCAACTTCCTTAATCACCTATATTTCAACCTTTGATGTTTATAAGTATTATGTAAGTTGAAATATAAGCAAAAACATAGATCAAAATACTTTTATTTGGCATTCATAAAATATTAATTGATATTATAGCTGAAAATTTTGGCCAGGTTGTAATGAGATAGGGGATAAAAAGTCACCAATGTTTTAAACTATGGAAGAAAACTCTCGACTAACATCCTTAAAATTAATGTACAAATGTAGAGAAAGAATATCCATTTTTTTTCATATTATTTAGAGTAGATTGATTATTGTTTTTGGAATATATTTTGTTATTATTTAAGTTTATGTAATGTATTTATTTTTTATTAATTATTTTATTTTTATTTTTTATTTTATTGTAAATGAATAAAAAATAATATTTTTTTAATCATATTAATAATTTAAGAATATAAATAAATAATGAAAAAAAACAATTTTTAAATAAATAATTGGTTTTGAAAATAATTGTAAAGCAATAAAATTTGTGATGTGGGATAAAAATAAGTATTTTTTTGAAATTTTAGTTATTTCTTTTATCTTGTATGGAAATGAGGTTTGGGGTTGCAGTATCTCTAAAGAATCCTCCAGAAAGATTGAGCAAATCCAAAAGCATTTTATAACTTATAACCTCAAAATTAAAAGGAATACACCCTATCCTATTCTCCTTATAGAAGTGGGCCTTTCCCCTATTGAGAGCCTAACTATGACTAGGCTCATGTTGTACAAGCACAAAATCAAAAACATGGGAGACCATAAATTCCTAAGCTAGCTTTAAATTCCAGCAAAAACCACCTAAAGCTCAAACTAGGTTGGCATAAATATACGAGGGCCTCAAACGAGATTTGCATAAAGATATGAGGGCCTCGTTAAACCATTGGGAGATCGATGAAAAAGTTGCATTGCAAAATATTGATAACATTAAAAATATTGTCACTTCTAAGTTTAAAGAGAAAACGTGGTGTGATAAATATTTAGAGGGTAAAAGAAAATTAAGATATTATAAGGAGGTCATCAACCCTACTCTAGAAGATCAAAAAGATATTATAAGGAGGTCATCAACCCTAGTCTAGAAGATCAAAGTGTTTTAACTGACTCAAAGAAAAAAATTAACATAGCCAAAATAAGAACGAACTCTCATGAGGTCCATAGTGAAAAGGTCATTGGGGAGTTCCTAAAACACCATGGGTGGAAATGATGAACATTGAGGATGAAAATCACTTCCTCTTAGAGTGCCATGCGTACGCCCACATTAGATCTCAATTCGATAATTCGACCTTCTTAGCCTTTTAACATGTCAAAACAAACTAAATAATTAGTTTCTTTAGGTCCGTACCAAAGTTTAATCTCAGTGACTTTAACCATAATCATTATCATCATCATCAATGAAATACAATAATTCTTTTATTTTCATGAGTAATATATGAATATAAATAACTATTCATTACTTTTCTTAATAAATATTTATTATTTTTAATAAAAAAAATATTTTATTATTATTATTACATTGAGAAAAATTATATATATATACAATCTTGAGGTAAAGTTATATATAGATAATATAAAAAAAAAATTAAAAAAGCAAATAGAATTATTGAAGTATTTTTTATTAGTATATTCTCAAAATCTTAAGGTGTAGATGGTGTGCAAACTAGTGTCTTAATCACCCTCGAGGAATATACGTTCCATTTTTTAGACTTACGCTATTAACTTAATCTTAAAATATAAAGTAGACAAATTCTTAACTCATTAAAAATATATTAAAAGAATATTTCAAAAAAGTTCAATATTCCTTTTATCTTTGTTGATGTTATAATGATAATGTCATAAACTTTGAAAAACAGGTAATCCTATTCTCATATATAAAATCCACCATGTTATAGTTTGATTATTTTTCAATAATTTATTTTAAATTTTTTTAGAATTAAAAAAATGCGCAATAATATTTCCTAGAGCAACTTAAAAATTATGCAAATATTGTATTTATACTCTTGCACCTGATAGGGAGATCAGTAACGTCAATAGTAGTGCGGACTTCTTTTAAACATCACGATGGGATGATGAAATTTAACGGACAGTCTAAGAAAGTAGGAAGGATATTGTCAACGGTCAATTTCTATGAAAAGACGTCTTGGAATTGCTCGCGCATTCTTTTAAAACGGCTTTTCTTAACGGTCATTGTCCGAGAAAACATCTTTAAATTGCTCACTTATTTTCTTAACAATTTTTGGTATTTTCTCAAGCTTTCTTTCCCTTTACATAAATTGTGCAACTAAACTAAATTTTTATTTTCTAGACATGATCTTGAAGTGCATAAATTCTACGACTAAACTTTTACTTATTAAATATGATTTTGAAAATTGTATATGTTGATTTGTTGAATGCTTTTTAATGTACTCTAGGATTGCCAAGTCAGATATTAAATTGGTGTATAAGACTTTATTGTTTGTGGGACAAGAGACTCACCTCGGTTTAGCTATTTGACTGCTAAGTCTAAGAAGACATACATACTCTAGCCCCTCTCATTTTGAACCTGTGACCTCTTAGGAGGAAACACATGCTCTTAACCATTAGGCCCACTCAAGCTAAATTATACTTCAATATGAATTATTATACAATTATTTTAATGTTATTGTATTTAATTATTTTACGATTATTTGAATGTTATTTTATTTTATTAATGTTAGTTTAAATTTTAGATTTATTTATTTTAAATTATTTTTTAATATATAAATAGTGCAATTTTTTTTTAAACTTCATTAGGGATGATGTTTAACTGATGTAATTAGTTTTTCCATATATATGTGTGTGTTTTCACATTATATAAATCACAATTGGAATAAGTGTTATCATAATACAACATACACATTTAATAAATCACAACTGGAATAAGTGTTATCACAATACAACATATACATTTAACTCAAAGAAATTTTAAATTCTATTGGACTTGAACTCATAATATTTTAATTATCTTGCTTTATAATCTTCTAAGTGGTCTTGAGTAATATGTGCACATCTCAAGATTAGGAGATCATAGGTTCATATTTCTAATCACTGTTGATGATTTATCCCATTTACCATCTAAATAATAAGGAAGTATCTAGTGGCTTTCCTTTGAGGTATTCTTTTGAAAATTCCCCTCTACTCCTCTCCACATATATAGTCCAATGGGTTAGTTTATTTGGTTGTCACTAATGTTGTTGAAAATTTAACACGTTTCAAGTCAATAGATGTCCAATTTTAAACTCCTTATGATAAATGAAGGCACCCATACTAATGTGTTTATTGGGATAAGGTTATAATGGTTATAAAAAGTAATAATAATCAAAATTCTTCATGATAATATAAATCTAACTTTAATTAAAATCAATAATTACATTGGCACTTATTTGCACACCATAAAAAATAGGTAAAAGAATTAGAAAATTCATGCATAATATCTATAATAGTTGAATAAATACAAAAATTTCCCGCTATTACTATCCTAAAAAATCCACAATACTAAGGCATTAAACCTTTCACATGTTAAAAGGATATGAATTTGGCCTCATATGTTATTTAGTATAAATTCCTTGAACCTAGTAAGAAACTATGATTCAAAATCCAATGCTTTTGTAAAAACACCTTTCACTAAACTTCAAAATAAAATAAAAAATATATGAAACATATATATAGAGAATTGGGTCATGGGTGGAGGAACCTCCTCCTTTGGGTTCTTCCACCTACATTGTTTTTTATTGGCCCAAGATAACTCGCTTAGATTTGTAATCCAGAATCGAATCAAATTGTATTATAATATGTGAAAATAATTTTCAACAAAGTGAATATCAATTGTTAGAAATTTCTCAAATAGAGTCCTTAAAATAATGTATGTTGTTCAAAATAAATCTTCTTACCCACTAGTTTGAAATCACTAAACATTTTGAACCTAGAAACATTTTTCTATCAAGACATAGTCAACAACTTGGGAAAGTATGTAGTTTAACACAATTGTTGGTTCTCTTATTTAGACCTATTTTAAAAGTATACTAACATCTATAAGTAACATGTATCACATCCCTTGTAAATTTTTCTTGACTTGTGCTATCAAAGAAACCTAATGCTTACCTTTTTCTATCATATGGAGTTATGACCTAATTTTTAGCCCTTTTTTTGGTATATTTTTAGATCTTCATATATGTACTTAATTTTGTGGTCAATATTCAAAGGTAAAAAGGATTGTCTTGGAATAAGATAGTGTTTTTGGTAATCTATATTCTCAAGAAACTATGTAAACTATGTAAGGAAGTGTTTTGTTAATCACTGCTTTAGGCCTTCCACCAAAAATGGACCCTCCCATTTTTTAGCATCTCATGTTAAAACAAAAAATTATTTTGATACCTTGATGGTAAAAGGATAACTCATTAAAAAATGATTGATATTATCTTTCTCAGTTCTATAAATCATATATTGAACTTAATCGATACAAAGATTTTTTGTTTTTGGAATATATCCTAAGTCAACTTTATTATTTAGAGTTAATCACAAAAATATTTTTCTCTTTAGAGAAGCTTTGGCTTTTAAGGGCTTCCATCATTATTTTATTACATGGTCCTCATTCAAGAACTTGGCCATGTATCAAAGACTTGCCATGCAATCTCTAGTAGGGTTCCATGTGTAGACTGGGATATCTTCCTTCCCCAAATAAATCAAAGTCAATGTCAACACTTCATTGAAAGCATTCCATTGTTCACTTTCATGTCCATTTAGAACCAATAAATTAGCTTCCATGCACCCATATTTCCATAATTTTTTTCTTTTGATTGTAATTTTTCTAAATACATAATTCCCTACTATTAGAGCTTCTAAATTATTCATTCAATCAATTTGAATTTTTCATCGCTTCCAATCTAGGATCAATAACAATTTTTCCAGGCTAGCCAATTTCATACTAGAGGAAAGGATACTGCTAAATACTTATTTTTTATGGATGAAAGTATAAAATATTTTTTGTTGACGAGAAGAAACTGGAAGGAGCTAAATTTAATTTTAAATGGTTTTTGTAGAGAAACGGGGATGCTGATAAGTGATAGAAAATCGTGCATATATCATGCGGAGGGGGATATAGAGGACTATATTTCTCTGGTCCTTTTTTCAGTTTAACATTGCTTCAATTAAAGAGGGTATGAACTATTTGGGCTTTAGATTGAAGCCGACCTTGTATACTGAGGAAGATTGGAAGTGGATGGTAACTAAATTTCAGAAAAATATCTTCTGTTGGGCACATAAATGTTTATCAAGGGGGGGAGACTAGTCTTGACACAGGCTGTACTTTATCAGTACAAGTTTTTTTGGGCCCATCTTTATAAAATCCATAATAAGACAATGATGGATATCAAAAAAACTATTTCCAGATTCATCTGGAATGGGGGAGAGACGCGGAAAACCATTCATCTGGCCCGATTGGAATGCATCACTAAGTCAAAAGAGAAGGAGGGCTAGGGAATTCTAGATTTAAAAACTTTTGGTCTTTCCCTCATGCTCAAGTCTATGTGGAGATGACTGACTACTGAAGGAATTTGGAAGGAGATTATAAGAATAAAATATCTCGATCAGAAGAATTTGGAGGAGATTCTAACCCTGGGACTTGAGGATTCAAAGTGCAGATCAAACATATGGAAAGGTTTTTATAATTGCTGGCCCTATTTTATAGAGAACATTAAATGGTTCTTTGCAAAGGGGGATAAAATACTTATTGGGAATGATCAGATTCTGGGAATGGGCACAAAGATGTTCATTAGCAGAGAGATGATAGTCTCATTTAATCAAAGAGGATTCTTCTACATGGGACAAGTCATAAAGGATTGGGAAAATGGAATCCCGAGGTGGAAAACATATTGGGAGTTGGGGTTGAGAGAAAACCATAAGGTGGTATGGGAAAATTATACCACCTCTCTTATTTACATGGGCTGGTGGAAAGGAGAGGGAGGAGATCGGGTCACATGGGCAGGCACTGAAGTGAAGCAACAAATATGCACAAAGGAGGCATACAAACTATTGATGGATAGGGACTTGGGTGACGAACCAGACTGTTGGTTCAATTTGATGTGGATGGTCAAGATCCCGGTTAAAATGATCATTTTGTTATGGCTTATTTGGAAAAATAAAAATTTGACATGGAAAATGCTTTAGAGAAAGGGGTGGCAGGGTCCTGGTTACTGTGTTTTATGTAGAAAACAGGAGGAAGATGATTTACACCTGTTTTATAATTTCTCCTTTGTCATCAACATAACTAAAATTATATGTGTTACCAGACCCAAATTACAGTAACTTGGAAGGGTGTGTGTGATGGTGGTTTCAAAGGGGGGAAAATCTTCGTGTCTTTCCTTTCCTTCTGCATTGGCACATTTGGTGTGGGCGGAACCAAATGATTTTTGATGGTCAAATATGTTATCCACACAACATATCGGTTAAAATATACAAAGCTATGGAATCAATGAAACTGAATCAGAAACCATCTGTTGATGCTTCGAAGAGGCTGCAGCCTTTTTAGATGCATTATCCGACTGGTTTCTTTGATGGAGCTTCACAAAATCAGATTTGCGGTTGCGGGGCCTGGCTCATGATCTCTCCAGAATGCCACTATAAAATTTTCTGGAATGGGGGCAGAGGAACAAATATGAGAGTTGATTTATTAGCTTTGTGGGGGCTTTTATGCTTTGCAAATCAATTATATATGGAGGAGCTCTGGGTGTTTGGAGACACAAAAATTATTATAGATCACTTGAATAGATGCACTAGTTTAAGACCTGGAAACCTTGCACATTGGCTGGAAAGGATACATGCAATCAAGAGAAGTTTCACAACTATCACTTTTAGTCATGTATATAGAGAAAAAAACATCGAAGCAGATAGACTATCAAAGAGGGGCTTAAATGGCAGATTCAGGGAGATGAACTACGAATTATATGATGCCTCTGGTGCTGGTGCTGTTGGCAAGGTAAATTTCTCTTAGGATAGAATGCTCCACACAGAAAGAAGAAATTGGATCACGCAGTTTTTGAGGCATCAAAGGTGAGATGGGCCGAAATGGGAACTGGACCATTACTGTTTTTTCTATATCTTAAAGGAATAGACTTTCAGAACATTTAAAGTAATGACAATCTTTTTATATCTTTATAATTTTTGTACATTGAGAAGTTTACCTCAGTCACGGAAGCATATATTTTTTTTGTGGAATAGATTAAAATAGTGGTTTGAGATGCTCAATCAAAGAAGAAAATTTGTAAAGGAACAAATGAAATGTTTTTAAATGTTTTTTTATCTATGAAGCGATGTGCCCTGGTACACTATATAAACTAGTGAAGTATTTTTCTTGCTAAAAAAAAAAGAAAGTGTAAAATATTATATCTCTACCTAATCCAATCAATCAACATAACCTTCATTAATGATAGAAATTTTGGAAACCTCCATAATATCACCCCTGCTAAGGAATTTCCAAAGAAGTTAATTTATTTTAAACCATTATGTCCCCCAAATTTAGGCTTGGCTAATCTCCACCATTTCTAACAAAAGGGATTCTCTTATCCTTTTTTCTCCTTTCCATAAGAACTTAAAACATTTTATTTAAATATTCTCTTTCTCTCTCTCACATGTATGCAAATTCATGCATGCTAACACACACACAAGCTTGTATGCACAAGCACTCAGACACACAAGGGCATACAAAAACACACACTCACATGCACACACGAATGAGTGCCAATTAACCAATGTAGTGTTGAGAACTTAGTTAATCAAGATTAATTTTCCATCCGTTGAGAGCCATTCAGTGTACCGCTTGGATGTTAGGTTTTCCACTTTCTTTTACAACTAGTCCACATCCTTAGTTTCGTAATTACTTTATTTCACTACAAAGGTAAGGTGCTTTAATCCCTTGTTAAATTCCATCACTTGGATGGGAAAGACTTGTTGAATTCCCTTGATCTAATGATCATTTAAATTGAGAAATAAATGGATGATATTTTCATATTTACCTCCATAATGTGTCTATGTTGTATAAATCTAAGGCCTATTTTAGATACCATACATGTTTAAAAGACCATGCCTAAAGAAAAATATACCATTAACAAAAAGAAAGCGTGAAATGAAATAACCCCCACCCATTGGAACTACTTTGAACCTCCCATTCCTTTTGAAGGCTTTAGTGGGCCTACTTAACTTTTCAATTATCAATAAAAATGGGAAGGGAGATATATAACTTCTTAAAACTTCGATAGGATTAGAAAATATTGAAGCCAATTCCATATATATATATATATATATATATATATATATATATATATATATATTATTTTTATTTTTCCAAGGAAAAACAATCTTTATTCATATTTGAATAACGGACCGACCCCCGAGGGGTTTTTACATGCTCCTTGAGTTGTATAAGATTGCTGGAACCTCTTAAGATTGTCTGTAAGTCCTTTTACAAAAATATAATAAAAAACCACAAAAATAGGTACGTTCAGGAGAGAATACGTTTCATTCTTTCTTTGGAGCTTCATACTATCACTTGTTATACCAAGATAAATTCCTCTTCAATAGAGGAGGCATCTATTATCATCATGCGACCTAGCTGCAACGTTAGAGCTTGCTTTGATAAGAAATGAGCCTCTGAATTCAGCTCTCTATATACATGTTTGAAAGAAAGGGAGGCGAATTTGGAGAAGAAATGTTGAATGGCTCGTAAGACTGCTTGTAAGTGTGGAGCCAAAATCTGTGAGCGTTGCATAGCTGAATCCACCATTATTTTTGAATCACTAAAGCACTGTAAATTTGTTATACCTCTATTGTGGGCCACATATAAAATTGCCCAAAGAGCTTCCAACTCGGCCTTATTGTTGGAGTCATGACCAGGAGAAAAATTTATTAGAAACTTGTTTTTCGGGCTAAGGTGGAGGGTGGCTCCTGCACCAACAAGAGGAGGAGACCCTTGGCTGGATCCATAAAAAAAAGTCCATGGCATGTCATGGTTTATGACTGGAGGATGAATAATTCTCAATTTCTGCACTTTAGGAGGACATTTGTGTTCATTTTTCCACTGAACAATTAAGGACGAAGTCAGTTCTTCTGGGATAAATTTCAAATGAAAAATTGCCGTGTTTCGAGCCCACCAAATTCTATAAGTGAAGAAAGAAGGGAAGGAAGAAAAAGTGCTTACCCCAAGAAAGCTCCACCATTGTTTCATTCGGGATAGAACATCATCAACTGCTTCTAGCTGAACTGAAATAAAAGCAGAGATCGACTTGTTCCATACCGACTCTACATAAGAACAAAAAAAGAAAAGGTGAGAGCTGGTATCAGAATTTATTCCGCAAAGAGAACAAAGACTCAGATCATTCATCGACGTTTTTTGCAGATTTTCCTATGTAAGGAGCCTATTATTTAGAGCCAGCCATAACACAAGTTTGGCTTTTAATTGTCCAGGAGCTTTCCACACAAGAGTCCACCAGTCCTCTTTTTCTACTGAAGTGGTTTCCTCCATGAAAGCCTTATAGCCTTGTTTTGAAGAGAAAGATCCAGAAGTAGAGTTTTTTGTCCAAACCAGCGTGTCTTCTGAATCCTGGTCTAGATGTACAAAATTATTAACTAGAAGGTGTACATAAGAAGACCATTCCTGTGAATCCTCCTCACCAAGCCTCAGGGAGACTGTTGATTTCCAACCTGAAGATCCTCACACCTATGGATAGGAAGAAGCTGCATCTGCTATGGTGAATATCTGATTTGAGTGCAAAATATTTCAAAACCTCTCTGAGAGCTTAAAATTATTTCCTGCCCCAACCCACGGATCCAGACAAATCTTGACTTGGTTTCCTTTACCAATGTTCCAAGCAGTCCACTTACCAATCATAGGGAAAGATTGGACAAGGGCCTTCCATCCAATCGAGCCATTTATGTGAGATTTTGTTTGAGAACATAAACAAGTCATAGCAAAAATTCGTGGGATGTATTTTACACACAATATGCGCCCCATAGAGAGCCAGGATTCTCAGCAAGTCTCCATAATGACTTTGTAGCTAATGATAAAATGAAGATAGATAATTTTTTTATTCCCCATCCTCTCAGCTCTTTGGGTAAAGCTAAGGTTTACCATTTTGATAAAGGTATTCCTTAATTCTTTTTATAGTCAGTCCAAAGAAAGGAGAAACATTTTTTCTGGACTTTGTGAAGAATTCTTTTTGGAATGGCTGCAATGGTGGCCCAATACACATGAATACTTTGGAGAACTGATTTAAGTAAGATCAAACAACCTCCTTTGGATAGGCATCGATTGGTCCAATGCATGATACATTTTTCTATCTTTTGATAAAGCTATAACGAGTCTGTTGTGAAACCAGCTCCAAAAATAAAAGAAAAGAAATATCAACACCTTAGAAATAAGCCACTTCGAGGGGGAAACCTCCAATACATTACATGAATGAACAATTCTTGGATGATACAAATTACAAAACCTCCTTTCTATATATAGGAGTCCATGGGGCCACAATGCAATCCTAGCCGACCTAACAATAATAATTTAAGGGCACAATAATAACAATATGGGGGTTACAGGGGTACAATAATAACAATAAGGGGGTTACACTAACAATAATAAGGGACTATACTAGTAATATAGGGACCTAACATGCCCCTCTCCTTCAAAAAGTGTTGTCCTCAACGCTTGAGTAGCTCTAGGTGCTTCTGTATAAAATTCTCATCCTCCCATGTAGAATCTTCAGTGGGTAAGTTCTTCCACTTGATGAGATACTCTGAAATTGATCGATTTCCTAGTTGTCGAGTTCTTGTTTCCGTGACTGCTTCAGGTTCCAATATGATTTTTCCTTCCTCATCAAGTTCTGGCAATATTGTTTGAACTGGAATATTTTCACCTATAACCTTCTTTAAGCATGAAACATGGAAAATTGGATGCACTCGTGAAGAAGCAGAAGCTCCAATTTGTATGCCATAGTACCAATCTTTTGCAACACCTTGTAAGGACCATATTACTTTGGCGATAATTTATTATCCTTCTTAGCTTGCTTGAGGGATATTTGTTTGTATGGTTGTAGCCGTAAAAATACCCAATCTCCTACATCAAAACTTCTCTCGCTGCGATGTTGATCTGCCTGTTGTTTCATTCGATTTTGTGCCAAATTCAGGTTATCCTTTAAGAGTTGGAGAACTTCTTGCTGATGCTCGATGTGATCTTCCACTGCATGAACCTTCAAATTTTCCCTTAAAGATGATGTGATGGATGGTGGATGATATCCATAAAGTGCCATAAATGGGGTCATTTTTGCTGCAGTATGGAAGGAAGTGTTATACCACCATTCAGCGAGAGGTAACCACTTGACCCATTGTGTTTGTTTATCAGATACAAAGCAACGAAGATATCCTTCCAAACATTTATTTACTATATTAGTTTTACCATCGGATTGAGGATGATAAGATGATCTATGAGCTAATTGAGTACCCAAACAAGAAAATATCTTCGTCCAAAAATTTCCAGTAAAAATGGGATCTCTATTGCTCACAATAACCCTTGGGTTTCCATGTAGCTTTTGAATTGTGTCCATAAATGTAGTAGCAAATGTACTTGCTTTAAATGGATGAGATAATGCACAAAAGTGTGCATACTTAGTAAGTCTATCAACTACCACCATGATGACACTTTTTCCTTCGGACTTAGGTAAACCTGTGATAAAATCCATTGAAATCTCCTCCCAACGTTGACTTGGAATGGATAAAGGTTGTAGAAGACCCGGGGTCTTAATTGTCTCAACTTTATTCTGCTGGAAAATCAAACATTCCGCCACAAACTTTTGAATATCAGATTTAAGGCCATCCCAAAAAAATTCTTTCTTCACGTTGTGGTAAGTTTTTAAAAATCCTGAGTGTCCTCCTAAAGGAGAAGTGTGCAATTCCAAAAGAATATTTTGTTTTAGTTGGGAATTCTTACAAAGATATAAGTGATCTTTGCACCATAAGGAATCATTTTTCCAACTAAATGTATCAGATGTACTAGGATCTTGCTACAAATTTTGAATGAGTGTCCACACTTATTCGTCCTTCTTACATTCATCTCTTGCTTCGGTTATCCAATCTGGTTGGATAATAGAAATGGCACAAAGCAATGCTTCCACCTCTTCATTATTTCTTGAGAGTGCATCTGCAACAACATTAAGCTTTCTTTTTTGTAGATTATTTCAAAGTCATAACCCAACATCTTTGTGACCCATTTTTGCTGCTCTTCTAAAGATAGTCTTTGTTCCAAAAAGTGTTTAAGACTATCATGATCAGTTTTTACCTTGAAGTGTCTTCCCATTAGGTAAGTTTTCCATTTATTTAGTGCATGCAATATTGCTAACATTTCTTTCTCATAAATAGCTTTCTGTAAATACTTTCCTTTGATTGGATGAATTTCAAAATAAATGGGTCTTACTTCTTGCATTAAAACATCACCAATTCCATTTCCTGAGGCATCACATTCCACAATAAAGGTTTTTGTGAAGTCTGGCGTAGCTAAGACCGGTGCTAGGCACATTGACTCTTTAAGATGTTCAAAGGCCTTAGTTGCTTCAGGAGTCCATGAAAATCCATCTTTATTCAATAATGTTGTTAGAGGTGCTTATATTCTCCCATAATTCTTAACAAACTTGCGATAATACCCTGTTAACCCGAGAAATCCACGCAAATTCTTTATGGTTGTGCGGACTTTCCATTCCTCAATGGCTTTAATTTTGTTAGGGTCTACTTTAACACCCTTGTGAGATACAATATGATCCAGATATTCCACCTCTTGTACTCCAAAGAAAAAGTTGGATGTTTTTTCATATAATTGTTTCTCTCGAAATAGTTTGAGCACCCTGTCAACATGTTGAACATGATCCTTCCAAGACCTGCTGTAGATTAGTATATCATCAAAAAAAACTAGCACAAATTTTCTAAGGGTGGGTTTGAAAATGGAATTCATCAAGCCTTGAAATGTAGAAGGTGCATTGGTAAGGCCAAAAGGCATGACCAAAAATTCATAATGACCCTCACGAGTTCGAAATGCTGTTTTCAGAATATCTTCAGTCTTCATTCTAATTTAAGGATATCCTGAACGAAGATCCAACTTGTAAAATAAATTGCTCCATGTATTTCATCCAATAATTCATCAATCACAAGAATGGGAAATTTATCTTTAATGGTGAGATTATTGAGCTCCCTATAATCCGAACACATGCGCCATGATCCATCCTTCTTGTGTACCAATACTACAGAAGAAGAGAAAGAAATTTAACTAGGTTGAATTATACCAGCATCTAACATTTTTGCAATCATACGTTCAATTTCGCTCTTTTGGACATAAGGATATCTATAAGGCCTAATGTTTGGAGTAACACTTCTTGGAATTAAATGAATAGCATGATCATGATCATGAATAGGTGGGAGTCCTTTGGGAGTTTCAAAAACCTTGTAATGATTGTCCGAGACTTTTTGGAGATCTGTAGAAATAGATGATTTTGATGTTGGAACTTGTAGTGAGCATAATTGTGCAATTATTCCTCGTTGTTCTTTCTTTAGAAGTTTTTTCATGACATTAGAGCTTATTATCTTTCCCGACATCCCTGCAATACCCCGTAATTCGACTTCCTTTCCTTCTGAAAAAAATTTCAAGAAAAGTTCTTGAAAATTAAAATTTATCGTCCCCAAAGATTGTAACCATTGTACTCCTAGTACAACATTAGCACCTCCCATAGGAATGGAAAGCATTGGAATATTCAATACATATTCCCCCATGGTTAGCTTGATATTATGGCATTTTTCAGAGCAATTTATAGTTCCTCCATTTGCAACCATCACTTGACATTCTGGTGCTGGGTATAGGAAACAATTCAATTCCTTGGCTCTTACAATGAATAAAATTATGGTTACTACCTGAATCAACACTGTTACCTTTTTCTTCTTGATATGTCCTTCTATCTTGAGAGTTTGAGGAGTGGAAATTCCTGCCAATGCATTACACAATATGGTTGGACTCATTTCTTCCTCTTCGAGGGTTGGTTCCTGGTGTATATCCTCTTCTTGTTCATTTTCTTCTTCCTCTTCACAATCTATGTAAAATAATTTCTTCTCAGCACACTTATGACCTTTAGTGTATTTGCTATCACAACTGTAGCAAAGCCCTTTTGCTCTTTTTCTTCCAATTGTTGTGGTGTCAACCTTGTAGGTTGTGGAAATCTAGGCGTAGCAACACTTCCTTCTTTATAGAAGTGAGTGGTAGGCTTCCTTGTCGCCATAATTTTACATTCAATTTTTCTTGCCAACCTGAATGCCTTCTCCAATGAATCAGGTTCCAAAAAACGAACTTCATGTTGGATGTTATCCTTTAAAGTACCTATGAAGAGATCAATCCTGTGTTCCTCTGGAATATCAGTTACCCTTATATTCAATTTTTGGAAGTCCTAAATGTGCTCCCCCACTGAACACTTTTGTTTGAGATTTATCAATTGGCTAAAGAAAGTGTTTCTCTTTGTATCCTCATAATGTGCTATCATTTCCTCCGTAAAAATTGACCAAGTGACAATTTTTTTACGGGAGCAAAGCCATCGATACCATACAAATGTATTTTGTTCTAATTGTAAAGTTGCAATGCATACCTTTTGTGTGTTTTGCACATTATGGAGATCAAAATATTGCTCCATCTGTAGTATCCATGTTACAGGATCCTTTCCATCAAACTTCCTCATATCCATTTTGGAATATGGTGGTTCTTCCTGCCAACATTAGAGTTTATGAAATCACGATTAACATTTATTTTGTTCTCATCATGAGTTTCCTCTACTATATTTTCACCATTAGGAAACATTTGTTGTATCAACTTTGTCAAACCTTCCATATCTGCTTTTAGATCATTCTTCATGTTTTCCATTTTTTCGTTGATCTTAGCTTCCATGTCATCCATCTTAGATTCCATGCTCGCTTCCATGCCATCTATCTTAGCTTCCATGCCATTCTTCAAACCATCCATCTTAGATTCCACGCCTTTCTTCAAACCATCCATCTTAGTTTCCATGCCTTTCTTCAAAACTTCCATGTCATTTTTTGTTGCTCTTTGTGAGAGTGAAATTTGTTGCACTTGCTCTTGTAAATTTGATATGTCATGCTGCCATTCTTCGTCTTCATGAGTCATAGTAGAGCATTCTAAAGGCTTAATGGGTGTTGAATTCTTTTTAGGAGGCATTTCAGAACCCAATATTGAAATATATTCTACAATATGCCCTTGGAATCAATTCAACTCGATTCTTCAAACAAGACTTATGCAATTCAGAAAAAAAAAAATACACACCTTTTACTTGCTTTTGAGGAGCTTGATATTGAAATTGACTTATCTCTATACTTGCAGATCTCAATATCTGAAATTCAGCCCTTTAGTATTCCTCTGAGCTTCTTTCAAATGTCACAGGTCTGACTTGATTTGGATTCTTCAAGGCAACGTTATGTCCAATCTCCCACAATGACCTAATTATGGTCTGGTTCAGTGGAGCGAACTTGTACGACTTGCCACGTGTCACTGTTTCCTCCTTTGGCTCTGAAATTTATAGATAGGAAACTACAGTCCGTGTAATTCTAGTCACATTTTATAGAATTCTAATCCGATACTCATAGAGAGAGTTATGAAGATTTTCCCACGATCACCTCTTTGAGATGAAATTCGGGAGCCTGAAAAAGACCTAATTTCCACAGATCATATCTTCAAAAATATTGCGAACCAAGATTTGAAATTTTTCGAAGATGTTCCTCAGGTTTTTGGCTTCTCTATCTAAACATTTCATCTTCTGAACCTTCGTAGAAAAAAATTTATAGCGAAAATTCTGCGATGACCTTTTAAAGTGAAATTCAGGAGCCTACAAAAAGCCCTAACTTCAACAGATCATATCTCCTAAAATATTTCGAACCAAGCTCTAAAATTTTGTGAAGATGTTCCTTAGAATTTAGGCTTCGCACTCTAAAAATTTCAGCTTCTGAAACTTCGTAGAAAAAAGTTATAGCGAAAATTCCACGATGACCTGTTTGGAGTAGTGAAACCCTAGAATCCAAAGATCTGATAACAAATGTTGTGAAACCAGCTCCAAAAATAGAAGAAAATAGATATCAACACCTTAGAAATAATCCAATTCGAGGGGGAAACCTCCAATACATTACATGAATGAAAAATTATTGGATGATATAAATTACAAAACCTCCTTTCTATATATAGGAGTCCATGGGACCACAATGTAATCTTAGTGGGGCCACAATGTAATCCTAGCCGACCTAACAATAATAATTTAAGGGCACAATAATAACAATATGGGGGTTACAGGGGTACAATAATAACAATAAGGGGGTTACACTAACAAGAATAAGGGACTATACTAGTAATATAGGGACCTAACACAGTCCCTAAAAACATAGGAATTTGGTTTGAGGGAAAATCCCAAATATTTGAACCCAGTCGCCCAGTCTGAGAGAGGAAAAGGTAAAGAAGATCTGAGGTTTGATAACAAGGAACTAATGGATATGTTATGGATCAGACAAGACTTTTCAAAATTTATCAACATTCCAGTAGCCTTTTGATAGAGGTCAAGAATCTTAAAAAGTGTATTAGCATTATCTTTCGAGGAAACACCAAAAAGGAGGATCTCATAAAAAAAAATAATGTGTCATAAATTCACATCCCGCAATGTGTATTCCTTTGAAAGATCCTAAATATCGAGCTTGTTTTATAAGACGACTTAAATCTTCAACAATTAAGAGGAACAAAAAGGGAGACATGGGGCATCCCTCACGAAGCCCTCTAGATGTATGAAAAAAAATCAGAGGGGGACCCGTTTATAAGGACAACAAAGGATGCAGATTGAATTCATCCCATGATCTATTCCACAACTTCCACAACCATCCCAATTTGAATTAATAAGAGTCTAAGAAAGGTCCAGTTTACCGAGTCATAAGCTTTAGATAAATCTAGTTTGAGCGCAAAGGAGTCCTTTTTGTTTAGATGAACATAGTGCAGAACTTCTTGTGCCAAGGACACAACATCATGAATTTGTTGCTTATGTAGAAATCCAAACTGTTCCTCAGAGATAATACTGCTCAAGATGGGCTTCAAACATTGTGCGATTATTTTTGAAATCAACTTGTAAATCATATTGCAACATGAGATTGGATGGAAATATATATATATATATATATATATATATATTAGGTAAGATTAGGCAATTTATATTAAATTTTGAGAAAAAGGTTACATGATTATTTTTTCTTTTTGGGAAAGCAAACTAGAAGTAAAGATTCAAAACTTTCACATTTCTTATCATAGAGGAAACCAAATTTTCACATAAAATGTGAAGACAATTAAACAAATTACATAGCCCTTAATTAACTATCATAGAAAAAACATAGGTAATACTAAAATTATAAACCAAAATATAAAATAGAGATATAGATTCCTTAATCACGTCATGTTGTGGGAAAGTTCAAGTGGATTGGGGGTGTGAGTAGTTGTTTTCATCGTAAACTTGTTTTTTGTTTAGGACAAAGACTTTCTTGGCTAGCCTCTAGATTTTCTCTAGCATTTATGCCATGAAAACCAAGATGGTATATTGTGTGTCAGATATTATACTATGCCAATGAGTGTTTCTATATGCCAATAAATATTGACCACTTGTATGTAATAAGTTTGCTAAGATATGTATAGGTGCCTATTTAAGGAATCTAGTTCCTCATCTCCATTTCATTATGTTGATTAGGGGTAAAATTACATTCTTGACAAACTTCTTCTTCCGCTTATGCAATGGTGCATATGAATAATTCAATAATTATATCAGTGTAATGATCCATTGTTCATCTTATAGAAATTTGGGCTTGAGTTTGTGAGGAGGGTGGTGGAGGGGAGTTTGGGTCCAATGAGGAGCTTGTTCTTCCCCTTCCACCATCTCTATGACTAGGTAATCTTAATATATCCTTTAGAGAATAGGAAAGGGGTGTTGAAGGTAGAGTTAAGGAGAGTGCAATTCATAGCAAAAATAAAGAGGAAAGGAAAACTAGAGATCTAGGAGAGACAAAGAAAATTAAAGAGAAAGAATTAAGTAGACAGGGGTACAATAACAAGTAGTTATAGATGCGGTAAGGGAAAAAAAGAGAGGGGGAATACAAATATCCAAGCCTCTATTTAGCCTATTTTAAGTCGCATAATACTACTTAAATTCCACAAACTTGAAATTTATCATTACCAAGGACATTAATTCCAAGTAAAAAATTTCACGTTGGTCGCTTAGAGCACAAAATGAAGAGTTTTAATTGGAATTAATGTCCTTGGTAATGAGAAATTTCAAGTTCTCGTAGAGGAAAAATGCCACCCGAACCAAATAACTAGGATCCTCCAAAAACAATTCCATTGAAAGAAAACCATAATGAATTATATTTCTAGCATATAGTCTCTCATGTTGTAGCTTCCACTAGTCATAAGCCCAATTTGAGATATGTTCTCCATTCCTAAGAATTGTCCTCCCCTTTTTCCCATAATTTATCTAATCTCTAGTAGATTCCCATTTCATCACAATTAGAGTAGGATTTCATGACACAAGCCGTGTTTTTTACTTCTAGAATAAAAACTTGGCATCAGTTCATCATGAAACCTTATTCACATGTCTTGGCCTTGCCTTTAACCAACCAAATGAATCGCGAGTGATATGTAGTGCACCATTTGGGAAGGATGCAATGTACTCCCTTAATTATGCAGGCTCTCATCCCTATGCTCATATGGGTTGATTCCATCTAGGCACCCTTCATAGGGGAATCCAATTCAATAATTAATATAGAGAAATAAGAAGACTTAATACAAATTTCTATTAGTGGACAAAAGATAACCTAAATCCTATATGAATTATAATAAGTTTAAGGAATATATACATGACTCTGTCAGATGGTTTCAATAGATCATTTTTGATTACCTTGGAGGGAATATTCCTAGTTTTTATCATATGCACATCTTCTTTTGAAATATCAACTACATCCATTAATTAATATATAAAATAATAAGACTTAAAACAAAATTCTCTACTTGATAAGGGTTATCCTAAATCCTACTTGAATTAGAATAATTCTAAGGAAGAGATGATTAAATCCATCATATGCCTTCAATAGGTCAATTTTGATTATCTTGGAGGGAATCTTCCAAGGTGTTAACACTGGAAAATCGTATGGAAAAAAGACATTAAAAATGTCAAGCAGAAGGTATAGATACAAGTTTCGAGAGAATAAATACATTAGGAGGAGCTAAAATTTTAATTTTTCCTAAGTTCAAAGGAATTTTTTTTTGGACTGCGCATAACACTGGCTCTCAACACGCAGTACAAATTTTTCTTCTATAGCTGCGTAGTGCGCAACTATCTGTTCGATAGTCGCACGGTCTTGGGGATGACAAAATGTCACCATTCGGGACCACTTAGCACACTTGGTGAAAAAAATTCTCACTCAACCTAAGAAAGTACAGTCGCATTTGAGCCACCTTGAGGCTTTAGTGCAACACACAAAGGAATCATACACCCACTCTTGTGTCACCATCCATCTTGGACCAAGAGAAGGAGGGAAAATTTGAAAATGGTCTATAGAAGCCAACCTTGGGAAGAGAAATAAGAGACACATTGTTATGGTGGCCAAATTTCTCCATAGGAAACCATCTTGTGTTGTCCAGCAGCAGGAGGATTACAAGGATTTAGTTGTTGTCCACCCAACATCTCAATCCAAGAGAGAGGAATTCACCACATGTTTGTCGATCTACCATCATTTAAGAGGGAAGAGAGGCTTGGTGAAAACTTGAGGGGAAGAGACCCCCTTGTCTTGGATATTGGAGATATGTAGCTCGAAGGATCCACTACAAGAGATTTAACATTCTATCTTCTACTACTACTAGAACCTAATAAAGGGAGAAGCTCTCCATTATTGAGTTATTAGTGTGTTTTCTCTATTGAGGATGTATCTTGTGCATGTTTTTTTTTTTTGTTTCATTGTTTATGTAGCATGCTAGGTTTCCTTTTTAACTTAGCTTATTACATGTTTAACTTGTTCCAATAACATTTGAAAAACTATTTGACCTGTGAATCTTATGTAGACAAGTATCCTCCCTACTAAGAAAAGTGTATTTCGTCTGCTCATGTGTCGAATACACTACCACAGGAATGACGACTCCACTTGATTATTTCTTTTGAGTTAATGGTTGTTGATGCAGGTCCTTATTTCTGCCAAGCTTGCTACAAATCACCCCCACATCCTCTTAGCACCTTCAATCACACTCAGTGAGAAGTTCTGCCCAAAAGAAGAGAAACTTTTGCATTCTGCCTCACCGCGCACATTTTGCTCTACCAAACGCGCGCTTCGTGCCAGTGGGAGGATAATCTGCGTGGTAGGAAGCAAGCTCATTTTTTCTTGTTTTTTTGCCATTTTTTGTAGTTGTAAAGTGCTTGGAAACCCATAAAAAATTTTCCATCACTATATTCTGGTATTTCATGACTGGTTAGGACTTTATTTTCTAGAATTCAACTTAGAAAATAAGTAGTTTTAATTTTAATTTTTTTAATTTTTTCAAATAATATATAGTTTAGGTATGAAAAAGTAAGTGGCCTTCAATCCATATATGCTGTCCGAACAACCAATTTGCTGATAAAATATACATAACACATAGTGTAATTAGCATAAAATTAATTGACCCATATATGCAGATATCTTTCGTTAATTCAAGTTTTCTCAATTTTTGCATAAAATTAGTTCAATTTTCATTAAGAATTGGGACTAGGACCAAAATGTCGAAAATAAAGCAAGTAATCTCTGTCACCCTTACACCTCATGGTGAGCCTGGGTATACACATGAACGCTTTCCCAAGAAACTTTTCCATCTCCCTATAGTGCAAACATAGTCTAACTAGGCAAGGTGTAAGAGGCCCATAATCCACATATAATTTATTTTTTCAAGGAAAAATCACACATAAGTTAATTAGAAAAGGATTGTAAAAATATAAATGCATATCCACATCTCATAAAACTTGTGATTGTACACTCCAAAGCACACACGAAGCATCGGTAAGCAATGGACCAAAATACACCGAGTGCGTTGGGACATTTATCCTCTTCTTACAGTTACTTCACCAAGGCACACCCTAAGAAAATTAAGATTCTCTAAAAATAATCACTAAACGAACTCACTAAATTCTCCCCACAAGGGCCACAAAAGAAATTATAGTTTAGTTTAGGACCATCAGGGATAGGCATCCAATAATTTTCTGTGGTCATAATACATTTCGAAACATAGATGTTGAATTTTTAGGGAGCTTCAAATCCATCTATCCACCCACAGAAAGAATACATGAGTGTTACGAGAGGCCCGTTTCAGAGGGGGTTAGGCTTAGGCCCAGTGCATGCGGTACTTTTTGGGGCTACCTCACCATCTAATGCTTGGTACTGGTAGCTTATTACCAAGATGCTCAAGACTCGAATTCTCATGTGGGACGATGGTACTTCAGTGACCAAAACTAGGGCATCCCTCCCTATAGGTGACGGTGGCGCAACACTTGATCCTCTTACCATTACCTTGGTTGATTCTTTGGCTGTTGGAAGGCGTTGCCAGTTCTTTCAGGACGCCAGCCCTAGTACCCATTAGGAGAAATTTTCGCAATGACTAATTACATTGAGAGTTTAAGGACAAATAGGTCTATCTATTCTTTTGAGTATCATACACAAAAAAACAAAACCACATTTTTTTTCTTGCTTGATCACATAGCGTTAAGTTAAAGGAAAAATTACCTCTTATTTTTTCACTTTGTTTTATCCATGTGATTGTATTTTCCTTGATAAAAAATCTTCCTTCCTCCAACAAACCAAAAATATCACCAAGATTAAGCTAGTCGACACCATAATAGACCCGACGTGACCCCGTTGACATAGGCGTTTCTTGGAACTCCCCCCATTTTAGAGGGAGGAGTGCCAGGTCTCCTGCCATTTAGGCATCGAAGACGACACACTGCCAACATTATCGATTCATCCTTTATCAAGGCATATGTGATTGGAAAACTCCAAGGGTCACCCAACCCCACACTAGTGAAAACCTCAATAGGGTCACCACACTCTACTCCTCCCACAACCCCTAGAGGGAAGAGGAGCACTACCCCTTCGGGGAGTCAGCAAAATATTCATCAGGGAACGCCACAGGGTAATATTCCTGAGACACCCCCATAAACCATCACATTCAGAGACCTATTTTTCCACAGTGTACATTGGCAGTCAATACTCAGTTACCCTTCTTAGCATCACTTAATATTCTAGATCTAAAAAAGTTAAATAATGACCCCATTACTCATGGCCTTGATTGGCCTCCCATGCCTGCGAAGCTCCCTTTCGATATACCAAAATTCGAAGGGAAGCAAGCGAAAGACCTAGGAAATCATATTATGATTTTCCACCTGTGGTGTTCATTAAATAGTATCATTGAGGATACTATTAGACTAAGAGTTTTTCAATGCACCCTAACAGGGCCTGCGAAAAAATGGTATGTCGAGCAGCCTTTTGATTCTCACAAAACATTTAATGCTTTCACTACCGCATTCCTCACCTATTTTCAGCTACCCATTCATCACGATTCAGGGATGGAACTGCTGACTCATTTTAGGAAAATTCCATCCGTCCATATATTAGAACATCTCCACGAATGGTGGTGATTTCATAGTTTGTGTAAAGCCAAACTCAACGATAGAGTGTTATTGGACTTATTTTTAAAAACTCTAACATTCGAGATCTCAAAAGACGTGGCGACACAAAAACCTACCTCCGAGGAGGACACCGTTAGCAAGGCCCAAAAATTGGAACTCATTTACACACCCATACATGATATATTTACATTGTCCTGTCAAACGCCCCGCGCCTGAAAACTTATAAAGAGTTACTAGGCACGTCGAATACTACAGATGGTTTGATTCGGTCCTTGAATCAAGGTCACCTAGGCAACAATATCCATTTCCGAGGATACTCGTACGATTCTACTTAGAACATGTCACAACTTGGCTACCATCAAAGTCAGTTTGTACCTTTTAAAAATATGAAGAATAGGGTAATACCATACCACAACAGCAGTGAGGCCCATACCCTCCCTCGCAGGGGAGCCAGTACTCGGCTAGGAATGTTGATACAAGAGAGCCCCCCCAACAATATTATACCAATGAGGGACAAGGGAACCTATATTCCCCTTTCCCCACACAAAATCCACCACCACAAAATAATGCACTGATGAACCTAGTGCAAACATCCCAGGGTCAACAAGGACGGTCTTACAACCAGGAGAAAAAAAATAAACCTCCAAACGCTGGAAAAAATAAGCCTAGGAATAAGAAAAAGGTAGACTCTAGACAGGGGGGTAGTAATCAACAATGCCCCCCCACGATCTCAGTCTGGGGGCAACCCCAATCAAAATCAAAACCAAGAGCCAAATAATAACTCCCAAGGGCAAAGAAAGAGACCCAGTCTAAGGGAAAATAATTCTTGTGCCATATTTGGTGAAGTTCTAGACACTGGCAAGTTTTGGACCCTAGAGAATCTTTTTGATGCCTCTCAATATTCCCTGGGCATGGTTCCACCCCTCTGGCCTACTCGTGGTTCTGCTCCGCTCTGCTGCTCTCCCCGGACGCTATGGAAAAATGAAGATTTTATATAATATCTAGGTAGAGTTTACCACATGAAGTGGTTTGGCGTATTGGATAAAAAATAAAATTCGTTGAGGAGGGGTTGGGGATAAAATCCCACCCCTCCTATTTTTGTTGCATTTGTTATAATATGTATTAATGGGTGCACTAAAGTGGTGGGTGGGGTCTACTCCACGCGGCCTCACCCCAACCCATGCCATAAATGCCATACGGTTTAACAATAATAAACTTCGTTGGATGGATTTTAATATGAATTTATATATAAAAATATTGGTTTTATTTTTAGCCATAATATATTAAACCATATCCATTATTCGTTAATGAAATTTGTTGTTTTTTTTTTTTTTAAATATAAAATTTGTTATAATTTTTTTTAATATATGGTTATATTTAATAGAAAGTTTTTTGAATATATGGTTATATATATATATTTGTTGTATGTTATTTTAATAATATATTTCTTGTCTTTTTGCAGGGATATGATACTAGTCGATGAGCACCAAGGGTTAATGGCTAATAGGCCATTAGTCGACTGCCATGTAATTCGTGGGTCCCACTTGCTGACTGGGATGCCATGCGGTACCCTGTGGGCCCTACTTTTCCCTATCATGCCAAACTTTGAAAAGATCTATCTCCTTCATATGAACTCATATTGAAGCATCGTTTGCACCATTGGATTCAGAACATAGAACACTTCGACATGGTCTTGGTCTTGTTGTCATCTGGCCACTTTCATTTTTGAAAAATTTTAAAGCCACTTGTTCTCTGAGATCCTCTTGGATCAAAGACACAAGCTCATTCCCCAAGCCTTAGAACTACACACTGCATAATCACCCAATATTTTTGACCTCCTGAGCTACACAATAATCTTTCCTAGCTCTCATCCCTTCAACCTATCCCCACTGACTCTAGAAACTGCACAGTCATGTCCCTCAACCCATCCTGAATTGCGCACTGCGTAGTATCAAGGCTCAAGGCTTCCCCCGGCCTGCTTGAACTGTGTAATATTTTATCATGAAAAAATGATCACCTAGCCATTTCTAACTAGGTGGATCGAAATACACCATGTGAGTTTAATTTTTACCATAGTAAAATCACTTTCACGATAAGAAATAATTTAATAAACCACTTTTATTAAGTTATTTTTTATTAAAGCCCATGGATGAGAATAATTAAATAAACCGTTATTTATTTAATTTTCTCTATGAATAATTATTAAATCATTGTTTGCTAATTATTCCTTATCACATTTGACTAAATCACCTAGGAATAATTAAATAAATCATAATTTATTTATTTTTCCTTAACTTCATCCTTGGAATAATTGTCAAATCATTATTTAATAATTATTTCATTTCACATTTTTCTTATTATTCACAAAATAATTAATAAATCATTTTATTTGTTAATTATTTCTAAATAAAGCTATTTAACATTTTTAAATATCTTTTCCCTCTCCAAAAATATAATAAAGTATTCCAAGCGGTTAGATCTAGTTTTTGGTCAATAATATTTTATTATTCTCCATTTTCAATATGAACACAATACTTTACTATAAATAAGAGGGTTTTTCATTCATTTCTCACCATGATCATTATCATCATCACCATTATCGTCTCATTTCTTTTGAGCTCTCATTTTTGAGTTCTACATTGTTTGGGTTTTCATACATTCGAGAAGGGAAGATCTAAATAGTAAAGCAACAATGACATCAAAGGACCCATTCCATTGAGGGGGACTTACGACCATTTGTAAATATCCATCTCAAGGTGTCATTAATAAAATATTTTTCTTTCAAAGATTTTCCAAGGTTGGCTTATTACATCGTATTTATTTCTATTGTTTATACTTCATATATGCAAGAATTATGTGAGAAAAACTTGCAGAAAAATAAATGTATGGAAATCTAAAAGAATAAACAATGATTTGATAATTATTCCTAGATAAAATTGAATAAATAATAGTTTATTTAATTGTTTTCATAGGTTTTAATCTAAAATAATTTAATAAAAGTGGTTTATTAAATTATTTCTTATAGTGAAATTGATTTTACTATGGTAAAATTAAACTCACATGGTGTATTTCGACCCACCTAGTTCGAAATGGCTAGGTGATCAATTTTTGGTGATAACACACTCACTTAGCCTCCTTGTACAACCTTTCACTTGTTCCAGGCTCATTTCATGGATCAAAATGCATCATCTTAGGCTAGGGGTTTTTGTATTGATGTCATTGTGTCATGAGTGGATTGCACGAATAGGTACTTAGCATGTCACAGTGAGATGATGAAGGAAAAGAAGAAGGAGGGAAGCATGTTAGAATACACTCTTGTAGCTAAAACCACAATATTATTGATCAAAGGAAAATGAAAGGACACAAGTTTGCGACCACCATCTAAGACATGAGATCATTGAAGACTCGTTATTTTTAAGGCATGCAGAGGAGAAAATAAAGCTCTCTCATGAAGACACTTAACTCTCAACAAAAATAGTGGCTTAACATTTCCATGTCATGAAGCAATCCATGTCAGCAGTCTCATGTCATGTCATGTCATTTCATGAGTGGTCATATACCACATCATTATTGTACATCATGTATATTGGATTCAAAATGTATTGTAAAGTGGAATTCCAAAGGACACACATGAATGTAAAGAGTCATGTAAGTAGAAAATTCATAAGGAGTCAAACAATCATGAGGGTAGTCAAAGAGTCACCCTTGCTTATATATAATCCCTCATTGTATGAGAAAAGGACTTTTCACCTTGGCTCCACCTGTAAAGAAATAAAGAGAAAATTTAATCCTTTTGTGGAGCAAGGAGTGGCTATAACTCTCCATTATTGGAGCTAGTGATGTTCATTGTACATATGTGTCTTAGAAATTTTACTTAATAACATAAGCCTACCAAGGCCAACACGTTCTTCATGCATGAATTATGAATGTTTGTAAGAATATTTTGCGTATATTTTTACTTCATGTTTGGTTTTCAAATGTACTGAGGTAGTTTAACTATTCTGTTTATTTTAGTGCTTATCTTATTGTAAGGGTTGTAGTTGTTGTCTCATCCTTGTGGACTATTCCACATGATATTAGATAGAATCTTATCAAAATTGTTGTGTGTAATTATTGTTCCATCCTCGTGGACTATTGCGAAGGATATTAGACAGATATTTCTTAAGTTGTTGTGTGTAATGACCGTCGCAGCCCCCTATGGGCTATTTCACTGGATGTTAGATAGAATCCTTCTGTTCAAATGTGTCTCTTCCTGAGTGGTACTATTACCTCTCTCTTAGGGGTTCACTTCTCTTCCTTCCCCCGCAGTAAAAGAACCTTGACACACTTGCAATTGGACATTCTCTAGGCACACTCCATTTCTTTTCGAAAGTACATTTGCATCACTCTCTCTTGCTGACAACAAGAGTCACGACATATCTTTAAGAATAAGCCAATCGGGCCTTTGTTTTGGATGGGAATCCTATACCAAACAGTGTGAGGTCTAATTGGGACTTTATATCGGGGAGATCCCCTGAATGTTGGTGGGTCCAGCACCATCAACACAATCTATTAATGACCATCTTCAAACATTGATTATTTTTATCATAGTTGAAAAACATGCATTCACATTATCTTGCCTAATATTTGCTACCTTTTTAAAATGCTTGAGGTTTACACTTGGTTTAGTAATATTAAATAAATAACTAAGTATTATGATATATTGAAATTATTTTCGGCATCCAATGAATATAATACATTTTCAATGTTGCTCTATTTACCCTATCATGGAGTATGAGTCACTCTTTCCTAAATTTTCTCCTCCTCTCTTAACCAATCCGTAACACTAGCCTTGTTTTGACTAATAATGTCATTCAAGTGAGTCCTTTGAATAATCAACTACTTATTGCACTAATTTATTCATTACATCTCGACCTAAGGGACTGTTTACCCAATATTATTCATTTGATGATTAAATATAGCTTAGGTCCATATTAAATCTAGATCTACCAAGCACAGATAGGGATCAAGTACGAGTTAAGATGGATCTAAAATGGTACTCTTGCATTCCATAATGGATTTGGATCTAAAATGGTACTCTTGCATTCCATAATGGAATTTTCCAAACATTTAAATAGGTTTCTTCATAACAAATACCATGGAAAAGCACCACGGGAACCATGGGTTGTCAAAATGTGGAGCCCAAAAATGACAATGGTAAATTATTAATTTTTTGTTTTTTATTTTATTTTTATTTGAACGAGTCAAAAAGTTTATGTTTACATTGCAACATTTCTTCCATATTGAAGTGGATAATACCTCTTGGTACAATAAATAAAAATAAAAAATTATAATACTTATAACAAAAAATAATTTTAAAACATAGCATAATTTCCAAATATAAATATAAATATTTTTATTTATTAAAAAGATAAATATACATTACATATAGCATAAAAACTATTATAAAAAAAATAAAAATGATGAAATTTAATATATATATAATGTTTCAATGATATTTAAAATTTTCATTTTTACATATTCCTATTTTCATAAATTCTAATAAATTCTAAATTAATATAAAATTTAATAACTTAGAAATTATCATTAAATTTTATAATATTTGTTAATACACAATTAATATATTATCAAAATAATATATTAATAAAAAGACAATATAATATAATATACAACATAGATATAATTGTGTTTTGTTAATACACAATTAATATACTATCAAAATAATATATTAATAAAAAAAACAATATAATATAATATACAACATAGATATAATTGTGTTGAGAGACTCTTTATAAAATAGAATAAGGTAGATGTTATCTCTTAATTTTATATTTAAAAATAATAAAATCATATTTAAATTAACTAATTAAAAAAATAGGGATAACAAAAAAAATTATATGTTAGCTATTGATAAAATGTTTCACCTTTTATCTTAATTTCACATCTATCTTATATGAAGTAATTAAAAGTAAATTACTTTAAATCTATAACAAATATTGAGATATTTGTTGGTTATAACTATTGATATGATTCCCTTATTTTAAATATAATATTACTTGAAAACATTTGCCTCATATTAACTTGTTTAAAACACATATCATTAGAATAATCTAAATTGAATTTTTTTTATTATTAATATTTTTTAAATACCACATATCTACTCTATATTAAAATTGAATAAATTATATAAATTAAATTTTTTTACTTTCAATTATAAATTTATTATTCTAAAATTAAGTAATATAAAATTATTCACTTTATTAATTATAAAATTACATAATTTTTTTTTTCTATTATTAATAATTTTTAAGTACTGCATATTCAATCCATATTGAAATTGAATAAATTGTATAATTTGAATTGTTTTAATTTCAATTATAAATTTAATATTCTAAAATTAAGTAATATAAAATTATTCACTTTATTAATTATAAAATTAAATAATGTTTTCCCTCTTTGATTGATATTCCTTATCCCTGAGATTAGGAAATTTTTTATGGGAATTAAAATTGTAAATGGTGAAGTTCTCAAAAAGGGTTGAGATTAAGAGGGGAATCCCATCATCTAGAGAGGAAACATGGGAGAGAGCTATCTCAGCCTTAACAAGGTTTTGATTCCCCCTGGTCACCATAGGAATATGCGACTCCTCAATATCATCTAAATGTTTTTCATAAGTATGAGTTAAAGTTTACTTACAATTTGATCTTCTAAGCTTACACATGTTGATTGCTGCAAGGATTTGGTTCATAAAAATACTTAAACTTGAGGTTCATTTCCATTCTCAATTTATTTTTCTCAGTTGACCTTATAGTAATGTTCTAAGTCACTATTGACATATTAACATTATCAAGAAAACTTCTTGGGTAAACGTTTTTCCACTTTCCTCTAAATGTTGTTGAGTTTAGGTCTTGCTAAATTATTACAATCTTTCAGAAAGTCACACCTTCAATGGATCCGTTTGAAAAAAATTATTTTAAACTCCCATAAGTAGGATAGAGAAAACATCTAAATGACACTCTTGCATAATGTAGGGATTGTTTGTAATTCCATGCTCCGACCTTTATTTCAATACTGGCTTGGAGTCCTTGCACTAAATTCATAACAACAAATGTTCTTTCCACCAATTTTAAAGACTCTAATTAAAAATTATTTGTCTATGGCTTAAATATCCCGAGGGAATATCTTATTGGCATGATGGTCTACAAATTTTACAATTCCAACCAGAACATTGGTAACTTTATCCACATGGGTGGTATAATTTTGTTCTCACACCTAGAGTAAAACCTAGATGACCATTACTTTTATGATAGCAAAGACTTACTCCAAAACCATACTCCCTTATTAATGTTCCTAACATCCTTAATGTTTTGAAAAGTGAAATCCAACCACGCATATCCCATTATAAAGAGAATTGGAAAAATAACCCACTATGGATAATTAGACTTTACAGATCCATTGGTATAGAGAAGCCTTAAATATGGCACACCAAAAACTTACCAAAATTCTGCACTACTTTCAATTCCATAACTTGTCGTATAATGAAATAGGCTGAGTAATGATAAAAACCTCAAAGATCCATTAAATAGTTGATCAGGAACAGATCCAGAAAATGCATAATTTGACAAATCCAGAAACCTTAATAAATTCATATTGTCAGAAATGCTACCTGATAATTTACGATAGCTCACGTTCAAGCTCTTTAGGCTTGCAATATGTGCAACATCTGGATTTAAATCACCTGAAAAATTGTTGTGAGCAACATAAATCTTTTGCAAATACTCCTACTTTTCCAGGCCTTTTCCAATCCTCCCTGACAAACCCAAACCTTCAAAGACAACTTCTGTGACTCTGCCATTTCAGGGATCACATTTCACATACTTCCAGCAGCAAGGACTGTCTTCATCCTCATTCCATGAAGTCAATTCCATGTTGGGGTCCTGTAAACCGGCCTTGAATACAATCAGGCCCAATACATCATCATTCGGCTCAATATTTATGCTAGCATTGAATCCATTGGTAAACGACAACAGTACAAACATTAAGTTGCAGAACAAATAACCTGAAAATTTCATGATACCAACACCCACGATTACCTTCTGCTGCTTCTCACATCTTGGCACTGATTTTCCATTATCTTGTCTAGTAGAGGTTGTGAAGTAGAGTTGACAGTGATCATATGGACTGTACTATTTGCTGCTAAATGGAAAATGGAAATGGTAGTCGGGATCGTAAAGATTTTACAAACAGAACAATTGCGAAACATATTTAACTCCTTTTGGATTCAATAGTGAACTGCTCCTTCAAATAATCAGTATCACTACTTTTTTCAATTATTACTACAGCAAGCAGAATAAACATCATGGTAAACTGCTCTTTCACATAATCACTATCACTAACTTTTTTTCCAATTATTACACCACAATAGCTTGCATAAACATCATGGATTGACATAGTTAACAAGGAATTAGGAAAGAAAACCTTGTTTGAATGAAAGGAAGAGAGAGATCTTGGAATTTCCACCACCTAAGACTATTATCCTTTGCATTCTTAAACTCATTCTACAATGACTTTTGACACAAACAATCTAGTCATGACGATATTAACATCAATTCATTTTAGGATAGTTGAAAACCACAACTTTGTATAATATTGTCTAATGTTAGCTACCGTTGTCACATGCTTTAGGTTTAGATTTGGTTTAGAAATATTAAATAAAGATCTGTCTATTAGCATAGACAAAATTTTAATTTTATTTGGGCATCCAATGATTACAATATCTTTTCAATGTTGCTCTATTTACTTTATTATGGAGTATGAGTCACTTTTTCCTAAATTGTTTTCTTCTTTTTTAACTAATTTTTAAGACTAGTTTTTTTTAACTAATAATGTCATTTAAGTGAAAATTTTGAATAATTAACTACTTGTATTAATTTTTTGATTACATCTCAATCTAAGTTTGAATAATTAACTCCTTGTACTAATTTTTTGATTACATCTCAATCTAAGCGACTTTTTACCCAGTATTATTTTTATGATGATTAAATACAGCCTATATTCATCTTAAATCTAGATCTACCAAACACAAAGAGGGATTAAGTATAAAGTTAAGATGGATATAATATAGTACTCTTGCATTCCATAATGGTTTTCCTAAAGTATTTAAATTGGCTCCATCATAACAAATATCTGGGAAAATACCATGGGTGACAAAATTTGATGCCCAAAACATGCTACTCTAAATTATTAATTTTTATTTGAATTCAACTCAAAATGTTTATGATAACATTGCAACATCTCTTCCATATTGAATTAAAGAGCCTCTGTCAACACAATACCCATAAATAAAAAATTATAATATTTATAACAAAAAATAATTTTAAAATATCACATTTAAATATAAATATATTTATATTTATATATTAAAAAGAGAAATATACTTTACACATAACATACATTTTATTATATTATATAAAAAGTAAAAATAATGACATTTAATGTATAAATATATCTCAAATTCTTACAGATATATATTTTCAATAATATTTAAAACTTTCTTTTAATATATTCATATTTTCTAAGTTAATATAAAATTTAATAACTTAGAAATTATTCTTAAATTTTATAATGTTTATTAATACACAATTAATATATTATTAAAATAATATTTTAATCAAAAATATACTATATTATATTATATAGTATAATATATTTTAACATAATATTATATAACATATAATATATTATATGTGTATAGATATAATTTTATGGAGAGGAATTTATAGTTTAATATAGGATTGTCATTTAATGTTACATTTAAAAAATAATAGAATAATGCTTATATTAACGAATTAAAAAATAGTGATAACAAAAAATAGATATTGGTTATAGCTAAAATGCTTCAATCTTTATCTTAATTTCATATCAACTTTATATACAATAATTAAAAGTAAATTATCTCTACATAAAATTAATGTGACATTAAAATAGAAATTAAAGTATTTTATTCATGGCTAATATTGAAAGTTTTTTTTGTTATTATTATTGTTTAATTTGTTAATATAAGTATATTTCTATTATTTTTAAATACAATATTATAGGATTACATTTTCCCATACTAGTTTGTATATAAAGCCAATAACCCATATTGAATTTTTTTTTTGTTATTAATATATTTTAAATTTCACATATCTACTCCATATTAAAAGTTAAATAAATCACATAAAATCAAAAATTTTGTTTTCAATTATTTTATTTTTATATGGTCAATATGTAAGTAATATAAAATTATATTACAAAATACTCATAACTAGTAAGAAGCGATGAGGAACATACACGATGTTAGGGTTCTACTCAACTCTCTTCAAGTCGAAGCCTAGGAGCCACACCTTGTAGCGCCCCCCTCTCCCCCCTCCCCGCAGGGATTCAAGGCTTGAGGAAGATGAGCCCAGAGGTTGGTGAGGTACGCGGGGGTTTTTCATTGTACTGCAGGGGTGAGCCAATCGATGTTCCATATCCTCCATGTCGACGAATATGGTAAAAAGAAATCTCCTACGATGCAAATCAATAATGCATTCAGAGGGTGTCACAACAGTGTATTCAGAGGGGGTCGGAGGATCATCGAGCGAGGACGATTATCACTTGGATTTCTTTCCCACGGTTCGATCCAAACCATACGGTCTTGTACAACTGCTCAGTCTGGAATATGGGGGTCTCTGCTACTCGAATTTCTTGATCCACAAGACTTATCTATCTACTACCTCAAGATCAGAGACATGGGGATTAAAAGAAAATATTCAACCCCAGTGAGTTTCATATTGTGGATCCAGTATTGCATGCCCAAATATTCTCGTTCCCCCACCTCGTGGACCCCATATCTGTGTAGATATTACTGCACATTCAGATTAGAAGCAGGGATTTTCCACAAAGGAGGAGAGGATGTTCCATATTTTCATTAAAAAAACTGGCTGGAAGATCCATATTAATTTGGGTCAATGATGAAGCCTTAGTTAGGAACGTTAAAATCAAGATACAACATCGAGAGGGACTCCCATCAGCTAAGAAAAAGCTCATCTTAGAGGGAAAACTCTTATAAGAGAGAATACCCTTAAAGAATACATAATAAGAAAAGGTTCCACTATATCCTTGGTATTGATTTTACATGGGGATGAGGACCTGACCCTTCAGCCTCTTATAAAGAAGATGTAAGAAGGAATGTAGAACATGCAAAGGTCGTAACTCTAACTGGGACATTTCCAGACCCTTACATAGTGGAAAAGATCATAGAAAAACACCTATAAATTTCCATTCAGAATTCAGTAAATAACATGTTCTCATATTCGACCCTTACATGGTGGAAAATATCATACAAAAACAACCATAAACTTTCATTCAGAATTCACAAGTAAATAACATGTTTTCATATTTTCATATTTTCATAAAGAGGTTGTTATTTGTATATTTAACAATTACTGGCCCAAACCTTAGGATCTATATAGATGGAACCACAAAAAAATGGAATATGGATTGTGACATATACTTATGCTCAAAGGGGTTCTTCATTGTACACCCCTCATTAAAATAAGATGACCAATTTTTTTTAGAAAGGACCGTGGTTATGGGGAAGAGTTGGGTTATTCACCACCCCTTAGTTCCTAGATGTTGACTCACCAAAAATGGAAGTAACAAAAATGTCTGTCTGGGTTTAGTTGCCTAATTTCCCACTCCCTTTTTGGCATCATTTATTTTTTGAATACATTGGAAATGCACTAGGATTTTTTTATCAAAGTTGAAGTGAGAGAATAGCAAAGGGGCTTTTCACATACACCCACATCTATGTGGAGATCGACATTAAAAAGGGGATGCCAAATTGTATACAGTTGAAAATTGGACACTTCAAGTGGACACAAAGTCTATAGTACAAAAACATGGCCTTCGGATGTCGTGTATGCAACCAAACTGGACATCTACAAGATAATTGTCATCTTGCAAAAATACCAACAAATAAGAGGAAAGGGAAAATGCGTAAAACAAAGAATTGGAAACCCCACGAGTCTCCTCCTGAAGATGAAGAAAAGGTGGATCAAATGGATCCCCCAAGTAAAAAAAATTAGGAAATGACAGAAACAACAACAGAGGAGGAGCCCCTTCCACACACAATAGATCTCAACCAGAAAACAAAGATGGCAGTCATGCCATCTCCCTCAGTACACGAAGGAGAAGACATGAAGAACGAGATAATACTAGGAACTAAAACATATCATGTATTTGATAGATACAAATAATAAAAGGAGATCACTCCTACAACAAATATAAGGGATTCAACTTTAGCTATCATCCAACCTGCGATGGGGTCTGGAAGGAAGTAAAAAAGAATAAAGGAAAGAAAGGAAAACTGAATGAATTCTACAATTATATGGGTCGTTAGGCAAGCTAACTATTTTTTCTTTATGCTAATTTATGAGGAACTTAAGCCATTTTTATGCCAAATCCATGAGATCATTTATCTTTGAATACATGCTTGTAGGTTTTAACCCTACAAATGAATTCTTAAAATAGAAAAATAAACAATGGTGAGAACATAAAACATAAAACAAATATACACAGAGATTTTCCCTTGGATCCCAAAACCGGGACTACCAGATTGATTTTTCATTATATTTCTTTCAATGTTACAATACACATATATACATGCTAAATCATTCATAAACCCCAATCGATAACCTTGGATTAGAACATAATCGTAGTTCCCTTGACCAAATCTACAAAATACCATGGGCTTAAAACCATTATGCCCAAAACCATATGAAAAAACCATGCACAAAACCATGGGTAAGTTCGCCCACCATCTATGGATCCGACCCCCATCCTTGAGTCTGCCCAACATTTATTAGGTCCACATAAAAAAAAATTCTTGGGGCGCTACATTGGAACCCATGCAGGGGGGTTTCCCCCTGCAAATACCCCGATAGGGGGGGCTTCCGCCCCCCTCCCTGTGACCCCCCGTTGCACCTGACACAACATATAATGAATGAAGCTAGTTGTTGAAATATTATAACACACACCCAACAATCTTGAACATGTATTTGAAAAATGTAATTTTATTTCAAATAATAATAAATTATGCTTTTTTCCAAGGAAAAAAAATATAAAATAATTACTTAATATGGACATTGAAATATTTTATTTGTGGCTGACTTAAAATATATATATTTTTTGTTAATATATTTTTTAAATACCACACCTGAACACATTTTCGTTATATTATATTATAATATCAATATTATTCTTAAATGTAACTTGGAAAGATGTGTAATTTCTTCACTAGTCAATATAGAGTTCACACATGGCATCGCATTATTTTAGTATTTTTTATAGTAATCATCTCTTTTCTCAAACAATTTTTATTTTTGGGAGGAAAAGTGTATTCTAATTTCATGTTGTGATAAGAAGTTATTATTTACCATTGTTGGAAGAGTTTCAATTTACGATCTTATCATTACCACCCCATATTTTTCACGATCCTTCGGTCTTCAAGATGGAAGAGGAGTTTTTGGATTACAGCTCAGACAACCCTTGTCAAAACTCAATTTTCATATCCCAATTCAAAGTTAATGCGATTGGTTTTAAACTATTGATCTCACCTCACAATCATATCTCCATGCACTCTTCGCATAATAAAAATTAAATTGGGTTGGAAGGTGGTAATTCTATCATTTCTTTGGTCGATGTGCCTAAAGTTTCTTCTTCCAGGCTTGACTTTAAAGAAAATTTTGCAGACACTACCATTGTCTTAGACATTCTTCAAAATCTACTCTGAAACCTTATAGAGAGAAGATCAAAATGGTTGTTGGTGATGACATACAACTCTAGGACATTCATATTCTCTAAGAGTGATAATTAGTGGGCCATTTTGCAGGCAAGGTGTTACCCGAATAAATCCCTCCTGCAAATAAAAGCGATCTCCCTAGAATTCTAAAGGAAAACAAGAAACAAATAGACAAAACAATAGCTCTTTCATTAGCCTATAACCAAAAAATGAAACATGTAGTATGCGAAGAATCACTTACCTATTAACAAAATCCTTGTAGAAGTCATTTCAATGCTTTCCACAGCCAGATTTTCCTCAATACTTTAAATTCTATCCAAATACTTTCCACAACTTCTCCACGATGTGCCAAAAATGATCTGCATAAAAAAAAACATTCAAAGGGATCAAAGTATCTCGCATATGAAATTAAAATTAAATGAAATCCTTAATCTAGTATACAAAATATAAATGAATCAATAATCAGTTATAAACCATGTGAGTGATCAAGTAATCCCACAAATAACATAAAAAATAGATGAAATTAGGAAAGAACAATTACTTTGTATTAAAATCGAAAGGGAAAACAAGCTTAGAAACTGGTTTCCTTGATGTCACAAGCCTCTTCCAATGGTCTCCTTTCCTTCCCTTGATGACAAGCTCTTCAGAACCAAAACTAACAACATGAGTTTACAAATCCAAGTCTCTCATTCCTTTAGTCCTACGCTCAATTTATATGAAGGATAAGGAGGTTTTTGGTTCCACTTCTCAAGGGATATGATCCTTAAGAAAAGGATATTAGTTCCATATACCGAGGGATGAGGCAGAGGTATGTAGTGGTTTGAGCTTTCTAATTTGGATAAGATTCCTCAACAAAAGCTTCTAGAACTTACTTTTTTTATTTTTACCTTCATGAACAAACTTGTGTAGTTTATAGTGGAAGAAACTGCGCATCTCTTCGCAATTTACAGTGGAAGAAACTGCACATGCACAGGTTTTGTTCAAAGAAACTGCGCAGATCCCCAAAAGGGGGTTTTAAGCAGTGAAAACCAGAATTCCCTTTTTCCCTCATATATTTTACTTCAAGCTTCATAGGGGATTCACTTGAGAGACTCCATCTGATGGCAATATATATAAATCGATAGTCATGGTGAAAATTTTTAGTATAACATATTTCCCCATAAAATGCAAAGCCAGAAAATATTTTTGATGACTAAAACACTTTACCATATCAAAGGTTCAGAGTAGAGACCAATTGGTTGAAGACCTGAAACAAACAATCAAGGATTACCATATCATGCTTTCATATAAACATCATTGAGGTAGGCATTCCCATACTCAGAGTAAACATAATTCAATGAACTAGTAGGGAAATACACAAAGATCCACGTCAACAATAGACATAGTATGGACACAACCATTAATGAAACTATATTTACAATCATGAATATTTAATAATTGCATGCATCCTGGATGGATGAAACTAGATCAAGGGTCTTGATATCCATCTCTATCGATCCATAGTATGAATCTAACCATGTTAGTGAATGTCTCGAAGTCGAACATGGTAGAAACCACTTTATTACCGATCAATGATGTGAATCGTTAATAAGTGCAAGAGAAACCAACAATAGTGAAAATGGATCTCAAGGTATTCCAGTACAATTTATGAAGTGTGATTAAATGTTTTGAATCAAACACTCATAGAATCATTCAATCGAAGGCCAATGATGAGAACCTATCGTCGAAAGAGAGAAACCTGCCATTAAGGAATGCAAGATTCAAAGTACTGAAAATTGTTTCTAGAACAACTTCTAGATAATGAGTTGAAGTCGATAGGAAGCGATCCTTCGTAGGAGGGTAGGCTACAACATGAAAATCATGTCAAGTTTTGAAGAAAAAATTGGATTAATTCAGGACTGACTCAAGGATGACCAAAGCGATTGAAGGTTATGAATAGCAAGGTAATTTTGAATGAGATTGGACTTTCTCTTGAACATATTGGTGACATGACACTTAGACTTGGCAACATTTGACTCAATGATAATACCCAAAACTAGTTGAATACTTTCAATGAGGTTCGATTAACTATGAGACAAATGGATTTCCCAACCCGGACATAGATGTGACAGAGTGTCATGTTCAAGAGAAACATACTACCTTTAATGAAAAACAAAAGGAATTTTCTTGTACATTCTAACCTTGTACAAAAATTATCTGCAAACAAATGATTAAAAACAGAAAATAAACAATAGCGAGAGCATAAAACATAAAACACATATGCACAGATATTTTTCCCCTAGATCCCAAATCGGGACTACCAGCTCAATTTTTCATTATACTCCTTTTAGTGTTACAACACATATATATACATGCTAAAGCATTCATAAATCCCAATACATTAACCCTGGATTAGAATATAGCCATAGTTCCCTTGAACGGATCTACAAAATTCCAGGGGATGAAAACCATCATGCCCCAAAACCATGTGCAAAACCATGCACAAAACCATAGGCTGGTTCACCCACCTAAAATAGGGTCCAAATTTTTTTTCCCTGGGCACTGCCCCGAACCCTGTGTAGGGGGTTACCTGCCCCCTGCAAACCCCTGAAGAGGGGGGGTTGTCTCCCCGCTGCCCTCGGTGCAATGAACAGGGGGGATATCACCCCCCCTTATGATCCCCTCGCGTGTGCGACTATTCATGGAAAGAATATAACACATACCCAATATTCTCCCACTTGATTTTTTTTTTCCACAAGGGGCCAAATGATAACTTAGTCATTAGTCGAGCTCTGCAACACCCATTGTTTCTCTACACCAAGATAAATTCTGAGTGCTCATAGGCATCAACAATGCATCTACAACATTCTTCAAAGTGTCCATATTTACCAACAACACCTTTTTATCCTTAACCATATCTCTCACAAAGTGATATTGAACATCAATGTGCTTTGTCTTTGAATGATAAGAAGGGTTCTTAGCCAAGAAAATTTCACTTTGGCTATCACAGTATATCCTTATAGATCGCTGCACCAACCTAATACTTGAACACAATCTCTGCAACCAAAATGCTTCCTTGCTTGCATTTGTGGTTGCCATGTATTCTGCCTATGTAGTTGAAAGAGCCATTACAGACTATCTTTTACTCATCCAACTCACTACACCTCCAAATAGGATAAACGCATACCCACTTGTAGATCTTCTTAGGTCCATATCTCTAGCCCAGTCGGCACCAATAAAACCACAGATGTCCAAAACTCTCTCCAATCCTGGTCTTCCCTGGTAACATAAACCATAATCACTAGTGCCACACAAATATCCGAAAACCCGCTTCACTGTTGTCCAATGCTCCTTCCCTGGTTTTTACATAAAACTGCTCAATACTCCCACTTCATGTGCAATGCCTAGTCTAGTACATACCATTTCATACATCAGGCTACCCACTGCACTTGGATATGGAACACGTGACATATCCTCCTCTTCTTCTTGTGTCTTGGGACACTTTTCAACAGATAGCTTTACACCTACAGGAATAGGAAACTTCCACAATTTACTATCTTGCATATTGAACCTTTCCAATATTGTCTCAAAATACTTCCTCTGGTTTAACTAGAGCTTCCTCTTTTCCCAATATCTCTTAATCCATGCCCAAAATATAGTTTTCAGCACCAAGATCCTTCATGTCGAATTTGGAGAACAATTGGGTCTTTAAATCCTGGATAATTTCTTTGTCATTTCCAACTAGCAACATATCATCCACATACAAGACCAAATAAATAGCACGGTCACCAATTAATTTAAAATACACATAGTGATCCTCTTTTCTTCTGGTGAAACCAAGTCCCCATATATAGGCATCAAATTTCTGATACCACATCCGTGGTGACCATTTTGACCCATACATAGACTTTTTTTAACCTACATACCAGTTATTTCTTACGCTTCCCCGCAAAGCCTTCATGTTGCTTCATGTAGATCTCCTCTTCCAGATCCTAGTGAAGAAATTTTATCTTCACATCCATATGTTCTATCTCAAAATCAAATGCAACAATAATAGATAAAAGTAATCTAATAGAAGTAACCTTGGCAACAGGAGAAAAAATATCACCAAATCAATTCTCAGCACCTCAAAATAACCTTTTTCTACCAATCGAGCTTTTAATTTCTCCACCTTGCCTTCTACATTCATCTTCTTCTTAAACACCCATTTTCTCCTGATGGGCTTCCTTCCAGCCGAAAACTCCACCAGATCCCATGCCTCATTTTTGTGCAAGGATGCCATTTCATCAACCATGGCCTCCTTCCATAGTTTTCCATCCTCTGAATCCACTACCTCCCTGACAGTTCTGGGATCATCATCAGTGATAGTTAAAGAAATTTTTTAACAGAAAGCAGATGGACTATACCATTCTGGTTGCCTTTTTTCCCAACCTGATCTTCTCACAGCTGGGATTCGTGGCTCTTCCTGTTTTGAATATTGTTATGATGTAAAGTCTGATTCATCCTAATTTAGCTCAAACTCTATCTTCTTAGGTTCCTTTGGTAGGACTTCATTTTTAACAACATCTTTCACCTCATTAAGCACCACATCTCGATTGTACACAACCTTCCTTGTTTATGGGTTCCAAAACTTGTAACCTTTTAAACCATCCTTATACCTAATAAAGATGCACCTTTCAGATTTATTATCCAACTTGTTCCTTTTCTCCTTTAGAACATGTACATATGCATCACATCCAAATACCCTTAGATGTGAAAGAGAGAGTTTCTTACCAGTCCATACCTCATGTGGAGTCTTATCCTCCAACATTGATGAAGGTGATCTGTTAACCAGGTAACATGCAGTCTCCACTTCCTTTGCCCACAATTCATGTCCTAACCCGGTACCACTGAGCATGCTTCTTTCCTTTTACATTAGTGTTCTATTCATTCTTTAGTCAACTCCATTTTGATGAGGTGTGTGCTAGGTCTCCGAAGTTTTCAAGATTGGCAAGAACAAACGCTGCAGAGCCTACATCAAAACCACTTTGGAATCCTAGGATCTATCCCTCCTAGATTCAGAGAGGGATCTCTCTATATAACTGTTTTCAAAGATATTTCTTTAAGGCTTATGATATGATATTAGTCTAGTTATGAAGTACAAGGGTTTTGTTTGTTTTGGTTGGAATGGATATCATTAAAATGAAGGAATTATTTTTGAGGGGTAAAGGTGTGAGTAGGTTTAAATAATGGTTCAGATGATAGGATATGGTAAGAAACAATATCAATCCATTGGGCTATGGAGTCACAAAAGGATTTAATTGCACAACAAGTTTCAAGAGTGGTCTATGGGGCAAGTCATCTATGTCAAAGGTTCTCTTTAAGTTGATTTATGGTATGGAACATTAAGAGTATGATGAAAAAAAGAAAACATATAAGAAAACAAAGGGTAGCTTAAGATCATGTAAGGAATTTTAACCTAACCTGCTTTCAACATACTCTCAATGGAAAAAATTCAAGTAAAACAAAGAATAGCCTAGGATCAAGTAAGAACTTTGAATCTAGCCTGCTTTCAACATATTCTTAAGGAAAACATTTTAAGATAAACATAAAAAGTAACCTAAGATCAGGTAAGGAATTTTAACCTGGCCTGCTTTTGACATACTCTTAAGGGATATTTTCAAAGCAATTGTTGGAGATGAACTAGAGGACAGGGCTAACCATAGACTTCTCTAACTCAATCTTTACTTAGCAGACTTTTCAAGAACTTTCAAAGAAAATATTTCAAGTTATACTCAGTAAACATGGGCTCACCAAAACTTCATTGGTTATACTCTATTGAATTATCCTCAAAACACAATTAGAATAAAACATAAAGATAAAGATTTATCAGTGAGAAATAGGGTACTTTACAGTAAATCCTAATCTATATTTTCTGTTCTTTATCAGAGAAAATGGACAATATGGAAAACATGAGAAAAGTGACAATTACAGTAAGAAAAAAAATCACCATTGACATAGACTAGGATCCCATAAATCAACTTGTATATTTGATGTTCAAACCAATTACAATCTTCAAGTCCAGTGGGTCTTTGACAGCTTCAAACTTCTCTTCTCAGCCTATCTTTCATCAATTACAAAACAGAGCTTCAGCAGCCTCAATAGCTATTTACATTCAACAAGTTACCAACCAAAATTTTACAATGGGCTCCTCTTATGATATTTATAGGTGAATTGAGGAGGTGGAGTGGAAAGAAGGTCTAATTGTTCAATTAATACAGAGTAAATGCTTCTCGGCCTTTGGGGAGGCCTTATGGAGAAGATTTCAGATATTTAACTCTGTTTTAATTAATTTTACATTAACTTTTATCTACTTCAGTCACTTTTGTTGACTTTGGAGGCTTTTGGTAGGCTGGCAATTACTTCTGAGCTATCTTTGGAAAATATCTCTGACTGTGCATTCAATTTGTATTCTTTTGAGGAAAATGAACTTGTAGGTGGAATTTTGATCTCTAGAGGAGTAACTGCTTCGGTGATTTGGCATTTGAAGCATTCTTTTGGGTGATCTGTCTGCCTTTGATACTTTAAACTATGATTAGGCCTTTGATATGTGTTAAGGCTTTCTTTGTCATCATATTCAGGCTTTAAAATGTGTCTTCATCCTTTAACTGTTTGGTAAGCTTTTGATCTTCAAACTTTAATCTCTAATTGGTCTTCATTGTTGGCTGTACAGGTGGTAGTGATGCATTGGAGGACCTTGCTGTGTAACCAATATTTGCGATATATTGATTAAATGTGGAAGTTCAGCCCTTTTGGTCCCTTCTGTCTTTGATTGAGCCTTAGAGGATCATCACCCTCGACTCTGAGCCACTATAATTGGCTGTGGGAAGACTTTATAACTCTTTCGCCATGAAAACCTGCAAACAACCACAAACATATTAAAAAAACCTGCTTTGCTGGGGAAACATAAAAAATTCCCATATGATGACCTGAATATGCCCAAGAAACCCTTCAGAAGTCATGACAAAGTGTCTAGGTTTAGGTGATGGTGTTTAGAATAGGTATCTTGAGAAGAATGCAATGAAGGGTTTCTTGGGCATAGTCAAGTCATCATATGGGAATTTAAACAGTGATAGGGGAGGAGACAACTTTTATCTCTCACCCTGATTTCACTTATGCATCTTCTATGCCACTACTAATCAAGCCATTTTCATCCCAAGACCCTCCTCATGCTCATTCCTTGCCCTCCACACCTTATGTTTCCTCTTCTTCTCATGAGTCTACTCCCCAACAAAAACCATCCTCCACAGATAACAGTGAAAAAGAAGAATGTAGTAAAAGCAAAGAACAAGGAAGTGATGGTGAAAAAGAACAAGACAATGATGAAAGCAGTAGTAGAGGGAAAGAAAAGCATGATGAGGCAGGAAATCCACAAGGGGAAATTGAAAACAATGATAATAGTAAGGAAAGTAAAGGAGGCGCCGATCAACAATACAAAGATCATGAAAGTAGCCCTCAAGAGGAAGGTGAGAGCACTAATGATGATAAAGGCAGCTCAAAAAGGGATGGAAAAGGCATATATGGTGAAAGTGGCAGCCCACAAGGAGAAAATGAAGATAGTGATGAAGAAAGAGGCAACCCACAGAGAGACGGTGAAGATATTAAAGAAGAAGCCAGCCCACATCAAGAAAATGAAAACATTGATCATGATGAAGGTAGCCCACATCAGGGAAACATCAAAAATAGTGACACCTTTGAAGACCAAGGTCAAGATGAAAATGATGGAAGCAGGCACAGTAAAGAGGAAAGTAATAAAAATAGTCATGATAGCAAGAATATAGATGAAGGCAGAGATAGTTTTGAAAAGGAAAAAATAGTAGACCTAGACATCTCCCACCAAACAGAAAAGGAGCATGATATTTCTGAGTTTACTCCTGATGATGAGTTCATTAAAAATATCAAATTTAATGAACAAGGAAATTCCCCACAGCAAAGTAACCAAGAAGTGCAAGTAGAGAATGTTTTTGGAGAAGAGGACAGCCCTAAGGCTGCAGGAGACCAAACTACACAAGCTCGGGTATTAACTCCTCCTCTCACTCATCATCAGCAAGGTCAAGAGCATGTGTTTACTATCTCTCCAAGGCAAGGGGCCATGCTTCCTTCATCAAAAGTAGCAAAGGCTAAAAACACCAAAACAACAAGGAAGAAAACCACTCAAACAGTGACTAGCAATGTCACTAGGGCACTAAGGAGTAGAGGAAAATTGCCAAAGAAGAGCAAAGTAGAATTGCCCAAGAAAACTAGAGGAAAGAAAATCATTAAAGGCAAGGGAAAAGAGAAGATTGAAAATCAAGAGAGCAGCCATGAGCATGAAAGGGAATTTGACATAATACAAATAGATAGTGATGTTGAAGATGATGAGGCCAGTATTCTTAGATCTCTTTTGAAAATCTGGAAGGCTCAAATTAAAGATTTGGAAAATGGCCTAGAAAGGTCAAAAGACTTCATCCACTATTTGAAATTGCAAAATAATCAAATGAGTGGACATATGGCAATCTTTGAGGCTCGGGCACTCAAATACAGAAGGGAAGCTCAAAAGTCACAACTGAGGCTAGAAGAATACATGGGTGAGTATGTAGAAGATGATGAAGAAGAAGGGCCAGCGAGAAAGAGACCTAGGACCATGGGTCTTAGAAAAGCATTGCAAAAGCAGAAAGAAGAAGAATCAGCTCATGCATAGAAGTACCCTCTTACGGAGCTCCTTGCCAAAGAAATTGAGAATGATAAAGAATCTTGGCTTGTGAGGGCAAATCAACATTTGGAAACCAAATTTGAAAAAGCTAACAAGAATTTGGGCCTACAAAGAAGAATGACTGAGCACTACAAGAAGTTGAATCAGTTTGCCCGAAGGAAACTCAAAGCTGCACAAAGGAGGCGCCCGACGAAAAAAACATGGAAAAAGCCCATCCCGGCTTGGGATTCTTTCTCAAGCTTCATTGCATTCTTCTCAAGATACCTATTCTAAACACCATCACCTAAACCTAGACACTTTGTCATGACTTCTGAAGGGTTTCTTGGGCATAGTCAGGTCATCATATGGGAATTTAAATAGTGATAGGGGAGGAGACAACTTTCATCTCTCACCCTGATTTCACTTATGCATCTTCTATGCCACTACCAATCATGCCATTTTCATCCCAAGACCCTCCTCATGCTCATTCCTTGCCCTCCACAACTTATGTTTCCTCTTCTTCTCATGAGTCTACTCCCCAACAAAAACCATCCTCCACAGATAACAGTGAAAAAGAAGAATGTAGTAAAAGCAAAGAACAAGGAAGTGATGGTGACAAAGAAAAAGACAATGATGAAAGCAGTAGTAGAGGGAAAGAAAAGCATGATGAGGCAGGCAATCCACAAGGGGAAAGTGAAAACAATGATAATAGTAAGGAAAGTAAAGGAGGCGCAAACAACCACAAACATATTAAAAAAACCTGCTTTGCTGGGGTATAAGTGCTTCGGAGGGCTTGGCGGAGGGCGAAAGAGTAGTGCGGAGGGAGGAGAATGCATCAGGGTGGATTCCATGGAGGAAACCATGAAAAACAGGGTTCAATATCTGCCTGTGGCGCGAAGAACAGGAAGAGCGGTTTTGGAGAATACCAGATTTTATATTCGCACAGGGCAAAGGCGGTAAGTGGTAATGGGCAAGGGGAACGCAATACACGGTAATGGCTAACACGTATGCTCCTAAAAACTATCCATTTCACGCTCGAGGTGCATGTTCAGGAGGTTTGTTGAAAAGGCACGCGAAAAGGATTGCTGGCCGTTAGATCTGGGGCTGGTAGATCTATGTCCACAGGGGAGCGCGAAGGGAAATAAAGTGGCGGAGGAAAAGTATGGTGGGCTGGGGTGACATGGCATAATTTTTCGCATAGTAGGGAGGCCTGAGTTTGGGTAAAACTTATGTCCGCCATTGGATTTACAGTGATAAAGGGTTATAACCGTGGTGGGGCAATTATATAAAGGAAAAGAGCTGAAAGTGGGAGGGGATTTAATGGCCGTCGAAGGATGTAGAAGATCTACGGCTAAGATCGACTGCGGGGTGAAAGGACAAGAGATGAGAGGGCCCACCTTTATATAAAGGGTGGAAAGGTTTTTTCTTAAGAAAAGGGTTTTATACACGGGAAAAGGGGTTTACAAGAGCAGCAGAGGAAAAATGGTGGGGATCAATGAGAGCCGTCGAATCTGAGGGGAGGGGCCATATCAACGGTGGATATTTGAAGGAAAAAAGGTGGAAAGGCCCAGCGCAATCGGGTGGGACTGGCGAGATTATATGGGAGGAGAGATGATGGCCGTTGGATCTGAAAAATGGACGACTGCGATTGACTTGAGGGATCAACAATCGAAAGGGAAGAGGGAATTTGAATTTGCAATGGCAGATGAGCGATGAGGCAATGGAGCGATGGAGCGATGTGTCGATGAGGCGATGGAGCAATGTGCCGATGTGGCAATGAAGCGATGGAGCGATGGAGCGATGTGCCGATGTAGCAATGGAGCGATGTGCCGATGCGGTGATGAAGCGATGGAGCGATGTGTTGATGGGGCGATGGAGCGATGTGCCGATGCGGCGATGGAGCGATGGAGCGATGTGCCGATGCGACGATGGAGCGATGTGCCGATGCAGCAATGTAAGCGATGGGATGTGCCGATGCGATTGAGCACGGACCGTCCGATCAGATTTGATTGACGGTGGAGATTTGATCGCGGGATCACATCGGCAGGAGGAAAAGGACCAGGAGACAAGGGAGATTTAGAATTACGATGAGCGATGCACCGATGCGATGAAGTGCTGACAGAGTGCAGACCGTCCTATCTGGGGGAGATTAACGGTGGAGATTTCATTGGGGGATCGACATATCGGCAGAGAAAGGGTCTGGGAACAAAGGAATGGGGAATGCCGATGGCCGATAGCCGATGGGCCTTAGCGCTCGGTTACGAGGGTGGTCTTATGGCAGAAAAAGGGGCTCGGGCCTAAGCGAAAGGGGCTTAAGGTCTGTTTTTTAATATAAAAGAGCGGAACAAGGATTAAGTGGGTTTTTTGGGTTTTTAGTGTTCCGATAGGTAAAATAGGGATTTTTTTTCAAACCAGAAAAAGGGGTTTTAATGGTTTTAAAGGGGTAAATGAAAAGAATAAAGGGATTTTTTAGGGGAAAGTGGTTTATTTGGATAAGTGAAAATGGGTGGGAAAAATGAATGAAACAGGCTTAGGAAATGATGGAAAATGGCCTAAAAAATAGTCTCTTTTGATATCAGTAGGTTTACTTGGTGGATTTTTTGAATGAAACAGTAGTGAAGATTACTCTTAAGTTAGAAAGCACCAGAAGGCTTCAAGAATGAGTAATTGTCTATGAAAATAATCTCTTGAAGGCTCAAGACTTGTTTTAGACATCATTTGCTATGACAAAAATTTACTGATGGCTAACAGTGTGTATGGATTAGTCTTCTATCATGGTATACCACACTTCTTACAGAACTCTTCAAATTCCTTCTTGCAGAACTCTCCATCATTATCTGTCCTCAACAACTTTATCTTCTTCTCCATCTGGTTTTCCACCAGAGACTTAAATTCTTTAAATTTGTCAAAGACTTTAGATTTTTTCCTCAAGAAATATATCCATGTAGTCTTTGAGAAGTCATATATGAATGAAACATAGTACACATAATTTCCCAGTGACGAAACCGACAAAGGTCCAAACACATCACTATGCACAAGCTCTAATATCTTGTTCGCCTTCTTAGCAACAGAAGGAAAACTCACCTGATTCTGCTTCCCATATACATAATGTTCACAAAAATCAAAATCCAAAGAGAAATTAGACATACCTTCTACTATACCATTACCAAGGAGTATACGAAGACCCTTCTCTCTAATATGTCCAAGAATTTGATGGCATACTATGGTATTTTCTCCAGAGACTGCTAGGCTTTTCGCTCCACTTTTAGGAACCGCAAAACTATTACACCCATCAAAAACAGTGCTACCCTGAAACTTGTACACAGTTCCAATCTAAAATACCCATATTAATACCAATGCTCCCCGAACCATGTTTCAGGTATTTTTCTCGAACACTGTTATTAAACCTACATCATCCATCTTATTTATAGAAATAAGATGTTTGGCCAATGCAGGAATATTAAAAATTTCAGGAAGTGTTATAATCCTTCCACCTTGCAGCTTCAGCTTGAATTTTCCACGTACAACAATTTTGGCCTTCCCATCGTCCCCTAAGAAGACATCACCATCATCATACTTCTCATACTCCTAGAACCACTCCCTATGGGAAGTGAAAAGAAAGGATACACCTCAGTCATTCAACCATGCCTCATGATCTACATGCGTATTTGATGAAGAAGAGAAATACACATCCCCACCTTCATATGACGTGGTTTTTTCCTCAGCAGAAGGAGCATCATCAAATCCCTTTCCTTTCTTAGGAAATTTATATCTGCAGTCCTTTTTGAAGTGCCCTTCATTTCCGCATTTCTAGCACACCTTTACATGCTTTCATGGAGATTTAGCCTTCTCCCTGTAGATTTAGATTTCCCACTCTAAAAATTATTATTATTATTATTATTTTCTGTTCTAGGACCTTCCTCATATATATAAGGCATCTCCATTTTGGCCCTCCATATTTCTGCGTCTCATTTCCTTCGACAACAAGGCTGAGACAATTTCATCAAAATTCAAGGTAGTTGTATTGCCACCTATTGCAATAACCAAATTGTCCCACGAATCCGGTAGAGAACACAATAAATTGATGCACTTATTTTGATATGAGATTTTAATATCAACATATGACAACTAACTTACCATAGTATTGAAGGCATTCAGATGCTCTTTCACCGAGTATCCATCCTTCATCCTCAGGTTATACATATTTTTCTGAAGGAATAATTTATTCACCAGAGACTTATATTGGTACAAAGTCCCTAACTTGACCCAAAAATTATTCACCATATCTTCCCTAGACACATTCAACAATATTGAATCCAAGATACACAACCGTATTTTTCTCTTTGCCTTCCGATCCAACTTCCCCCAGTCTTCCTCTGGCATTGCCCTTGGTTTAGTACCTGGATCTACCGGGATCCACTGATCTTTATCCACCAGCATATCCTCCATCTTGAGCTTCCACAACTCAAGACTCTAACCATTAAATTTTGTGACACGGATAAATCCTTCTTGCGGACAAGAACGATCTCCCTAGTATCCTAAGGATATCTAGAAACAAACAACCAAATGCAAACCATTTTCTCTAGATAATTTGTGATTCAAAATTATTAATAACAAAGTATGAGGACATGCCCCTACCTGAAGTTCAATGATTTCTATAATATTTATATCTAGTCGCTCCAAAAGAGATCACTTCAGTGTGTGAGACCTGCAATCAAAAACAAAAAAAAGGATTAAAAGCACCTACAAGATATAATAATTTTGAAAACACTAATATATCTCAGTGATCAAGGAATCCAATAATTAAATTACTTAAATAGATGCATGAACAATTTAACGAGAAAATAGAATCCATTTGTTTTAACTTGTATAATAAGAAGTAACCTTACAACCTTTTCGCCTTGATGTTATACGGGTTCTTCCGGGGTCCTGAACATTCGTTTTCCTTCGGTTTGACAAGCCTTCTCCTCCCTGAAATAGCATAAAACTATGGATATGAGTATGCGATCATTCTCATACCAATAATGACAAGTATAGAGAGTATGATTTATTCAACAATTCTCCTAAAAAATACTAAGTTCTCAACATAAGCTACTAAGTACCAAGTACCATCTACCATTGAGACTGAAACATGAGCTTAATTTATAGGAAAAGGGAGGTGGTTTCAGTTGCATAAAGAGGGGGATAAATTCCTCTCATAAAGGGATTTGAGCTCCAAATACCAAGGGATAAGCTCCATTAATGAAGGGATAGAGCTTCATGATTGAAGAGATGAAGCTCGACCTGATTACGCTTCTAGAAGCCTCTAGCTGGGAGAATATTTGACCAGTTGGGCTTCCATAACTTGATTTTTCCTTTATTTTACCTTTTGCAGGGGTCCGCAGGTTAAATAAGCAGAACGTGCAGGATGTGCCGCAGGCTATAGAGAAAATAGCTATGGGTTCACAGGCAAGGACTAGGAAAAGTGCAGAGTTAGGCTTTTTAGGGTTTTAATGAACTTTTCTCCAATTCCAAGACCTGGTTTAGGAACTTTAGGGATTTTTACTTCTAAGGGAGCATGATATAGGTGGTGATAGACCCATATGAACAGCTAAATGTCATGGTGACAAATTTTAGTGTAACAGACTGCCTCCTAAAGCACGAAGTCTGAAGTAGTTCTAAAGAGTGAAGTGCTTTATCATTCCGAGGATTGGATTGTGGACATACAGGTTGAAAACCTATAAAAACATTCAATACAAACATATATATGTATATCATTGCTGAGGTAGTAATTCCCATACTCAGATCAAAACTAACTAAATGTTATGATATAGAAATGATTTTAACATTACATCAATAGTAGACACAACATGGACACAAATATATATCATAAGTATTATACTGTATCATGAATAACAAAACTCCTCGTAGCCTAGATGGTGGAAACTAGATCCAGGGTCTTGATTTCCGCTATCCGAACTAGTACGATTCTATCCATGCGATTGATTGTGTCGAAGTCGAACATGGTAGAAACCACTTGATTACCAGTCAATAATGTAAACTGTTAACAAGTGTGAGAGAAACCACCAATAATGACAATGGTTCTCAAAGTAATCAGTACAATCCATGAAGTGTGAATAAATGATTTACAGTCGAACACTTCACGGAATCATTTGATCGAAGGTCATTGATGCAACCTGTCGTCGAAGGTGAGAAACCTACCATTAGGGCATGTAGATCCCAAGGTACTGATAGGATTCTAGATCAAATTTCTAGATGATGTGCTGTAGTCGATATAAAGTGACCTGTCACAGGAAATTCCACGACATGAAACCATTAGGTCAAGTTTTGAAGAAATATTTTCAAGGACTGACTCAGGGATGGTCAATGTGAATGGAGATAAATGTTTGCAAATGAATGATTTATTTGAACTGTTCTCTTGAACACATAACGACATTGCAGATTGTTTGGTGACAATTGACCTAAAGCTAATACCCAGAAACTGGCTGAAGACTTTCAATGTGGTTTTATTAACTTTCAGACAAAGGATTTTCCCAACCCAGGTATGAGTTTTGTTAGGAATCTGTAATTTATTAGCAAGATTGGCAGAGTCCAATTATAGAAGCAACATCGTTTCAACCAACTTTGGGATTCTAGGATCTAACCCTCCTAAATATAGAGAGGGATCTCTCTATGAATGAGTTTAAAGATGTGATCTTTAATAGTTGAAATTATGATATTAGGCTAGTTATGAAGAGCTTGGGTTTTGTTTTGTTTGTTTTGGTTGGGCAAGGACATGATGAAGGTGAAGGCAGTTTCAAAATGAAGGGTGAAGGTGTCTGCAGATGGAGGAATGATTTGGATGATAGAAAAGGCAAAGAAATTTTTAACCCATTGGGCTATGGAGTCATAGGAGGATTTTAATTGGACAACAAGGTTCAAGCAGGATCCATGGGGCAAGTCACTTATGTCAAAGGATCTCTTAAGGTGATTTTATGGAATGAAACAGATAGGAAATGAAGAAAAAACGAATGAAGGTATAGTGAAACAGCCTAAGATCAAATAAGTTCTTTTAAACTATATTTCTTGAGCATGTACTTAAAGAAAAACATGAGAGTTTTCTGAGATCGGGTTAATACCTTTAAACTAGCCTGCTTTGAAGTTCTTTTAATAAGAGAACATTTACAAAACATGTTGAAAAGCTTAAGATCAGGTAAGTGCCTTTAAAATACCCTGCTTTCAGCATATTCAATAAGGAAAACATAAAGTATTATGAGATCAGGCTAATACCTTTAAATCAACCTGCATTGAAGTAATTTTAATAAGAGAACGTTTACAAAACATGTTGAAAATCTTAAGATCAGGTAAGTGCCTTTAAAATACCCTGCTTTCAGCATATTCAATAAGAAAACCACAGATAACAGTGACAAAGAGCAATTTAGATCAGGCGAGTGCCTTTAAACCAGCCTGCATTGATGTACTCTTCAAAGGGAATGTTCAAATGAAGAAAAAATAGACAATAAAGCTTTCAGTAAGAGTAGGGTACTGTAGAAAGTAAATCCTAGCTCTATGTTTGCTGCTCTTTATCAGAGAAAGTGAAAAAAGTGGAAAAATTAAGCAAAATAACAATTGACAGTGAGGAATACATCACCATTGACAAAAATCAGGATCCCATAAATCAGCAGCTTGTATTTGATGTTCAAACCAGTTACAATCAGCAAGCCCGGTGGGTCTCTACAACTTCAAACTTCTCATATCAGCTTATGTATCTCTAAGTTGAAAACAGGGCATCATTAGCTTCAGAATAACTATGACATGCATTCAAATGTCCAGAGACCAACATTTTCTCATCTTCTACAGAAGTATTTATAGAAGAATGAAGAGGTGGGAGGATTTCCCAGGGGTCAAGTATTATTAATTATGAAATCAATGCAATCCCTGGCCTTTGGGAACCACGCAGGCATAAGGTGGGAATGTAATCATTTATAACTCTGCTTCATAACTCTGATTGTGTCTTTTGAGGCCCAATGATTTTCTGTGAGGCTGTAGGTGCCTTTAGAAGCTGGAGAAGGTTCAATTAGCCTCGGTTTTGGTGTCGAAGTAACTCTGTAGCCATTCTTTGCATTGAAGTCCCCGCAGGAGTAACTCTTCAGTTGCGTTTGAGACAAATATCTTTTCCTGATCAATAAATTCGGCCTCTGATCGAATACTTTGAGGCACAGGTGGCATTTCAGTGACTAGAGGGATAAATTTGCCTCAATTGCGGCGGTGGAAGTGCTCCTATCGATAAAACCCTAAAAATATTCTTTAAACTGTGTTTAAATCGGGGATTAGGCTTTTGACAACCGTCTTAGCCATAATTCCCGTAAAACTGTCTCTAATCCTCTGTTTTGGTACATTTTGGTCTTCGGCACTGATACTCTTTGACTGTGCCCCTTTCATGGTGTTTTTGCTAGTGTGCAGGGCTGCGCAGGGTTTATAAGGCATCCATGCCTGAGAAAACATTGATGAAACATGCATTTCCACCCTGTGGATGATTTCCTTTGACGAATCGAAGACAAGAGAGTCATCACCCTCTGCCTCTGAATCTTCTTTGGAAATAACGAAAAAATGATTTAGAACCCTGCAAAACACGAAAATTATTATAAAACCTGCGTATATAGGTTAACTGCACCGGAGGGCGTGCGAGGAGATCGGAGCCGTTGGATGGCATCATCCAATGGTCAGGATTGATCGGGAGCGATCGTGGAATGGGTGAAAGGAGTCATCAGAGCGTCGATTGTCTGAGATCGACGGTGAGATGTGAGGGTAGGGAAAGGATGAATCTGAGCCGTCGATCGCGCAGAGATCGACGGTCGGGATTGGGCAATGGAAAGTCAAATGGAGAGATCGGGCGATGAATTGTGGGTCGTCGATCTGTAGATCAGATCGACGGCGGAGATTGATTTTCCACTGTACGATGGCCCGATTATCGTGCGCGCCCCTTCGTTAACCATCGAGCAACTTCGGCGAGCGATCACCGTTGATTCAGTGGGCCCAGATCGGACGGTCCACAGCGATATCGCTGGGCGTCCTGGTCCGAACGTTAATGCGCGATGGATGGTGGTTTCGCAAAAAGTACAAGGGATGCGTGTCAAGCGATGTATGGAATCGCTGGCCATCGGGCAAAAACCGCCCTCCGCCGAAGAGTGGTGCGATAAAAACCATGTGGTTTTGGAAAAACGGCGCACGGCTGGGGGGTCCACCGGGAGGCGCGCTCTGCACCGTCGGATCTGTGGATTGGATCGACGGCCGAGATCGCTCCACATTTGCACGGGCGGAAAAAATTTAATAAAATGTTAATTCGACGGTTTAACTAAATATCAAAGGTTTTTTAATGTTTTGGGCGAAATATTTATTTAAACCAGATAAGCGCCCGACTGCTCAGCGTGCGGTCACGGCGCCAGGGTGTATGGGCAAAAGGCTAGGGGCTTAGCCCAAGGGGGCTTAAACCCTATACATAAAAAATATGCATTTTAATGCTTTTTTAGGATTTTCAAAGGAATTTGGGGATTCCGATAAGGCTAAGAAGGGGTCTTAGAACCTTATAAAGGGAATTTTGATGAGGGGAAAAGGCAGAAATGTGAAAATGAGGGATTTTTGTGGGAAATAGGGGGATAGAAAGATGAGGTTAGTTCGGGAAGAAGGGAAAGGAAAAAATGGTGTTTGCAGCAACATTTGGCCTTGGAAATCAGCAGGATTTCAGAGTCTTTTGGGATGTAAACAACAGTGCAGATTTGGACAGAGGCATGAGGCCTTCAAGAGTCTTCAAGAGCCAACAGTTTTTGTTATAGAAAATTGTTCCTTGAAGGCTCAAAACAGATTTAGCCACCTTTTGATATAATCAAATTTTACAGGTGGCTAACAGTGGCTCCACTTGGGGATGGTGCCTTTCTTGAAGGCATCAAGAACTTTAGACTTGCATTCTCTGGGAGGCTGATCAGTTGCGTCATCCATTGTACTTTCTCTGGGAGGCTGACCTATTGTCTAATCCATTGGGTTGCTCTTCCTTTGCTTGGATGATCTTCTGAAAACATATTAGCAACCATGAAAAACAACGGATCTTCATCAATACAAACTTCTACCTACCCAATCCTAATGATCTAACATTTTTTCTTCTTTAGAGTGCACTTGGATTGGCAAACTCTTTTCACAAAATTTTATTCTTTTGAAAGCAGGAAATCTAATCTATTTCTACTCCTTATTTCTCCATGGACTCAGATTAAACAGTTGAGCCCATATGATTCTCTACCTAATCTACTAATCTGTTAGGATTAAACTGTCTAACAGATCTTATTCTCTAAATTCTAAAACATAAATTTAAACAACAGCCAAGTCAAGATTAAGTTGTTTGACTTGCTGTGATCTATGGCATAAATAAAAGCTGCACATAGACATTTATTTGCAGGAAATTTAAAACAAAATGGAAGGCTTTAAGATCTGAAAGTTTCTCATCATGGCCTTCTCTTTTCACAGCTCTGTTTTGACTTTGTTTGAGTTGTTCTTACTTTGTCCTCTGGTTCAGATTTTAAGCTAATTAGAACCAGATTTTGATCTTTTTTGACTCAAGAAAATACAACATATTTGATTCATCTCTCTTTGAAACCTTAGGTTTAGATTTTGATCATGTTTGAACCTTTAATTTCTATCCTAAACTATCTACTGGTAAGCCAAGATTAGACAGTTTGGCATATCAAATTCACCATCCTATCAGCAGAAAATTTAAAGCTAATTAGTCAAGATTAGGCTGTTTGACTAACTAGAAGTGTGTTATGTAGGAGTGGCATTTGAGCTTGCACACTTTCAGAATTTGTTTCTCTTTTTTGGTATGGGGCTGTACCTTTCTTGTTTTCAAAATCTGGCCTCTTTTCTTTTCTTTTTATTGTTTTTGTAGTTTTTCTTTTACGGGACTAAACAAATAAAATGGTATTTACAATGGGAATGAAAGCTTTAAAATGGAACTCAGCAGTAGTAATTCTTAAGGACCCTGCCATTTACAGGACCCCCAAACAGATCTGTGCCATCTAACTCTTGTAGAAAAAAGGCATTTGGACCGATGGCGGACTGAATGATGTAAGGACCTTGCCACAAACTATCAAATTTACCATGTTTACCCTTATCCTATTTTTTGGAATCCCATTTGAGCACCTTATCTCCAATTTTGAAAACACAAGCCTTTGTTCTTTTGTCAAACAACTTCTTTATCTTTTCTTGCACCTTCTGAGCCCTATTGTAAACTTCTTCCCTAGTCTGCTGAAGATGTATTGTCTGACTGATCCTCCTAATCATGTTGTCATCTTCTGACTGTATTTCTTGGATTAATTTTATTACTGGTACACCTAGACTGGTGGGAAACACGGCATCTGCTCCATAAACAAGCTGGTAAGGGGACATTCCAATGGACTTTTTTGTGGTCAATATGTCTGCCCACAAAGCATGCACCAACTTGTTATGCCATGATTTTTTGTTCTCTTCAAGAAACTTCTTGATGATGGTCACCAAAATTTTATTTGATGATTCTGCTAGCCCATTACCTTGAGGGTAGTAAGCAGTAGAATGAACAAGTGTAATCTGATACCTGTGAAAAAAATCAATCATATTTTTGGAACAAAATGCAGCAGCATTATCAGTAATAATCTTCTTAGGGCATCCGAATCTAGACAAGATATGGTCTTCAAGGAATTTTATAATGACAGAATCTGTGGCATTCCTAGAAGAGATGGCTTCAATCCATTTTGTGAAGTAGTCAGTGGCTGTGAGAATCCATTTGTGTTGGGCAGACGAAGCAGGATGGATTTCCCCTATGAAATCTAGGCCCCACTGTTGAAAAGGAGCTTCAACAGTGATAGGTTGTAATGGTAAAGGAAGAAGTTTTCTTCTGCCTTCAAAAATCTGGCACTTGTGACAGGAAACTATCAATTTATGGACATCCTGGAAGAGGGTGGGCCAGTAATATCCAGCTCTAAGGATTTTATTGGCCGTGGTTTTCTAGTAAAGATGACCTCCACACTCTCCTTCATGGAATTCATGTTTGATCCTCTCTGCATCAACTTCAGGCAAACATTTAAGCAATAAACCATCAACATTTTTCCAATATAAACATTCATTTAAAATGCAATAGTTTCTAGCTTTCAATTTTAAAAACCTTGCCTTTGTTTTTGATAAATCAAGAGGAGCATTAAGATTTGCAAGCACATACAAGATATCAGTGTACCAAGGTGAGTTTTGAAACTACTCTTCGACAGTGGGCGCAGGTAATTCTTCCTGTTCATCCAAGGCATCTACCATGTTAATGTCAAGGGCTTGTAGATTAGATTCAACCATTAGCTGAGCTAAGCCCTGACCTTTAATAAGTTTGGTTGGTCTGATTTCCAAATCATACTCTAATATAGCAGCAATCCATTTACCTCTCTTTCCATCTGGGTCTTGTGACAAGATGTCTTTTACCACTATATTAGGTACATAGGCAATGATGTGGGAATGTAGAATATACACCCTGAAGTCCTTTAAGGCCTTTACCAAAGCATAGGCTTGTTTTTCCATTATGTTATATTTCAAGGGTGCATCCCTTAAAGCCTTGCTGAAAAAAGAAATGGGTTGTTCCTGTCCCTCTGGGTTTTTCTGCAACAGGACTGCAGCCACAATATGCTCTGAGGCAAAGGAGAAAATAAGGAAATCTTTTGAAAAGTCTAGGCTGATTAGGACTGGTGCCCGGGTGAGTGCATGTTTTACCAATTCGAAGGATTTTTGGTTTCTACAGTCCACTTCACTCCTACTTCTTTCTTGAGAATATTAGTCATGTTTCTAAGGAGCTCTGCTAAGTTGGGAATAAACCTCCTCAAGAAGTTAATTTTTCCGATAAAGGACTGCAATTATTTTATGTTCCTTGGTTGGCTAATCTGTAGTATTCCCTCAACTCTATTTGGATCTATTTTAATCCCTTCTTATGATATGTAATGGCCAAGGAGTTTACCTTCCTGAAGGCCAAACACTGTATTTTTGGGATTTAAATATAACCCAAACCTTCTACACTTTTCAAGGACCTTTCTTAAATGTTTTAGATGCTCTTCATCGGATTTGGAATAAACTGTTATGTCATCAAGGTAAATTACAATGAAGTGCACTATCTCCTCTGAAAATGCAATGTCCATGGCCCTTTGGAAAGTGGCCCCAACATTCATTAATACAAAAGGCATTTTCACATACATGAAAGTGCCCCAAGGAGTGGTGAAAGTTGTCTTGAGTTGGTCTTTTGGGAGTACTAAAACCTGGTTATACCCTGAAAAACCATCTAATAGAGAAATCCTCTTTGAACCAACTACCCTTTGTAGGATGTGTTCCATTTTGGGTAAAGGGTAATTGTCTTTTAGGGAGGCTCTATTAAGGTTTCTGAAGTCAATGCATAATCTGATTTCTCTTATCTTTTTCCTAATAGCTACAAGGTTAGAAACCCATTCTGAAAACCTCACAGGCACAATGATTCCTGCCTCATACATTTTCTTGATTTCCTTTTCTACTAGAGGCAGTTGTATTGGATTAATTCTACGTAGTTTTTGCTTAAAGGGTTTTTGGTTTTCCTTCAAAGGGATCTTATGCTGGATGATTTCTGTATCGTAGGCTTTCAAGTCTTCATAGCTCCAGGCGAACACATCGACAAACTCTTTAAACAGGTCAACGTATTTCCTTTTCATGTCTGGTGGCAAGGACTTAGCTAATTTAATCATTTTAGGCTGATCCTCGGTGCCTATGTTGCATTCCTCAACCTCAGACTTTGTGTATTCTACGGTGGGCTTCTTTGCTACATCGTTAAAATCAAAGAGGTCTTCTAATGGTGCTAGCCCCCTAGGTATGTTCTTGTCCTTTGACGATAATACCTCAATTCCTTCATTTTCGGTGTCCTTGTGTTCTTCAGTATGAGTGTCAAGTTCTTTATTTAACATGTTGATTTCTATGGGACTCGATGGTTTTTATTTTTCAGGGGACTTTTTGTTTAGGCGATTTTCATCGTATTTGGAATTCGAATCAGATGGCTCAAATTCATTCCTGCCCAGCAGAAAATCCTCTATCTGTTTGTCACCCTCAAAGACCTGCCAATATTTTTCATTATCTGGCACCGCTGGTCTAAAATTAATTTGAGTTGTACAGTTTTTGGTTCCAACTGGCGTTAAGCATGTTCTAGCTACAAAAGCTAAATTTTGTGCGGCAATATTTCTTTTTCTTGGAACAAAAATTAATTTGGACTCCTCAAAAGTTTTTAAAAGGTCCATGACATCGTTTCGATAAGCTCTAAGTCTGGGATGATTTGAGTTATATTCCCCATTGAATTGCTTGATGACTAGCTCTGAATCCCCATACACATTAATTCTTGTGGCTCCTAACCTTTTTAACAGATGTAAGCCTAAGAGAAGGGATTCATGTTCTGCTATGTTATTGGAACACTGAAAGTTTAATTTGCAAGAAATGTTTTCTATGTGGTTGTTTTCAGTGTTGGTAATCCAGACACTTGCACCAGCATTGTTTTTAGTGCATGACCCATCAAAATACATACTCCACAGAGGACTATTTTCGGTTTCGTCTTGGTTATTGTCCCCTCCAACCAACGTGCTCAAAGGTTGTTGTGAAATCTCGGCACTTAGTTGTATTTGTTTCACCTTCTCAGGTTTTTCATGGAGCTAAGCGTGAGGGGTAGTCTGTCGTTCACCATCTTGGCTTCGTTCATTCTGGCCGGTTGTTTCAACATGTCGTTCTAGAGTTTCTCTCTCGTTTTATTCCATATCTAGAACTACATTTATTTCTAGATTTGGGGTCTCTAACTGTTTATCTGAGTCATTGTGCTCTGGCTCTGACTGTTTTGGGGATTCATTATTGCAAAAGATAAACGAATCCAGGTCAGTATGGACAGAATAAATGGGATAATTTTCAGGCCTTTCTGGGCTACTGAACATGAATTTCATGTGTGACTCTCTGTACAGTCTTCTGAGCTGGCTAAAAACAGGAATAGTGGCATATGTCCCGTCCATCTGTATGGTACCTTGGAGCTTGGCGCCCCATGATCTTGACAATAACATGCCATACTTAGGAGGCACATCAACCACCACAACATCCATCACCATGCACTTGGCTGGGATTTGGGTCAAACTCACACAAAGGTCTTTGATCAGGCCAAGGCACTTTACTCTGTTTGAATCAAAAGAATATAAATCCTTGTAAGGTTTGGTTATTTCTAATCCTAGCCTTTCCATTATCACCTTTGGCATAAGGTTGTGCGAGGCTCCAGAGTCATGCATAGCATTATGCAGGATCTTGTCATGAACATTGAAACTCACATAGAAGGGAGGTACAGGTCCCTCTTGATATATACCTTCAATCTTAGGACCAAAAATAAGCTCTGGCTGGTCATCATTAAGATTGACTGAGTCATTATTATCCTCAATATTTAAAGCCTTCAAAATTTGGGTCCTATATACATTCTGGGCAGCTAACTCAGTCAAGGGAACAGAGATTCTGATTTTTGAAATTTCCTGCTCTAGGCTGAAAAGAATCTGGTTCTTTGATGAACTTGTCTCAGCCTTACTAGCTCCCAGTCTATCAGCAACATCAGCTTGCTGATTTGTTCTACTAGTTTTTGATAAAATGGTATTAATAGGAGTACTAGCTGAAGTGGTAGTACTACTAATGTCCGCACTCTGCTTTTCTTTGTTTTGAGTGTCTTTCTCTCTATCTCTATCAGAATTCACAGCTACTGTTTGATCCTTTTGTTTGAAAATTTTAGGCTTGGTTTTAGTGTTGTTTTGTGAAGATTTGTCAGAGGTTTTGGTGTTGGGAGTTTGTTGAATGGTTTTGCTTCTAAGGTCATATTCTTTTTGAGGTTCTATGATGACATTTTCCATGTCCTGACAATAACTTGCATTATCATCTTTGTTGTCATCATAAGGGGTATGAAAACCTTGTTCCCTATCAAAATGAATCTCAAAGTCATCATAATCTACTCCCAACATGTTGATATCATCTTCCTCTGTTATCTCCTCTATTTCCTCAACCTCACTTATATAGTTTTGATGAAAGGGAGGAGTGATCTATTGATCATCTTCCCTAGGTTTTTTTGGAGGTTGGTTCCTTCTAAAATTCTGATTCTGCTTTTGGTTCTTGTTTTGAGGAGTAGTTTGGTTTTGAATTTCTTGTGCTCTCTCAAGGATGCTCATTTTCTTCATCATATCCTCCATCATTCTTTCCATCTTTGAGTTGGAAGTAGAAGGGGCATTTTCCTCTCTAAAGGACACTCTCTTTTCAGTTTTCATTCTTGCTCTCTTCTCCATTAGGTTGACTTCCACAGAAAGAGCACCCTTTTTCATATCTTCAAGAGTTGCAAAATCTCTCTCCCTCAACTGATAAGCCATATCAGGATCAAACCCTTCAGGAAACTTGTTTAAAGCTGAGCCTTGTGGAGGTTTTAGTTCTGGGGAAAGTGCATTATACACACTATTGAATCTAGTGCAATAAGCTTGCACACTTTCCCCAGTGTCTCTATGGAGATTCTTATAGTCAGAAAGGAATTGGAGAGGGTTTTTCTTTACTTCCCATTTGTTTAATAATGTTTGATGGAAGGCTTGTAGATCACGGATACTATGGGGGGTTAAACCTTTGAACCACTTCCTCACTTCTCCCCCTAAGCTCTGAGCAAATAACCTAAGTTTGACCGAATCATCATCAATTTCATTTTTGTCAAAGTAGTCATTCATCTTATCCACATGTTGTGATGTATTTGTTGCATTGTTAGCATCATATAATGGAATTTTGGACTGATAGTCCTGTGGAAGATTGACTAGTGGTAAAGGAAGGACTAGGGGAGCATACCATGCGGCCATGGCAGGAGGTGGAGGTGGATTTACAGGCGGGTTGAAAAAAGGGAAGGTGGACTAAAGTGGATTGGTTTAAACAGTGGATGAAGGATGAGTAGATGTAGATGGAACAACAGTATATTGATGAGCTGATCTTGGGTGAGAGACACCTAAATTCAACAGGACGTGTCGATCGGGTGGTGTTGTTTCCCTACTACCAAGAGGTTCACTTGTTTCAGGAGATGATAGTGAAGACTCAGAATATAACTTGATTAAGTCACCAAGAGACCTAGTTCTAAATGGATTTACTAAGTCAGCTTGTGATTGTTGTAGAGCTGAAAGATTTTCAGGGACTGAATTAGCTCTCAAGGATGATCTGAAAACAGTTGATAATTTAATCCTAGGAGACTTCCGAAGGATACTTTCTGGGTTATCAACTATCTCAGGTGGGTCAGGGTTAGGATAGGCTCTGGTGTGAATCTTTCTGGGAGCCACTATGCTGTGTTATTAGACCCTAAATAAACAAGAAAATTTCAACCAGGTATGACAATATTTAAGAGGTTAACTAGTCTTTTTTGGAAAAACTTCAGTCTTGCAGTCTTGTGAATGAATTTGAAAGGTGTTACAATGATAAGGGTTCTTCCCAGTGGAGTCTTAAGGTCTGTTCAGGATTGTGGAGTCGCCAAGTGGAAGTTTTTAGCTCTTTTCAGAGGTAAAATGTCTTATAGTCCACCACCATGTTTATTGAATACCAATCTGAAATATTTTTAAGTTTTTTCTAAGTTATTTTTGAGTTGTATGGTTTTTAAGAATATCCTAACTTTGTTTCAAAACTTAGCTACGGTTATGAGACAAAGACAGTTTACTCTTATGGCAAATCCAGCTGATTTTTCAAGGTTGGATAAAGTCTTAGGAGAATCCTAGGGTTTGCCTAGTTTGTCACTGATTCAAGTAAGTTTTATCATGATTACCATGCTTTTGGTAGTGCTTGAAAAGACTAATTTTTACTATCAAGGTTTTATGAAGTTTTTCTAGGGAACTCAAACCAGAGATTGACTGGGAGGGCATTCACTAGATATGTCACCCCAGTAAGAGGATGAGATCCGGAGGCTACCTGGGCCTTTCCAGACTCTGTCTAAGAGTATGGGAGAACACAACAAAGGTATAGGGTTTGGATTCCCCAGTGGAGTCGCCAGAAATGTTAGGAATCTGTAATTTATTAGCAAGATTGGCAGAGTCCAATTACAGAAGCAACATCGTTTCAACCAACTTTGGGATTCTAGGATCTAGCCCTCCTGAATCCAGAGAGGGATCTCTCTATGAATGAGTTTAAAGATGTGATCTTTAATAGCTGAAATTATGATATTAGGCTAGTTATGAAGAGCTTGGGTTTTGTTTTGTTTGTTTTGGTTGGGCAAGGACATGATGAAGGTGAAGGCAGTTTCAAAATGAAGGGTGAAGGTGTCTGCAGATGGAGGAATGATTTGGCTGACAAGGCAAAGACAGTTTTAACCCATTGGGCTATGAAGTCATAGGAGGATTTTAATTGGACAGCAAGGTTCAAGCAGGATCCATGGGGCAAGTCACTTATGTCAAAGGATCTCTTAAGGTGATTTTATGGAATGAAACAGATAGGAAATGAAGAACAAATGAATGAAGGTATAGTGAAACAACCTAAGATCAAATAAGTTCTTTTAAACTATATTGCTTGAGCATGTACTTAAAGAAAAACATGAGAGTTTTTTGAGATCAGGTTAATACCTTTAAACTAGCCTGCTTTGAAGTTCTTTTAATAAGAGAAAATTTACAAAACATGTTGAAAAGCTTAAGATCAGGTAAGTGCCTTTAAACTACCCTGCTTTCAGCATATTCAATAAGGAAAACATAAAGTATTATGAGATCAGGCTAATACCTTTAAACCAACCTGCATTGAAGTACTTTTAATAAGAGAAAATTTACAAAACATGTTGAAAAGCTTAAGATCAGGTAAGTGCCTTTAAACTACCTTGCTTTCAGCATATTCAATAAGAAAACCACAGATAACAGTGACAAAGAGAAATTTAGATCAGGCGAGTACCTTTAAACCAGCCTGCATTGATGTACTCTTCAAAGGGAACATTCAAATGAAGAAAACATAGACAATAAATGTTTCAGTAAGAGTAGGGTACTGTAGAAAGTAAATCCTAGCTCTATGTTTGCTGCTCTTTATCAGAGAAAGTGAACAAAGTGGAAAAATTAAGCAAAATAACAATTGACAGTGAGGAAAACATCACCATTGACAAAAATCAGGATCCCATAAATCAACAGCTTGTATTTGATGTTCAAACCAGTTACAATCAGCAAGCCCGGTGGGTCTCTACAACTTCAAACTTCTCATATCAGCTTATGTATCTCTAAGTTGCAAACAAGGCATCAGTAGCTTCAGAATAACTATGACATGCATTCAAATGTCCAGAGACCAACATTTTCTCATCTTCTACAGAAGTATTTATAGAAGAATGAAGAGGTGGGAGGATTTCCCAGGGGTCAAGTATTATTAATTATGTAATCAATGCAATTCCTGGCCTTTGGGAACCAGGCAAGGCATAAGGTGGGAATGTAATCGTTTATAACTCTACTTCATAACTATGTTTGTGTCTTTCGAGGCCTGATGATTGAAAATATCTGCTTCTGGACTGTTCTTTAACCTTTAAAATAGTTTTGCCGACAATTTGGCGGTAAGACCCTTGATTAGTATTATTTGTTCGGCGACCTTTGATTTTCTGTGAGGCTGTAGGTGCCTTTAGAAGCTGGAAAAGGTTCAATTAGCCTCTGTTTTGGCATCGAAGTAACTCTGTATCCATTCTTTGCGTTGAAGTCCCCGCAAGAGTAACTCTTCGGCTATGTTTGAGACAAATATCTGATCCTGATCAATAAATTCGGCCTCTGATTGAATACTTTGAGGCACAGGTGGCATTTCAGTAACTAGAGGGATCAATTTGCCTCAATTGCGGTGGTGGAAGTGCTCCTGTCGATTAAACCCTCAAAAAATTCTTTCAACTGTGTTTAAATCGGTGATTAGGCTTTGATAACCGTCTTAGCCGTAATTCCCGTAAAACTGTCTCTAATCCTCTGTTCTGATACATTTTGGTCTTCGGCACTGATACTCTTTGACTGTGCCCCTTTCATGGTGTTTTTGCTGGTGTGCAGGGCTGCGCAGGGTTTATAAGGCATCCATGCCTAATAAAACATTGATGAAATGTGCATTTCCACCCTGTGGATGATTTCCTTTGACGAATCGAAGACGGGAGAGTCGTCACCCTCCGCCTCTGAATCTTCTTTGGAAATAACGAAAAAATGATTTAAAATCCTGCAAAACATGAAAACTATTATAAAACCTACGTATATAGGTTAACTGCATCGGGGGGCGTGCGAGGAGATCGGAGCAGTTGGATGGCATCATCCAACGGTCAGGATTGATCAGGAGCGATCGTGGAATGGGTGAAAGAAGGATTAAATCCGAGCTGTCAATCGTGCAGAGATCGACGGTTGAGATTGAGTGAGGCGGTCATGGGAGAAGGATGAATCTGAGCCTTCGATCGTGTAGAGATCGACAATCGGGATTGGGCAATGGAAAGTCAAACAGAGAGATTAGGCAATGAATTGTGGGCCGTCGATCTGCAGATCAGATCGACGGCAGAGATTGATTTGCCGCTGTACGTTGGCCTGGTTATCGTGCGCGCACCTTCGTTAACCATCGAGCAACTTCGGCGAGCGATCACCGTTGATTCAGTGGGCCCAGATCGGACGGTCCACAACGATATCGCTGGGTGTCCTGGTCCGAACGTTAATGCGCGATGGATGGTGGTTTCGCAAAAAGTACAAGGGACGCGTGTCAAGGGATGTATGGAATCGCTGGCCATCGGGAAAAAAACCGCCCTCCGCCGAAGAGTGGTACGATAAAAATCACGTGGTTTTGGAAAAACGGTGCATGGCTGGGGGGTCCACTGGGAGGCATGCTCCGCACCGTCGGATCTGTGGATTGAATCGACGGTCAAGATCGCTCCACATTTGCACGGGCGGAAAATTTTTAATAAAATGTTAATTCGACTATTTAATTAAATATCAAAGGTTTTTTAATGTTTTAGGCGAAATATTTATTTAAACCAGATAAGCGCCCGACTGCTCAGCGCGCGGTCACGGCGCCAGGGTGTATGGGCGAAAATTCTAGGGGCTTAGCCCAAGGGGGCTTAAGCCCAATACATAGAAAATATGCATTTAAATGCTTTTTTAGGATTTTCAAAGGAATTTGGGGATTTCGATAAGGCTAAGAAGGGGTCTTAGAACCTTATAAAGGGGATTTTGATGAGGGGAAAAAGGCAGAAATGTGAGAATGAGGGATTTTTGTGGGAAATAGGGGGATAGAAAGATGAGGTTAGTTTGGGAAGAAGGGAAAGGAAAAAATGGTGTTTGCAGCAACATTTGGCCTTGGAAATCAGCAGGATTTTAGAGTCTTTTGGGATGTAAACAAAAGTAGAGGATCTGGACAGAGGCAGGAGGCCTTCAAGAGTCTTCAAGAGCCAACAATTTTTAGTAATAGAATTTGTTCCTTGAAGGCTCAAACAGTCTTAGCCACCTTTTTCTATAACACATATTATAGGTGGCTAACAAGTATGACGAAAGTGTCGTGTTCAAGAGTGGTATACTTATTTTCAAAACAAAGTATGACAATTGGATTCATTTTCTCTCTTTTTCCCCCACCATTTTTGGCAAGTACCTCTTTATTTTTTACAAGCTTGAGGAGGATAAAATTTGCTTGTTTGTGTAAGCTCATCCTTGGGATGAGTCCAACTTAGTATAATTATCGAACCCTAAGAAGGAGTGGTTCGTTCTTGTTTGTAATCGACAAGTCATTTACTGTTAAGTTTTAATGAGTTTTGTATAGGAGAAACTCAGTTTTTTTCAATTTTAGGGAGTCAGAAGAAAAACTTAAGAAAACTCCGTGGTTGTACTTTTTCGTAAATTTAGTCTCTCAAGCCCGAAAAAGGATAAAATAATATAAGAGAGAACTCTATTGACCATGATTAGTTAACGTATACATTTTTCGTAAATAGTCCGTTTTAGTCTAGAAAAGGGGTAAACTTATACTGAAGGGATGACTGTTCATTTCCTTTAACGAGTTCGAATAGTCAAGTACTCAGCGATCTTTTCATATTTAGAGAGTCTGAAAAGGAATTAAAAGAGAACTCTAGAGTTTCTCTTTTTCATAATTTTCAAGAGCCCGAAAAAGTGATAAAAGTATACTCATCACCAGAATGATTCGTTTCACCAGAAAAATTTGTATTCTGAACAAAAACTCGAAATATTAAACGTACCTGTTTCCAATAAATAAAAATATCGAAAAATAACTTTTTAAAGTGGAAAATATATAAAATAAAATATTTTATTCATTCAAAAAACTTATAAAAATGAGTTTAACAATGTCATTTTCACCTTTTGTCTTCAGAGTTGTATATTGAGAGCTTTTGACATAAAAAGTTCCAGAGTTGATAACGGGGGAACCAACCGCTCAAATTCAGATTCGTCAGAACGAGGTAATGCAAAAACTGTACTCTTCATTTCTATCCAATTAAATTCTCTTTTTAGGCTTTAAAATAATTTTTTGAGGGGAAATTAGGTTCAAAATTCCGCTCTCGAGGGTCCGCGGGTCATACATCTGTTACCTGCGGACCCTGATAATTTTCCTAAAGGAAAATTATCAGGCAGTTTTCATTAAGAGCACGTGTAGACGTCTGCACTGTCTCTGCACGAAAACTGCGGAGGTGCCATGAGAAAAGGAAAAATGTTAAATTCTCTCGAAAATGGTTAAAATTTCCCATTTTAAAAGTTTCTAATCTTCAAATGTGTCCATTTTCAGAATATTTCAATATGTTAGAATGGAGAGAACACGAACATGAAGGTGTAGACAAGGAAGCTATGAATGATCCAGCCACAATGCGTGTGCTGAGAGATTGTGGATTATATAAATTCTGGGAAATTCAGGGCATGAGGGCACAAGTGGAACTAATGACATGGTTGGTGAACAAATGGAAGTCCAAGGTCAATGTTTTATCATTTGTGATCACAAGCTAGAACTTGAGCTTGAATATGTTTACTTTCTCACTGGTTTGTCCAAAAGAGGGGAACATATCTCTTTGTTTGGAGCTAGGCAAGGTGGCCTACCTATAGCTAGCGATAAACAAGAGTTTTGTAGTGAAGAAGATGACCCCAAAGATAATCATATTGATATAAAGACTAGCTTACATCTTGATCTGAAAGTGGTTGCGTTCACAGTAACCAGGTTATGTGGAAGCGCAACTCCACATGTGGCTACCAAGTCTCAGATGCAAACGACAGTCAAATATTTCAGAGGTACCATTTTCAATTGGTGTGAAGGGGTATTGGCCAATATGAAAGGCCAATTGACCAGAGAAAAAAACTCAAAATTGAAAATTTTTGGGTATGGTGCCATCTTGGTTTCTTTTGCTTTGGAGAGGATTCCATTCCTCGCCCCTCAACTTATCCTTGTTGATAATGGTGAAATTAGAGAACCTCGTATGGTACGCTGGGTTGCACTGATGGCCTGCCATGGTGGCGATGGCTGTGTGGTAGTTCGATTCACTCCGACATATTTTCATTGGTTGTAGAACGAAATCTTCACTATTGAAGATTTCCCATATGCGGGTATAGATTTCTGAGGGGATCCTGAGATGTCCTTATCTCCAGGGGAACAATGGGATGAATCAGGTAAATGAATCATTTTTATATGTTTTAACTCTAATTTTTATTTGGTTTTTAATCGTCCAAAACTGATGACAAAATTTTAAATGCAGATGTTGGTCCATGAAGGCCAGCTACACTCCGCAATTTTGAAAGGCGTCAAACAGAGCCTGTAGTACAACCACAAAGTCAGGCAGTAGAAATCCTTACTGACATGGAACAAAACCTAGAGAGGTTGACTATAGACATCCCTGAGACATATACAGATGATATTCCTCTCAGGCTCCAGCGACACGTTACTAGTGTTCCAGGCCAGTTTAGGAGATTCCTGCGCAAGGTAGCGCGAGCGATAGTTTTCTACCATGATCATCACCACAGATAGTGGATGATCATCATGGATCATTATATTTTGTTTTTTGTATCACTATCTTTCAGATCATAAGGTGTTTTAAACCTATGATCGCAGACGATATAATATTTTTTGAAAACACAACTTCTATCTATGATATTACTACTTTCTTTGGCTATATTGTTAAACATATATCGAATGTTGTTTTGGTTTACTGTTTTAACGTTGAAAATGTCTATTTATAACACTATTAGCTAATGCATCAGCCTATGTGTTTAAATTTCTTAGAATGTGTTGATATTCAATGTAATCAAATTTTCTTTCCAAGAAACGAACCTTAAAAAATAATCTCAATAACATTGGATTTTTAATTGCATATACTCTATTTAAATGTAATACAATGAGTTCGAAATCTAACCTAATGATCAAAATTCGAATTCCAAATGAAATGGCATTAGATAATAAGTCAATAACAACGCTATACTCTACAATATTATTCATTTTTTGACCAAGGCTTACGCCATTCATAGAAACTAACTCATCAGTGGGTGAATAGATAACCCAAGCCGTAGAAGAAATATTCTGTGTACTACGACAGGCACCATCAGCAAAACCAATGTACGTTTGAATGGATTTCAACATCTGGCGCAATATCAAGAGCAATCAAGATAAGCAGAGATAGTAGTAAAAGCAAACTTAAACTAGGCACACCTTTCTAATCTAAGGCACACTTACTAGAAAAGTAGCTAATATACAAATGAGATCTTCACACGAGAATCAAGCATAATATCTCTTCAGATAAAGTCCATTTCTGGGTTTATCTAAAGAGACCCCATCATAATCAGTCAATTCATAAGCCCCTTTTGCAAGCACTTGCTTGAAAATGTAAGGACCATGCCACATTGGTTCGAATTTCCTAGCTCCTAAGTTATCATTAGTTTGATAATATAATAAGACTAGGTCACCTTCTGAAAAAACACGAGGTGTCACACTTCGATCATACTGAGCTTTAATACGTTTTTTATGAGCTTCGACTGCTAATGTAGTAGTGTGTCGAGTCTCATCTAATTGTGCTAAGTACAAAAGGTGTTTTTCCTCCTCAGTGGTAGCTAGTAGTAACACTATGGCTAATTTGAGTGATGGTATTTCACATTCAATAGGTAACACAACTTCTAAATCATAAACCAGTTGAAAAGGAGTGAACCCTGTAGCAGTTTTTGATGAGGTTAGGTATGCCCATAGCGCTGAAAAAATCATGGTATGCCAATTTGATTTATGAATTTCGATAATCCGTTTAATCATGGTGGTTAAAACTTTATTAATGGCTTCAACCTGACCATTATCCTACGAGTAATATGGATTAGAGTGATCATGGCGCAGGCCAAGTTGAGCGGAAAGTTTGGTCATCATTATATTTCGAAAATGACTCCCATGGTTAATAATAATAGCTTCGGGTACACCAAAATGAGCAATCACATGATTGAAAATGAAAGTAGCTGCAGTTTTGCCATCTGCCGCAAATGTAGGCATCGCCTCGACCCATTTGGTAAAATAATCTACAACACGAATAATATACCCATGCCCCCCAACCGAGTGAGGGTTACATGTAATGAAATCAATGCCCCATTTCGCAAAAGGACCGGCAACAATTATAGAGTGAAGAGGAGCTGGAGGTGCACACATTTTTTGATTAAATATTTGATAGTTGTGGCATTTCCGGACTACGGTAATACAATATTTAAATAATGAAGGCAAAAAATAACCAGCGCGTAATATATTTTGGGTTGTGGCATACCCAGAAATATGACCACCACATGCTCCAGAGTGATAGTCATTTAAAACCTTTTCTGCCTCTTCGTGAGTTAGACATCGTCGAAAAACATAATCCGCACCACGACGATAAAGTGTGTCTCCAACAATATTGTATTGCTGAGATTGGTAATGGAATTTTCGTCGACTTGAACATGAAATTTTAGGCCGAAAATTTTGGGTTTGAAAATAAATGATGATATCTCCATACCAAGGATCTAAGGTACTGATAAGAAACACAGATTCATCTACAATGGGATGCTCTACCATAGTTTCCGTCTCAGTATTTGGGAAGTCACACATAAGTTCTGTAAACACTAGTGATTTCTTTGATTTAGACTTTTCGAATTCCAAATCAAACTCTTGAAGGATAAAAATCCATTTAGAGTATTTTCCCCCGAGTAATTGTTTGGTAAAAATGTTCATCATCGGGTTACAGTTAGATATCATAGTCATTTTTCGTAACAATATGTAATGACAAAATATTTGGACAAATTGAACTGCTGCCAAGGCCAATTTCTCCAGATGCGAATATTTGATTTCAGTCAGATTCAAATTTCGACTTAGATAGTAAATCACATGTTCGTTGTGAAATTCATCTCCTTGAACTAAACCATTGCAATGGTGGAATTAGAGGCTGCTAGGTATAAAGAGTAGTCCTGGTTGTAATTGGGTGGATGCAATAACGGTGCATGGGTTAACGCAAGTTTTAGAGAATCAAAAGATCGATCAATAATCTCATCCCAAATAAAAGGAACATTCTGTTTCAATAAACGGGTAAAACCTTTTGTTAACTTAACATAGTTTTGGATAAATCTATGCAGAAAGTTTTCTTTCCCTTGCAAACTTTGGAGTTGGTGGAGTTGGAAGGAGGAGGTAAATTGATAATAGCCTCAACATTTGAGGGGTCGACACGAATGCCAACCTTTGAAACAACAAATCCCATTAATCTTCCATATTGTACACAAAAAACACTTTTGTGTGGATTCAAACGAATCTTGTAATGCCTACATCTCATAAAAATTGCTCATAAATGAATAGGATGATCTTCCCTGTGTAATGAGTGAGCAGGTAAATCATCGAGATAAGGCTGCACAATATGTTTGATGTCATGAAAAGCGTAAGACTTTTCCCTTTGAAAAGTTGCACCAGCATTTTTTAATCCAAAAGGTAATTTGCAATAAGCAAAAGTTCCCCAAGGACATATAAATGATGTTTTTGGTTTATCAGCAGGGAGTATGTTTATTTGATTATATCCAGAAAATCCATCCATAAATGAAAACATTTCATTTCCGGCACAATCATGAATGATCTGGTCAATATAGGGGGTTGGATAATTGTCCTTTGGACAAGCTTTGTTAATAACCCTATAATCGACACATACTCTTATATTTCCTTGTTTTTTGGTAACAGGAACGATATTATATACCCAATCTGTTAGAGGGATTGGATAAATAAAACCTGCTCTCAGTAATTTTTCAACTTCGGCTTTAATAGTTGCAGCTTTTCATGGATATATCGGATGTAATCTTTGCCTGATAGGTTTAGCATCCGGGTATGTTTTTATTTCATAAACGAAAATCTTTGGATCAATTCATGGAATCTCTTCATAGGACCAGGAAAATATGTCACGAAATTCTTGAAATAGGGCTTTATATGTAGTAATTTCATCTATTGTACAAGAAGCACCTATATGAATTTTTTCAACAACTCCAGGTTTAACTGATATTTCAATAGGAACAGTCGAAGAAATATTTCCCAAATTAATTTCAGAATCCGAATTTGTAATCAGTATTGGACTCTGGGGTTCCTTGACATAATCAATTGTGAAAATAGATGAAAAATCATTTTCAAATTTATCAAACTCAGGTAAAAATGATGATCTATGATGAAGATCATCCCAAGGTAATTCATCTATGGACAAGAATTCACGAATGCTTTCATCATTATAAAACACTTGTTGAAAGGGATCAGGAATTGATGTTATAGCTGAGCTTGATGGTGAAAATGATTCTTCATTGATCACATTCATTGGATAAGAATCAGTTGAAAATTAATTGGAAAATGACTATAGTACTTGATATGCTATCTCAAAAGGACTCAAAGGCATCTCACCATTGAAAGAATCCAATTTTGACTCTAAAGGCACTACCCAAGGATCATCAAATGGAATAGTGCTTGATGTAATCATATTTATATTAGCAATAGTACACAGTACGTTAGGTGGAGGTATAAAAAAAGTTCCCATTAAAACTAAATCTTTTATTAAACCTACTCCAACATCTTCATAAGGGATAGTCGATTTTCCAACATGCTGGATACTATCTGTAGAAGCTGGGTCAGTCGAATAATATGACAACTGATCAATTTTTACGATCTTTCCTTTATGAGGAAACATGATTAACTGAAAGACCGATGACACGACAACAGTCATAGCATGAGACCAACTTCGACCTAGAAGAAGGTTGTAATCTAGAGGGGCATCAACGACTTCCACATCGAGATTAACAGTTTTTCCTTCAACCTCTATAGGTAGATCCTATAAAATTCTGTACGGATGGAATCCTCTTCCATCAAAAGCTTTGAGGATTGTCGAAGATTGGGTGAATGTCGGAGAACCAAGTGATTTCCAAAAATTTAATGACATTATACACGTGGATGCCCCCTCATCAATTACAGTACGAAAGCAACGTCTGTTTTTGACTAATGCTAGAATTTGAAAAGCCATTTGATGAGGGAGTCATGGTGTAAAATTTTCTAAATCGAAGACCATAAGGTTCGAATCCTAAAGATCTATGGCACCAATAGCTGATAAAATTAATTTCCTTTTTGCTGGACATGATTGTAGCACTTCTAAGGCCGACATTACTGAAGGGGAAATCGCTAATTCTTCAACAATGTTGTAGTTCTGAGCAGCTCTCGCATGCGGATTGAAAGTTGATTTACAAAGTACACCTTTAACAGGCAGTTTAATCACTAAATCAGGATTAGGTTTCTCAATATGTAATGGATCAGAAACTAAAGGAGATGTAGCTGGTGTTGAATTAGAATTTTCTATCTCTTTACCAGTTACATGATTTTTATTTCCATAGTCTTGCGATCATGTCGCAACCATTACTTGTGACATCATCAAAATATCTACTGATGTATTGGAAGAAGATCCAATCATTTTTCTATCATGGGTGGGAAAAGGATCCTTCAAGACAGCGGGTGTGGGTGAACCTTTAACGAATTTAGATACCTCAGAACTATGTGGGCACTCCTTAGTAAAGTGATCATCATCATAGATGAGACAAGGATAACGAGGTTTGTGTTTATCGTCAGATGGTTCATTCTTTTCAGTTTTCTCCGTAGGAGATGAAGTTTCTTGATTTTATTCTTACCTTTCTTCTTATTACCATTTTTAGATTTAGCTGTAGATGAATCTACAACGTGAATGTCGGTAGAATTTTCAAGGGAAGAAACTCCTTTTGGTGAATTTGGTAAAGTTATAATAGGAGAAGTAATCTTTGAAGATTTATTCTTACTGTTATTAGCACTAACTGAACTAATTACACCATCAGCGGCATGAGACCCTTAAGGAGTTGCAGTTATCTGACCAGGACACGGTAAATTAGGATTTTTTTTGTACAAAGTACCTGATTGTGTATATACAAGGTCAAGGTATTGAACTTGAGCAATGAATTGATCTTCTATAACAACTCCTCCCTTAGCCACATCTTCAGTGATTTTCGGTAGTAATGATTTGATGAATCATTCTGCCAAGATCTGATCTGGAATAAATACTTTCACTAAACGTATTCTACGTCTCCATTCATGTATGTGATCTGATATGTACGTAGACGTAGATTGTTTTAATGAAGTCAATAATTCCATGCCATTGTCGTATCTGTCTAGAAACTGAAAATGGATTAAGAAAGATGTTGTTAATGCATTGAAATTTTTAAAAGAGACACGTGGTAGTTCAATGTACCATTTGGATGCTAAACCTATGAGCATTCTTTGAAAAAGTAGTAATCGAATCGAATCATCAATCAATGAGTTGGATGCACACCAGAGGTGATAAGTCATGACATGGTTTGAAGGGTCCTCTCCTGATTTACCTTCAAATTTAGGGATATCAATGGGAAAATTATTTGGCATTGGCAGCCAATACAGAAGATAATAGATTGGATCATTCGTTAGGCGTGACAAATCAGGTAAATCCAAAGTTTCTATGAATGGTAACCGACGGTTAGGGTCCTGCTGATTAAATTAATAACCTTGTGGGACTATACCAGTATCAGGAGGAGGATATCCAGGATATCCTGGAATAGCCTGTGCATTTGGAATTGGAATTCCTCCCGGATAACCAGGATTAACTGGACCATATTGAGGTTGAACTGGTGTTTGATATGTGTAGCCAGGGTACGGTTGATGCTGGTTTACTAGATTTTGTGGTACAGGTCCATATTGATATTGCACTTGGTACGTCTGATAAACAAACTGTGGTTGGCTTGTTATAACCGTATTGCTACCAAGTTGTCTCGTAGGTATCTGAACAATAGTTTGAATTGTAGGTCTAGGTTGTGGAGTAGAAAATTAAGGGATTGGTACTGATACTTGAGGGGTAGTAGAAACAAGAGCTGCAGAAACTCTAAGAATAGGTGTGGTAGGTTGAACAAAACTTGGTGCGGCAATTTGAGTTGGGGTTTGAGGTGTACTCAAACCAGGTTGTTGAATATTAGTAGGTGCAGATACCTATGGTATAACTGGAACCGTAGGTTGGACAGGTTTAATATAAGGTAGTTGCGCACTAGGCTGCAAATTTTCTTGAACTTGGGATGGATCCCACACCGCATTTACTCCAGGGTACATAGGTCCCATTGAAGGTTGTGTTACATAAGATGGACCATAACCAAGTTGATAATTTGGAACACATGTTTGATAGTTGACCGGATAATTCCCACCTCCTTGAAACAATTGTTGTTCTGGGTAGAATTGTGGCCCTAAAGGAGGTTTTTGACCTTGGAATGACGACTGCTCTGGCATAGGGTACTATCCTTGAAGAGGCTACGGGCCCTGAACTGAGTACTGCCCTTGAGGTTGATATTGTCCTTGAGGTATGTAATGACCTTGAGGTATGTACTGTCCTTGAGGTTTCCCCCTAGGTTGTAGATTGCTACCTTGAGGTTTCCCCCCAGGCAGTAAATTACTACCTTGAGGTTGCCCCCCAGGCAGTAGATTACTAGCTTAAGGGCCATGGTTAGGAATATTTCCCATCATATAGACTTGTTCCATGTTCAAATTTTCGGTTTGTGATTCATTTGGACCAGTTGATGATATAGGTTTGCTAGGAGAAGGAGCTGCACCTAAAAAGGTACCAGAAAGTGACTAATATCCAGTAGGAATAGACGGACCACCATACAAATATGTTTCTGGAGATGCAAAAAACATGGTTGACTCACCAGACATATTGAAAAAGGTCTGTAACTACCTCTGTAAAATGGAATACAGGGTGGCGAATAATTTAGACCAGTATTGTGTAGAAAATCTGTCAATTGAGAATATCAATGATATTGTTTGAAAGGACTATAATAAATTGATTCACGTGGTCTAAGATCTAGAGATTCTTGAGTTGAAGGAAGAACAACTTCTTCCGCTGTGTCAGTGACTTATTCAATACTAATGAGACCAGGAGGAAGGTTTTCGGTAATGTGATACTTTACTCTCGGTGAATCAGGACGACGAGGGGTTGGAGTAACAAATTCTAAAGCGGGCTCAGACATAGCAGATTCAATTTCCGGTTCAGAAATTTTAGGCTCAGTAGCTGATAATTCACTAGTTGTAGAAGCAAGTTCAACTAGTTCAGAAATTTCAATTTTTTGTGAGGAACTCTCTGCTTGTTGAGGTTGATCTACTTCGTGTTCAGGATGAATGATTATTGATGTTTCTTCCTGTTCAGTTGATCTAGTCCCTGATGTTTGTCCTTTCTTAGATTTTAGTTTTTCTAACTGGCTTGGTGTATACTCAGGGGGTTTCCCATGCATTCTACTTGATTGTCTAGGTAATTAAACCACGATTAAAACTTTTAACACACACAATCAAAGAAAATTTCAATAAAAATCCTAAAGTCTCTAAGGAAACAACCAAATTGATCATATGCCTACAAAATCTAAGAGATCAAACCACACACAAACAATAGGTTCCCGCACTTAAAACACTAGTTGGTGATGAAATCCAACATCGTAGAATTTTAATGTAGAAATGGCGGCTGGAACAGCTACCCCGACAACCTACTTAATGAAACAAACCGGTGCAAGTTTCTTCACTTAAACCATCTCGAGTGAAGAGAATCCTCCGGAGAGTCCAAGTGAGTCTAGTCGACGTCTGCTCCAGGTACAGTGGGACCTTCCCTCCACCATCACATTGGGAAAAAATCCTAAAGTTTATAGCCATTAAGGTCACCAATGAGAACAAATATACCTGGGGGAACAGTCTACGATCAAACATAGACACAAGGGCAGACATTAGGGGAATTTTGAGGTCTAAAATGGGCCTCCCAAGGAAAATTTACAATCAAAATTCACTTTATGAGAACCAATCACATTTTAGGGGATGATATCATCCCTAATGGTTGAGGTGGCATTGCTTGAGTTAAAGATACTTACTTGTCACTTTCTCAATGGTGGATAAAAATTCATGGTTAACCATAGTAGTGCTCTAAGTACTTTTAAAGTCATAAAGTAAAGTACTCATAATAAATGTCATTTCACAATTTTTGAATAAAATATTATTATTGTCATTTCATAATTTTTGAAAGAAACAATGCATATCCTTACACAATCTTCATATATTTACACACTTTTCGATAAATATTATATTTGTATATTTTCAAATATTTATTTATAAATCAAATCAATTCAATATGTAATATAAAATTCATACATAAAATAATATATTATATTATATTATTTTTATATAGTATATTAATTACATGTTATTATATAATTTCGATAATATAAATTTTAATTAATAGTATATTATATAATTAAGAATTTAAGAATTTATATTTATATTTCATTTTAAGTTATTTAATTACAAAGGACAAATGCATTAGTTGTGGAATGATAATGATTTTTTCTAGAAAATCTCATTCTTATTTATAGTCATATCAATACAATTTTTTTATTAATTTTATTTTAGTACAAATTTTGAATTGAATTTAACCATGGTTACATGGATTTTGGTGCAAAAAGTGAATTGCAAATTCATAAATATTATTTTATTAGTTTAGCTATTATTTTATTATTTCCTTAGGAGGCTCATTTTGGACCTCAAAATTCCCCTAATGGTAACTAGCTCAATCCCCTTGAAGGCTCCTTGACATAATCCAAGGTTTACTGACAAGTGATCCCAGGCTCCTCGACAATGGTCTATCCGAGGTTTACCGTTTTTAATACGTGCACATATGCTATCTTTTCCAATGAGATAGGTACGATTACCTCACTGGTTCAGATATGATCTCGTGATTAACTCTTTTAGGAAGATCTTCCCAGACCATATATGTTACAATTGGATTTTTCCTACCGCAAGATTACTACTTGTTTGTTTGAATTGCCTTGGAATGTTAATTACAACCTATTCCAAGACACTAGCCTAAGCTATGTTGGTGTAAAAGAGCCCTAGAAAATGTAAAATATCTAGATTGATTTTAATTAAGCGTTATTTTTAAATTGGCTATTCCTTAAGACAAAAGGATACGGAAGTGAAACTTCGATGATGTTTAATGACCCGACTCAAAAAATGCTAAGATGCATCTATATGAAAAACAACTCATTTCTTTTCAATGAAACCTATCTAAAGGAAAGATTTGAGAGATTCAATAACTTTCAAAACATCAATTCTTTCTTTCATAAACAAGAATCTTTGAAAATAAGACAATTTCTTAAGGACTCAATTTCGCAGAAAAATGATCACTTGTTCAAAATGAAATTCCTTGTATCATTCAAATCAGAAACTACAATCAAACTTCTTCCAAAAGAAAACTAAAACTCCTAAAAACATAAAATTAAAAACCAAAAGAAAAACTCTAACTTTGAACTCTATCTAAAATTTTTTGAGGATGTTTATGCTTAGTTCGTAATCTAACCAAAAAAATTTCTACTTATCTTATCAAAAAATAAAAAACATCCAATAATGGTTTAATGTGATACTTAGGCCTTATCAAGCTAAAGGGTCTTCTAAATTTGCAAATGAAAATGAAATCTATTTTTCATAAAAGAAAGATTTGCAACAAGTTCAATGGCTCAGCAAGAAAACGATGACATACCAGTCAGCTAAGGTATATGAAAGTTTCTGATTTAGAGCAACAAGAAGACAGGGCAAACATTCACTCATTAAATGCAAATCAGCTGAAAAATCACTCAAACATAGAAAATTGCTAAAGGAGTTTTACAAATGAAACTTTGTCAGTCAAGACAAGTTGGGGCAAACACAAAGAATCTGGCAATCTGTCTCCAGAAAAAAAGAATTTTTATTTTTTCAATTTTTTTTCCAAAGTCTGCAGGTTTTAATAAAGCACAGTGTGGTACCGCACTGTTTTTACACTAAAACCGCGAAGGCTACCACACTGTTTTTAAATAAAAACTGCGGAGGCCAAGAAAAATACAAAAAAAAATAAAAATTCAGATTTACTTTTCAGGGATTCTGGTAATTTATCTACCCAACCCAATTTAAGACTAATCAAAAGTAGAAAATTCTTTAAAAATCAAATTGAAAAAACAAAAACAAAAAGTATTATCCCTAGTGGAGTTGCCATTTTGTTTCACGGATAAATCCTTCTTACGGACAAGAACGATCTCCCTACTATCCTAAGGATATCTAGAAACAAACAACCAAATGCAAACCATTTTCTCTAGATAATTTGTGATTCAGAATTATTAATAACGAAGTATGACGACGTGCCCCTACCTAAAGTTCAATGCTTGTTGTAATATTTATATCCAGTCACTCCAAAAGAGATCACTTAGTGTGTGAGACCTGCAGTCAAAGACAAAAAAAAGGATTAAAAGCACCTGCAAGATATAATAATTTTGAAAACACTAATCTATCTCAGTGATCATGGAATCCAATAATTAAATTACTTAAACATATACATGAACACTTTAATGAGAAAATAGAATTCATTTGTATTAACTTGTACAATAAGAAGTAACCTTACAACCTTGTTGCCTTGATGTTATACAGGTTTTTCCGGGGTCTTGAACAATCATTTTCCTTTGGTTTGACAAGCCTTCTCCTCTTTGAACTAGCATAAAAATATGGATATGAGTATGTGATCGTTCTCATACCAATGATGCCAAGTATAGAAAGTATGATTTCTCCAGCAATTCTCCTAAAAAATACTAAATTCTCAGCACAAGCTACTAAGTACCAAGTACCATCTACCATTGAGACTGAAACATGAGCTCAATTTATAGGAAAAGGGAGGTGGTTTCAGTTCCATAAAGAGGGGGATAAATTCCTCTCATAAAGGGATTTGAGCTCCAAATACCAAGGGATAAGCTCCATTAATGAAGGGATAGAGCATCATGAGTGAAGGGATGAAGCTCGACCTGATTACACTTCTAGAAGCCTCCAGCTGAGAGAATATTCGACCAACTAGGCTTCTAGAACTTACTTTTTCCTTTATTTTACCTTTTACGGGGGTCCGCAGGTTTAATACGTAGAACATGCGGGATGTGCTGCAGGCTATAGAGAAAATAGCTGCGGGTCCGCAGTCAAGGACTATGAAAAGTGCGAAGTTAGGTTTTTTAGGGTTTTAATGAGCTTTTCTCCAATTCCAAGACCTGGTTTAGGAACTTTAGGGTTTTTGAATTCTAAGGGAGCATGATATAGGTGGTGATAGACCCATATGAACAACTAAATTTCATGGTGAAAATTTTTAGTGTAACAAATTTATCGATCTCTATCTTTCCACTTCTCGCCATCTTCTTTCACCGCAAGAATCAATCCCACAGATCTTCCAGTGAATAGGGTCTACCACAAGCTCGAGAAAAAAACCCCTTAGCAGCAAAGGCATCCCCTTGAAGCCGGAACAACTATGATACCAAATGTAGGTTTTAACCATGTACATAAATTATTTGCAAACTAATTCTTAAAAATAGAAAATAAACAATAGGGATAGCATAAAATATAAAGCAAATATACACAGAGATTTTTCCCCTGGATCCGAAATCGAGACTCCTAGCTTGATTTTTCATTATCTTCCTTTTACTGTTACAACACATATATACATGATGAAGCATTCATAAACCCCAATCCATTAATCCTAGATTAGAGTATAACTGTAGTTCCCTTGACTAGATCTACAAAACACCATGGGCTAAAAATCATCATGCCCCAAAACCATGTGCAAACCCATGCATAAAACCATAAGCAGGTCCACCCACCTGAAATCCACCCCTTGCAAATCCCCGGACACAGGGGGCTGCTTCCCCCCTTGTGACATGCCTGGCGCAATGAACATGGGGGGCTATCGCCCCCCTTGTGACCTCCCTGCACGTGCGACTATTCATGGAAAGAATATAACACATAACCAATAGTTCTTTCCCAATTTACCCCCACCATTAATGGAAAGTACCTCTTTATTTTTACACAAGATTGAGGAGGATAACATATTCTTGTCATATAATCTCATCCTTCGAATGAGTCCTCCAAAGTATTTTTAATGAACTCTAGGAAGGAGTGGTTTGGTTCTATTGTGATCGATGTGTCCTGCATTATTTATGTTTTACGAGTCTAGTGTAGGGTTAAATCGATGTCGTTTTCATGTTTAAATAGTTTGAAAATAAAAGTCATGTTCTTTCAATGTAAATTTTTAACGAGCTCAGGGAAATTAAAACTTAGTGTTTTTTCAGTTTTATGGAGTCAGGAGAAAAACATAAGTGAACTCCATAGTGTTCTTTTTCGTGAATTTGGTCCCTCAAGCCCAAAAGAGGATAAAATTATGCAAGAGAGAACTCTATTGACCATGCTTAGTCAATGTATACCATTTTCGTAAATTTTCTAGTTCAGTCCAGAAAATGGGTAAACTTATACTAAATAGACGATTGTTCATTGACTTCTAGGAGTTTGAATAGTCAGGTACTCAACAATATTTTCATGTTTAGAGAGTCTAAAAAGGGCTTAAAAGAGAACTCAAGGGTTTCTATTTTTTGTAAGTTTTAATGAGTTTGAAAAAGTGACAAAATTTTACTTAGGTCACCGAATTTCAATTTAATTTACAAGCAGGAAAAGATAGAAATGACTAAGCATTTTCATGTTATTTTTTAAGAGCATGAAAATATAGCAAAATAAGCTCGGATTTTCATGAGTTTAATGAGTTTTGAAAATAATCACCGAAATGGACTCGAGATAGGTTTCATTTTTATACAAGCTTGAAACAGAGGAAAAATTATGCTTGAGAATGGTTTCATTTTTACACAAGCTTGAAAAATAGAAAATTGTGCTTGAGATAAGTTTGTTTCATTTTTACACAAGCTTGAAACAGAGAAAAAACTATGCTTGAGATAAGTTTCAATGCCCCCCAAGGGTAACTTACAAGGGCACATTCCCCAAAGCTTCATTTCATTCACATAAGTAGACTACTAGTTATTAATAGCTGCATGGAATGAAGGTTCATTTACGAGATCGGGTGAAACTCTCAACTTAATATTTACGAGATCTAGTCAAAGAATCAACTTAATTTTTGGAGGATTTATTTCATTTTTTAACAAGATTGACATAGTAAAATAACTATGCTCATGGAACCTCGTTTCATATTTTACTGAGCTTAACACAAGAAAATGAATGCTCTTGGTGACCTATTTCATTTTTTTAATGAGGTTGACACAATAAAATAATTATCCTCATAGGGACATGTTTCATTTTTTAATGAGGTTGACATAGTAAAATGAACTATCCTCATAAGAATTTGTTTCATTTTTTAACGGGGTTGACACAATAAAAGAACCATCCTCATGGGACTTGTTTCATTTTTTAACGAGGTTGACACAGTAAAATAACCATCCTCATGGGACTTGGATCATGGCTTCCAAATGGAAGGAACACATTCCAAGGGGCACACCTCGATCATGGCTGCCGAGAGTTCTTCATCGGAAGGAGGAATAGTTATTTAGAAGGAACACATGTCAAGGGACTCAATAGGGATAAGAACATCATGTTCAAATATCCCCATAGGATTTACCATGTAAATTACCGGATCTAAGTCAAAGTAAGTCAAGAAAACAGTGAGAGGCTTGCTTACATCGGTAACTAAATGCATGGTACAAGTTGCCACATAATTAACTTGTGGTGGCATGGATACCACTTCCACATAAGGAACATTTAGGGATGTCGTATTACTAGTATTTGAATAAAGACTAACGAATGGAATCTGGTCAATAGTCACAACGTTTCCATTGTGAGGGAAAGACATCACATGAAAGAGTGTCGATACGACAACATTCATGGCATAGAAATAGCCTCGCCCAAGGAGTACATTGAAATCCAAGGGGCATTGGACTACCAGAAGATCAATATAGACAATTTTACCTTCCAAGGTAATAGGAAACTTAGGAAGGATCCCTGAAGGTTCACTAATGGTTCTGTTAAAAGCTGACAGTTTCTGTGTAACAGGGACAAGTTGAGGGAAACCCAAATATTTCCATGCAGCTAAGGATAAAATACTAGCATAAGCACCTTCATCTGCATTTGTGCGAATCAAATTCTTACCATAATAATTCACAATGGTTTGGAAAGGTATGGAGGAAGGAAGATGAGGTTCTGTGATTCTACTCCAATAAAAGGAAATGACCTCAGTGCTTGGAGGGGGTTATGCGGGAACAGGTAAAATGGTCCCTTGTGTAGAAGAATCTGAAGCAACAAGAAGAACCTAAGTGATATGAATTTCAATCTGTATAGGGAGAGTGGGATCGACCGAATGTGAAATTGAGTCGACCACTTTATCAACTAATGGTTCATCAACCTGAGTGATATGTGCTTCACTCTCTAATTGAAGAGTGGGATTTACTATACTTGGAATTAGGTCAATCAATTCGTCAATTGATGGTAGGTTCAGAGAGAGTTTATGGTAACCAGTTGGAAGTTGTTGTTGTTGAACAGTAAGGTTTTCCAACAATTTTGAGGCTTCATCCATATGAGGGAAAAGGTGACTATGATCACTCCCCTTGCATAACCTACAAGGAAACCTAACTTTACCCTTTTCCCCAGGAACCTGACAATCATTGGTTGATGGATCAACAGTAATTTGATAGTATTTTTCTAACCATACTTCCAAGACCTTAGGAATACGAGGACAATTGAGAAGGAAGTGGTCAGCCTTACAAATCTTGCAAAGGTATTTGGGATTTTGATGCATGTTGGAGGTTTCCTAAACATTACCAATACTTACATCCATGGTTGGTTGGTTTACTTCTTTCTTATCTTGCTTCATCTTCTTCCCTTTCGTCTTCTTATTAGCCACATGGTTACTAGTATCAAGGATTTTACCAAGCAAAAAATAAGAAAGGGAGGAAGACATGTTGGGTTGAGAAGGTAAAGGGTCAACACGAGGTTGGTGATGTTGAGATGGTGAACACTGTTGAAGCGAAGCATCTGGTTGAGGTGGAACAACTTGAGTATTTGAGGCCAACGAAATTGAAAACAGCCATACTGGTAAACGTATGGTAAATCTAGGTAATGACAATGTAGCAATATAAGGAGGAGAAACATTTCCAAAGCAAGGAAAACAACTAGGATTTTCATTAAGAGGGGTTCCTTGGTTGGTAAATTCCTGAAATGTTGCCATTATTTTCAACTTCAGTGAATTTTATTAACAACTTAAAAATATTAACAATTCAAATTCACAGTCCGCACCTAAGGTCTCTAAACATTAAAAAAAAACAAATTAACACGCACTAGAAAGTCTAGGAGTAAAACCACACACAAACAATTTGTTTTCACAGTGAAATCACTATTGGTGATGAAATCAAATGTCACATAAATCAATGTGAAAATGCCAGTCCAACTGATATTTTTAGGCTCTAAAGTGCATTATGGATTGGTTCACCTTGATTATAGGAATGGCCATTAATTTCAGAAATCCTGTATGATCCTTCACAATATATCATGAGTCTCTTCCACTTACATTCACAATCTCTTCCATTTTCAAGCCATTAATGAAGGCATAAAATACTTAAAAACTAATGATTATTTGACTTTACTATAAATAATCTAGAATTTGCTTTAAAAATTAAAGTATTTTATTTATGACCAATGTTGAATTTATTTTCTTTTGGTTTTATTATTTTTTAATTTGTGAATGAAAGTTGATTGTATTATTTATAAATGTAATATTAAGTGACAAAATCTTCCTCATATTGGCTTATAGTTCCTTTCAACGCAATAATTCACATTGATTTTTTTTAATATTTTTTAAATGTCATATATCAACTCCATATTAAAAATTGAATACATTACATATATGCTTGACAATGAAAAGTGAAAATACAAGAACACTTTTTTATTTCAATTACTTTATCTTTCTCTATGAAAAAGATATGTAATTCATTATGTGTTTAATTGACATGGACTATTTAAAATATATATCTTAATAAAAAAATATTTTAATGTAAATTATAAATAAAATATATCAATACCCATATTAAGTAACATATTTCTATAGGATATTTATTTAAAAAGCTATAATAAATCACATTGTTTTTTATTATTATTAATATTTTTTAAGTGCCACATGTGAAATCCATATTAATAATTGAATAAATTGCATACGTCCCTAACAATTGCAAGTGAAGATATATGAAATTTTTTAATTTCAATTACTTTATCTTTCTCTATGAAGGAGATTGCAAATCAATTGGAATGTGCTATTTAGGAAAATATATCTTAATAAAAAATATTTTAATGTCAACTATACATAAAATATTTCAATATTCCTATTTACACTGTAAAACGTCCCTATTTGAAAACAACTTTCCCAAACTGCTAGGTGTACCATTGTGCACCATTGATTTTGATGTTAGACGACTGAAATAGTGTCTACCTTAGGATTAAATACTGTTATTATTAATTAGTTATAAAGGAAAACCGTTTTAGAAATAATAGACGTCATACTGGCTCGGTTATATGATCACGCAGATGACTTGTGTGATGGGAATGTTGGGCCTGGGCGTGGCCGTTCACTAGTGCATTTAGGCAACTAGGTGCCCCTTTTTCAGGGAAATGTTCTTCCCCAGCAGCAACCTAGAGGCTTTTGGCAGCAAGCGCAAAGTTACAGCATGAATTGAAAGATCATGAGACAAAGGGAACGATTGAGACTGCTATGCACATTGTCCTTATTGTTAATCTTCTTTTAGGTAGACAGGTTGCTAAAGGTTGAGACTAATAAGCACATATCCCTAATTGTTAAACTTCTTTTTGGTGACATATTGGTAAAGAAGCTCTTGCAGATGATAGTATTACATCGTCTTGAGGGAAGGAACATCTGCAACTGTTACCTTCGATAGTAGAGAGAGGCAAGTTCCGCCGAGGGAAGTACTTGTCACATCTATTTTGATCTTGAATTTAAGACAAGACATATATGCGGAAGAGCTCAGTAGACTCAGATTTGGGAAGTTGGAATTCAAGGATGAGGTCTATCGACCAGAGTCTCTGGAATTTGATCTCCATGGAAGAGGACCTTACACAGGATTAGTTGATAGCCGAATTGTGAGATGGATGGGACCTCATCTCGGACGAGAAACCTTTGCTTTGATTTCCCCCAACTGGTACTATTTATATCTTATGATCTAGAGTCTATAATTAACATTATCATTATTTTAAATTAATTTAGTAGATATATTTAGATGAACTTATTCTATTGTAGATTTTGGAAAAAAATAAAAAAAAAGTAACCTCACTTTTGTTTATCCAATTGCAAATCCAAAATATTTTTAGATTAGACCATGAAGATAAATATAAAAAACTAATTTCACTCTTGTTTATCTAATTCGATCAGGATGGTTGTTATATATTTATATCATCTCAAACCAAAAATGGGCTCCTTTAAGCTTGCATTGCTAAGGTTGGGGAGTGAGAGAAATGTACTCGGAAAATTACTTGGAGTAGAAATTCTAACCATTTATAAATTATACGAGAAGGACTAATGGTGAGAGTTAATTGTGTTATAAAAAAAAATTTTATTGAAGAGATTATGGTGAGAGTTAATTGTGTGATAAAAATTGTTCCAATTGAAGATATTAGGGTGATAATTAATCGTGTAATAAAAATTGTTTTAATCGAAGAGGTTAGAGGTTAGGGTGAGAGTTAATTGTATGCTAATTTTTTTTTAAAGAAGAAAAAACGTTGGAGATTTGCATTAAGAAAAAACCAACACATATAATTTCATTAACGGTCTAATAAGTGCTTAGAGAAATGGCCTAGTTCAGAAACTAAGAGTTATTATAATGAAATTTTTTAACATTAAGATGGCATGAAAAAGATAATAATGGCCATGAGCCCTTTTTCTAGATTAAAGCATCCACAAAAGTATAAAAAAATTGGGCTCTTCCACATATATGACTTTTCTTAAATGCAAGATGACTTTTCTTAAATGCAAGATCAAAATAGATATGACACGTACTTCTTAAAAATAAATAAACAATAATAGATATGACAAGTACTTCTGTAGGGAAGTGCTTTTGTAGGGAAGGCACATAAGTAGTCGGCAAGCAAGGGAGAGGCAAGTTCCGCCGAGTCAAAAGAAACGAGAGAAATGAGATGTTCTCTTTAGGCCGTCGAATAACATTCGAATATTCGAGTACTTATCAGTCCTCAACTTCGTCCCTCATAACGTACTCTCGTTTACAGGAGAATTTCTCGTCCGCAATAAGTAGTCTGCAGTGTCGGGGATAGGTCTACGGTTAATTGTGTGTAGCATAAGCAACACTCAAAGTGCCCCGCTTTTACCATGAATGTTCATGTACTTCCTTTTGTAATTTTTTTTTCAAAGTAGGCTAACTAGACAAAAGAAAACAGGGAGGCTAGAAATTGCTTTGGTGCCTCTCTTTTTGAGGAACAACCTGGTGCCCATATGGATTCCATCCTAGCGTCAAATGAAAGGCTGGTTTCTGGTTATGATACTTTGCTTTCATAATAACAAGCCCCTTACATTGATCGAGATGAAGATAAGCAATAAATTTCATACATCAATGTTCCACCCACTTCGAAAGCAACAGAAGAGGATAAATAATATAGCTAGACATACTTGGTTATGGGGATGTTTATTTTCTAACTACTGTACCGGAGCATCTATCACTAACTTTGCTATGGCCGAGCACAATTCAAACAGGAAATATGGAAAGGATAAGGTAGAAAAATGCTTACCATGGACCTGAAAACTCAGATCACTGCTAAGAGAAAAATTCAATGCATTTACTCATTAAATCTGTTGAGATGACGGGCTCTGCTGAGATCATTCATTCTCTACAGTGTGGGATACCTCATTACTGTGCTCTGAGATATAATGGTTGCTTGGGTGTATTTCAAATCCTCTTTAATAAATACCTAGATTTATGTTAATTTTTTTGAAGTAAAATAATCCATAGTTATAAGTTAAGTATTCAATTAAATCAAATAACATGTCACATATTTTTTCCTCTATACTACTTTTTCCTATGTCACTGCTTTACAACGTTTCCTTTGCAACATATGGTGCAATTGCTAGTAGTAATATATTTCTATATCAAATTTATATAAAAATATATAAAGTAATTGAGATTAGAAATTTTCTTATATTTTCACTTTTAGGAAGTGTAATTTATTCAATATTTAAAATGGAGTTCACATGTGGCATTTAAAAAATATTAATAAAAAAGGTGAGTTATATATAAAATATTCCAATATGTAGATTACCCAAAATATTTCAATTTAAACTTTTCAAGATAGGGGAAATGGATTTAAAAATATTTTAATGTGTTAAAATATTTTACTAATGTATTGTTCAAGATAAAGGAGATTTATAATTATTTTCACTCACTTTCTCTCTCTCCCTCTCTCACACACACACATACCCACACACAAACACACACAAAGAAATACCATAGATCCATGTTAAATTTATATTTATAAGTTCCAAGAGATATAAAATCTTTCTAAGTGAAAACCATTTTTCAAATTTTGCAAGTTCTAAAAAGAAGTTTGCACTTCAATATATTTGACCCCTTCCAGAATCTTGATAGATATGGGGTTAACATAGAGCTATGTCATTTTAAACCAATATAAATAAATAAGAAATTATGCCTCAAAATATTTAATTCACTCAACATTTACTAAAATTTATTTAAATTAAAATAAATTTAAACTAATTAAAAAAATAAGTTAAAGGTGAACTAATTAATATAATTTAGATGATTATGATTAATAACCATATTCAATTCATAAATGGATTATATGTTTTAGTCATTTTATATGTATTCTTTCAATCAAAAGTTTCCCAAAATTCAATAGATATGTGTTGGAATTGTATTTTTGAGTTGTGTAGTCCACATAATATAAGTGCTTCAAAGGTTTTTCATGGTACCCTATTCATTTATGAATTCAAAAAAGAAATTTAAACAAGGAAAAGTCACAATCTAGTGAAGAATTGTATCACTAAATTTTAGCGGAAAAAACCAAAATATAGAGCAATTAGACTTCAAAATTATTAAATGTGTACATACCCTTAAATACATTTGGTACTTTATTGATAAAATCAAACATACCGTTCCTTCTTGATTATACTTTGGCTTCTCCGAATAAGAAAGTCTAAAAACATAAATTAGAAAGAGACGAGATGCATTTGTCTAATTTAACTTATGTATTAATCCTAATATTAACACCAACACTGGGTTAGATATCTTCGACATAATTTCCAAATTAACATGGAGAATATAATGAATATTACGTACAAATAATGGAAGTTTTCTAAGCCATATGATTTAGGGAGCTCATGCTTTGAATGCTTCAACATCCTATTGATTTGGTTGAGAGTTCTTAAAAGGAGTCAAAGGTATGTGATATTATTCTCACGCTAAACAATGAGTGTGTATAAAATAAAATAACACTCATATCAAACATATATGAAAGGAACAACAAACCATTAAAAAATATAAAAAATTGATTTAGTAGGAAAAAACTTTGGAGGAAAAACCCACAGAGAAAGCATGTGCTTAATGTATTATTCAACAACATGTTACAATATATTTATAGTTGCTTTCATAATAGGAGTAATAATTAGACTTCAATACTTCCTAGAATTCCTTCTTCTCATATGATATGAGCATCAATGTATACGCATAACTTCATGCATCACTCACTTCTCATGCAAGAACCATTACATGTAGTCCTTGAGTGGGTTTCATGCATGCCCACATCATGAGTACATGCATTCCTCGAGTTTGATGCATGCATGTACACATTCATAAGTGCATGGATTCCTTGAGTTGGTTGCATGCATGCCTTATTTGAGTGAATAAATTCAATTTAAACATAATCATTGAATGGATATGTTTAGTTTACATGCATGAATTATATGTGAAAATGTACTCAAAGTGTGTGACACATGTTTTTCTAAATTCTCCCACTTGTCATATAGAGCATAAATGAGGATGCTTCAAATTGTGAAGAAATTTCTACAGATTTTGAGGCCCATAGCCTTACAATGCCTCCTAAATTTATTCATGCTCATTAAATTTATTAATGAATTTACAACATTATTCTAAGTGTAAAACTTTATTTAGTATCATCTTTTCATCCTCTACCATGTCTCAAATAAAATGGTAGTAGATATTAATATGTTTTGTCTTTACATAAAAAAATGGTTTATTTTCCAAATAGATAGCACAATTACTATCACTTTTAATTGTAATATATCTCTAACTCATCCACATATTTGAATACAATTTCATAATAAAAATGGTCTCCTTATAGGCACGAGTAGCTTCCATCTACTCCACAACCTCTATGTTGGAGAAAGAGACTGCATCTTGTTGTGTTCTCATCCAACTCACTTATCCCCCAAGATATAATTGAAACACATATTTCTTGTAAGATCTTCTCATATATACATGCTATATCCAATTAAAATTGACATAACTTGTATATCCACCAACTAATGTTTTTCTAAAATGTCAACATGATAAAAAATCAAATCCTTGGAATTACTTGCAAATACTTGAAGACTCTCTTTTCTGCACCCCAAATGTCTTGAATTATCCGTAATTCAACTCAAGACTCTCAATACTTTGGAAATTAATACTTTGGTTCATACCACAACATACACCAAATTTCCAATTGCACTAGCATAAGTAACATGATCCCTATCCTCAATATTTGTGAGTTTTATAAGACACTAGTCAACCATAAACGTTTTTACACAAAAATAGAAATTCTCAATGGTTTGCAATTAATGGAAAATGTTGCAACAAAGATTTCACTTCCTTTCTCGGCCCAACCAAAAATTTATTCTTTCTCTATCTCTCTAAATCTCCATCATTCAGATATATCCTACATCCCCCAAGTATCTCACATCAAATCATGCTAATTTCCAATACTTCAAATCACTATTCACATGCTTACTATCACCAAAAAAATAACATTTCATATATATATAAAGTGATACAATAAAATGGATGCTATCATGTTTTTAATACACACAATGATCTAATTTGGATCTTAGAATTCTTGAACTCAACGCAAAAAGTCAAAATTTTGGTATCACATGTTGGGTGACTTTTTGAGAAAATATATAGATTAGGCTTAATTTGTAAATCAAGGACTTCTCACCTTTGTAGTGCTCTTTCTATGTAATTTATTTGTTCTCCTCTAAGTCACATTGCAATAATGTTTCCTTCACATCCATATATTCTATCTCTAAGTCAAAATTTGTTTTTGTAACAATTGATAGATGTTAGTTTACAAAATAAGAAAAAAATATCTCCAAAGTCTATTCCCTCAACCTAGGAATATCCTTTCACAACAAATATCTCTTTATAATTTTCAACATCACCATCTAAATTAATATTTTTCTTGAACTCCTATTTCCATCCAGTGGGCTTCCATTCTTCAGGAACTAGTACCAATTCCCATGTAGAATTCTTCCTAAATGTAGTCATCTCCTTATCAATGTAAAATCTCTTGGATTCATTTTTTTCCATCTCATTTCCTCTTTCATAAGTATGGACTCATTGATGTTAATACATAAATAATTTAATATTCATTTTAAGCTAGACAAACTATAACTATACTTCTCTTGTTGCCTTCTTTTCTAAATGGACATCCTTTTAATGACTAAGGTGGACCTTTTTATTTCTCTTCTAAACTCCACGAGCTATCCTCTTCTTCATGTTTTTCATGAAATTATTATTAATTTTTTAGTTCAAATGTATTGTCCTTGGGTGCTCGTTGAACAAATGAATTCTTCTCATCTTCTTCTAGTTGCATAATTGTGGGAGAGGACTTAGCTTCTTTGAAAATAACATTTCCATGATACAAAACTTTCTTGGTAATAGGAATCCAAATATTTTTCCTTTTAACAACAATAAAATAGATAATTAAAATACATTTGGACTCATTTTTATATAAATTTTACCACTTCCATTTGGTCACATAAGCATATGCCTCACAACAAAAAAATATGAAGATTTTAAAGTGAGGTATTTCTATCATCTATATCTCCATAAGGGTCTTTTCCATAAGAGTTGACGTGGAATAATTTTTTATTAACATACAATAGAAATCACTTCTTCCCAAAAATTCTATTCTATGGTAGCTCCTTTAAGCATAGCCATATCCCTTTACCACATTCTCGCATATTACAACTCCATTTTTTTGACAGATTTAAAGAGCATATGTCTTTCTATGTGTTCTCCTTATATAAATAGTGATATGAATTTTGTAATTATAGTTTTTTCATCCATATAAATGATTTTATAGTGGAATAAGTGGATGAATAAGCTCATAGGACTATTTTTTACCATCAAGAATATGTTTGGAAAATTGGGGTTTGAAACCTTCTGGGAGCATTTTGAGGCATTAAACGTCATTCTGGGGGGGGTGGGGGGGTAAATATTTTCCACTTTAGAACACACCTATTTTTTCCATTCTACACATAAGTACCTTTCCAATGGCTCAATAATTGCCTCAATAGAAGTCCATATGCAAAAAATATGCTACTCAAAAGTAGACCTTTTATTTTTACCACGATAATTTGCAAGGAAGCCATGTTAGTCCCCATTAATCCTATAAATAGGCTAGCCACTTGATCATGATGAATATGAATCTATAAGAGTCAAGGTTGTAACTCTAGTTAAGAGTTGAAGGACTCAATGACTAATGGGCCATGTTATAACCTGGCTAGTAGGAGGAAAAAGGGTTCTATTCTTTTTTAGTGCATCTTGTTCCATAGACGAGTAGAGCATCTGAGAGGGATATGGAGAGAGTACATAGAGAGGATTTGTGCCCTTTAGTATCCAAGGGCCATAGGCCTTACTTATTTGTATTTTCATCCAAATTCTATTTAGATAAAGAGACAAAAGTGACCTAAATTTCCAGTTGGGTTTTCTTTAGAAAGGGTTTCCCAAGATATAACTTGTGTCAATTGTGATTTGTTATTTTTTTATTTTGTTGTTCTCTATTTTATACATAATTATAATTTTCATGCATACGAAATAAGAAATAATTTAAAAATCTATAAATCTAAAGAGAAATAAACCATCATAGTGTAGATGTCAAATTTTTAAGTACAATTTTATCATAATTGGAGTGAAAAACTAGCTATTAGAAAATTCATGACAATCTATGGATCAACTAGTTAAAATTTGAAGAACCAGAAACTCATTACCATTATAAATTTTCAACACCTTAATCATCCTACCTGTCTTCTTTTTGGGAGATCCTTTTCCCTTAAAGTCCTTCAATTGATTACGAGGATTTACTTTTGAGAAAATATACCCATGTTATGTATCATACAAATATTTGGAATCAAAGGAACTTTAACATGTACAAGTACATTAGAATTAATCAAATCCAACAAGAAAAATTATTTGTGAGAGCTAGAGTAAAATTTAACACCATTCTATTTTCCATATATGAAATACTCATAAAAATCAAATTCAAGGGTAGGATCAGTGAACCACTCAATAATTTTTTTGGTTTTCTAGGCTCAAGTCCTTCTCACCTGTATTTCCAAGTTTCCAATGCCATAAAATGTCTTCTATATAGGTAACATTTTTTCCAAAGCAGGTGCACATTTAGGTACTTATTAAACATGACCATATAAATAGATAAAACACCCCTCATTTCTATTTGTTGTCACTGCTAAGGTATATATTTTGTGGAACTCCTTATTATAGGAATTATAGAACTATTTTCACTAAATGGTGCATGTAACAATTTGAAATAGAGTTCCCACACAAACACCCTTAGTAACTATAGTAGCTCCATGCACCATCTTATATTACACATTATAAAAAAACAAAACTTGCACACTTGCATGATTAAGTGTTTTACTAATAGTAAGTTCCAGTCCAAACTCATAATGTGCATAATTCCATTGATTCCCTTAACTCTACCATTAAGGAATCTAATCAAATCTTGAACATGACCAACTATGTTAATATGATAATCATCATCAAGTTATACCTTCCCCATCATATTTCTGATACACTGAAAATCACTCTTGATGAGAATTTGTGTAGAAACAAGCTTTAGAATCTATCAACCATGTACTTTGACATATATGGATTTCCCAAGAAAAAACAAAGGCATCTCAACTATCCTTGTACAAATATATTTCAAATTAATCATTAGTGATTCTTCATCTTATTTTATCTCTTTTTTTTATTACTCAGAACACCCTTTGAAATTCCTACCATATAAATTTCAACATATTTGTTTAGAATTTACAAGAGGCTTATATCTCCCATGGAATATGATATTACCTTCTCCTTTTTCATTATTTTATCATTCGATCTTCCATAAATAACCAATACCTTGTTGGTGGATTCAAAAGACTTCTACGTCATCTCCTCTAAGAGTAAACCAATGAAAATCTCATCAAGCACCAATTTCTTTATAGTTCTTCCATATAAAAGTTTTACGTTGTGTCGTGAATTTAGCAATGAAAAAAAAAAGGACATACAACACTTTTCCTCATTCATATTAAGTTTAATGGTGTTTAATTAAATCACAATGGTATTAAATGAATCTAGGTTCTCTACTATAAAAGCATCATCACTAATTCTCAATTAATAAAAATTCTTTTGTAGAAAAATGTTTATTAATTAGAGATTTATCATGATATAGGTCCCCAAATAATTTTATATCTTCAATGCATTGAATTAAATTGGATAAACACAATCTATTACAAATTATTGCCTTTTTATCTCATACTTATTTTTCCTTCTTCTTGCAAATAAGTTTTTTTTGAAGGTTGTGATAATAAAGGTATCTTGAATTATGTAGTTTTTCAATGTTCATTTGATACAATGCATGTAGCTCGACAAAATAAGTCAAGTATGAGGATTGGTGCTTGGGAGGAAATGAGATCAATCACATGCATGGTTTGTACTATGTTAACATGGTGATCAATATAAGGATAGTATAAGCACTTATAGACACAAGGGCATTGCATAACTTCAGTAGGATGGATGTGGCTAAGGAGCTTGGACTCAATTTCATTGCAAGTAAATCCACAGTGAAGGAGTTAAACTCCAAGGAAAAGGTTGTAAGGAGTGATGCCTCATTGGTTTGTGTATAAGTCGTTGAGAAAGATGCCAATGCATGAATTTCATAGTAATACCAATGGATGAATTTGAGGTCATATCGGAGGAAACATTTTCTCAAGAAGTTCAAGATAGTTCTAGTAACATGGTTGGATTAGTTGGTTATACATGGTGAATGAAAGATGTCATTTGTGGGAGTTATCACATGGAAGCCTAGTGGAGGGGTTAATTTTTTGTTTGCATTGAGCATGTAGAGGGCATCATGTCACCCATGATTATAAATTTATCCACCAAATCTTATTAGTTTATTAGATGGCTTTGCAATCTAGAAGCCACGAAATTTGTTGAATATGCTCCCACCAAGGTGCATGGTTAACCATCATATAGATTAAGATCTAGGGGATGCAGCCATCAGTGAGAGATCCTTATATATTTTTGGGACTATAGTTAGAGGTGTTGAAACACTAGTTTTTGATGTGGGTTTCATATGTCCTTCATAGTCCTTGTATGGTGCCCCTATCATATTCTAGAAGAATAAGGACACAAAAATACTGAGGATTTTTCTTAATAACAGAGCATTGAATGAGTACAGGGTGAAGAATTGATATCCATTACCACTTGTAGTAGGTTATTTTAAACAATTTTCTATATTTTAGACATGGATATTATCAATTGTGGATAAAAAAGGGAGATGAGGCGAAGATGATTTTGGTAACAACATATGGGCGTTCTGAGTTATTATTGATTCCCTTTGGCCTATGTAACACCCTAGTGACATTTTTCACATTGATGAATGTTGTTCTCAATTCGTTCTTGGAAAATTTCATTTCAGTGTATTTGGATGACATCATGGTGTACAACAAAGGTATGTAGGAGCACACGAATCATTTGGTAGTAGCATTTGAGGCATTGAGGGAGTATCAATTATATTTAATAATTCCAAGTTTGTTTTTAGGTAGATTGAGATACCATTTCTAGGCCATTGGATTAGACAAGGATGTATTTGTATGGACCCTGAAAAGGTCAATACAATTCAGGAATGGGAGGAAACACAATGTAAATAATGTGAGGGTCTTTATAGGGCTAAAAAACTAGTACGAGATATTTGTTTAGGGATACTCCAAGATTTTTTCACTACTCACTGAATTATTGAAAAAGTAGATATCGTGGAGATGGAAAAATAGGAGCAAGATTTCATTTAAAGAGCATAAACATAGGATTTTTTTCTTCCCCAATATTGAAGCTTCTAGATAGATGCACCAAACTTATCCATTAGAGGAGTTTTGATAAAACAAGGGAACCCCATAGCTTTCAAGAGTAGAAAGTTACATTATTGGAGAGGAGGTACCAATTCATGAGAAGGAGATGATTATAGTAGTTCATTGTTTATAGGTATGGAGGTATTACCTATTGGGAAGATAATTTTCAGTCAAGATAGATAACATTGTGGTAAGCCAATTCCTGATTCAACCCCATTTATCCCCAAATCATGATCACTAGTAATATTTATAGGGAAAGCTTGACATGTATTTTGAGTATAGGAAAATCCGACTCAATTTTTAAATTGATGCCTTGAGTAGGAAGGCTCAAATTACTACACTTTAGGTTAAATGGATCTACACTTGACATGAGTCAGATTTAGTTGATGGAGGAGTTATAGAGTAGGATTACAGAAAGACTATAGGTTAATATATTTGTAAAGAACATTATGAAGTAGGTAGAGGAAGGAAAAACAAGGAAGCTTTGGATTTGTGATGGGATCTTGTAACTTGGTGTGCATTTCTATCTCCCCAAGTCAAATAGTCTCCACAAGGATCTCTTTATGGAATGTCATGAATTTCCTTGGGATGGCCACCTAGGATAACATGGAACACTTGAGTTGCTGGAGAGAGGATACTTTTGGGAGAATATGAGGCATGATGTTGAGGAATGAGTATGTATAGAATTGTATTGTATGCTAACATTACAAGCTTCACATTGGATTACAACAGCTCTATTGCAACCTTTACTAATTCTAAAGAGACCATTATGAGTGTCTCGATGGACTTCACTAGATAGCTTCCAATAGTGTAGGGGTACAATGAGGTCATGGTCATGGTCAATAATTTTTCCAAGTATATGGTCTTCATACCAATGAATATGCTTTGAAAAGAAAATAAGGCGGTGCATATGATTTTTAGGCATGTGGTGAAGTACTGGGGTCTTCTATTGAGCATTGTGTCAGATAGGGATATGAGGTTCACTAGGAAGTTTTGGACATGTTTATTTAAGCTTGTTGATATGATTCTTCTAGAGAGTTCCAATTAGCATAGATAGATATATGGATATATAGAATGCATCAACAAACTATTAGAGGGATACTTGCAACACTATGTAAGAGGGGAACATCGAATTAATCGGATTTGTTGGATGCAACCCAATTTAGTTACAATTTTTAAAATATTTTAACAATAGGATATGGTAGATTTGAACTGGAAAAATAAAAACAACCTTAAATTCCATATTTAGTGAATTAGGATTGCTATGGGAAGAATCCCTCAATGCTTGGATTCATGATGAGCTAGCATGATAGATTGGATTTGGGTATTGTGCATTTAACTAGTGAAACAAATTGAATGAAGTATTGGGAAGATTATGAGTAACATGATGTAGAGTTCAATGTGGGATATTTGGTCTTCATTGACCTAAACACGGAAAAATTCAAACCATCAATAGGTATGGTTTCATCATTGGTGTAAGTCTTTGCGGGATCGTTTATGTACTTGAGAAGATTGAAAATGTCACATATAGGTTGGAGTTACCATTTCACATGAAGGCTTATTATCTTGTCTTTCATATCAATTAGCTTAACCATGATCATGGATGACTCAAGAAGAGTTGAGCCATCACATGCCCCTATGATGATTATTGATTAATCTGAGATGGAGGTTGAGGAGATATTTACACATAGGGTAGTGTAGGATGTGAGACCCCTAACATTGGGCCCAGGTGCCTGCATGTGCAACATGTGACAACATAATATGGATCCATTAGTAGGATTAATGCACAATGTTGTCGCTCCTAGAGACAACCTAGAGTTGTGATAGACCAGTGCCTAGGACATCTTATCATAGAAAGGAGTGTATAATATAATGTATGAAGTTGTTAACTTCAGCTCACATGTTATCTCCTGTAAATAGGGAAATAAACTAGAATGGGACCAAACTCTCAGAAACTGATACAGGAAAAGAAATACTGCAGAGGCAAGGTGTAAAACTCTAATACAAATCATCAGACAATTCAGAGACAGTTTACTGCAAAGCGGGCTGATTCAGAAATACTTCACAGACATAAGTTATCAGAAGGTGTATGTAGTGAAAGAAAAGTTGAGAAGATATTAGTGAACATTGAGCTGATACCCAGATATACAATACCACCATGCATGGGCTTACCAATCTAAGAATCCATACATGATAATATCATTTTAAAAGCACCCTCCCAAAAAAACTAATATAGCAGAAGTATGGTTAGGTGAATAATGGAACATAATATCATGCATGAGCCATATCTAAAGTGCTTGACTGATCCAAGCATGGGCATCAACTAGGATGAATCCATACCAAAAACCAGTGAGCCACTCGCATTCCAAAACATGATACAGGAAGCATGGATGAAATGAAATGATCTATTAAAATAACACATAAGAGAAAAGGTTACACACTGTGAAATACCAAAGACCAAAATCCTCTTTAACAGATAAAACTCCTCCTCACTGAGACCCTATGGGCTTTGTGCCTTCATACAAAAGTTTTACAAAATGTATCCAAAAAGCCTTTCACTGCATAGTTTTCTGATAAAATCTGGAACCATTACAATGCGTTTCTTCATGGTTTTTATAGGAGAAACCAAAACCTAGTAAAAGAGGTAGGTGATGAACATTTACTTTGCATAATTAAGGCAAAATGGCGGAAACATTCGCACCCATACTGTTGGATGACTATGCCGTGTTGTTTGTACTCTGTGGCCTGCTTTCTGAAATAAATGTTCCGAGTGAAAATCTCTTCAGGAACATGGTATAGGGATAACCATATTAACATTTTGTCCTTTTCTGAAGGTAAATTCTGCTGAAATGAAACCTGGAGGATGTTGTTTCTTGTGCATTGTACTCTTTGCCTTCAAATCCCTGAATGGAAATTTAAAGTCCTAAACGTTGAATGTTGAAATCTTAGATCCTCCACTGATACTTTTTGCCACAACATTAATATCTCCATCTGCCAAAAAATCTGTGCTTTGAAGGGCTCTGGTGGGGTTGCTGGCTTCTTTTAATGGTGGTCATATCGCAGCAACTACCTAGGACTTTCTTCATGAATTTCATATCTGAAAACTGGTCCTTTCTTGCACCCTCGGCTTCTGTAATGGAGGCTGTGAATAATGAAAATTTTCCGTCGTCGTGAACCTGCAAAACCTGCAAACTCGTCAAGAAACAAATGCATGGGGACGGCGATGCAATGGAGATGACTGTGTAACAGAGCGACGTGATGAAGTGGCATAAATATACAGGGTGGCAATGAAAGCGAAGTGGAACTAGGGTGGGTGGACTGGGCAGAGGTTTTCAACGTAAAACAAGTGAAGATTTGGTTTAAGACAGGAATATATATGAGAGGAGGAAACATGTGACACACACGCGGAATGGGTGACGGGTGTACGTACGAAATATTATGTGGAAAGGATGACGTGGAGCGCTGACAATGAGATCAGTCAATGGAGGGAATGATGGAATCTTGACCATCCGATCTCGGGAGGAGATCGACGGTTGAAAGAGCGATGGAGGCGATGGACAGTGGGCCAGGGGTGCATTTGCCATGGGTTAAAACTCGTGCAACTTCGGAGCGCGATAGCCGTTGGATGAAGAGCTTCAGATCGGACGGCTAACGGCAATATCGCTAGGCGTCCTGTTCCGAACAATAACGCGTGATGAACGTCAGTTTTGGAACCGTACGCTGGGACGCGTGGCAAACAGTGTATGGAATCGCTGGCCCAAGGAGAATTACCGCCCTCTGCCAAAAGGCGGTGCGATGAATACCGGGCAGTTTTGAACAGTGCTTTTGGGCGCGGGGACCACCACGGCGGCAGAACTGTGGTATGTTGATTTCAAGGTTTGATCGGACGGTAGGCAGGTGAACTACGGGCGCAATGGGGATGAACAGTCGCCGTCCGATCTGTTACAGATCTACAGTTCAAGATGAGCCCGATATACATTTGATAAGCGCCTTTCGGGCTGGCGCTTGGTCTAGTGTCCAGGTTAAATGGAGGAAAAGACAGAGGGGCTAGGGCCGAAGGAGCTAAGCCTTGAATATTTTCAAATATGGATCTTCAGCCTTTTAAAATGTGATTTGCGGGTAGAAAATGGCCCGATAGGCAGAGAAATATTTTTAGGCCAAAAGAGGGGGTTCAAAAGGTTTAAGCGAAATTAATGGTCGGGATTTTTGGCAAAATGCTGACATGGTCAACATTGGCTCCACCTGGGGGCGGCACGTTCATCCCTGGGCGTGTCAAGAACTTCGCAGACCCCCTGATCATCTTGTATGCAGACTCTGCTCTTCAACACTTTTTACTTTTCACTTGATACTTCATCACAACACCGAAATTATTCAAACGAAGATGAAACAAAAACTAATATACATTATAATACATCAGGCTGTCTTTGCCTGAATCAGAACTGGAAATAGGGTTTAAGGAATTGACCATTTACAAGGGCATCCAGCAAGTCGCCCTGTAAATTCTCCAACCTGAAAGTATTATTGCCCCCCTGTTCCACAATTTTGAAAGGACCAAACCAGAGGGGGTCAAATTTACCATGTTTACCTTTTTTAGCTCTTCAGATATCCCATCTGAGCACCAAATCACCAATCTGCAGCTTTCTGTCTTTTGCATGTTGATCAAAAATGTGTTTCATTTTCTCTTGATATTCTATTAACCTCCGATTCACCTGGTCTCGTGTTTCTTCTAATTCCACCAATTGATTGATTTTCCTGATCATATCATCAGGTTCCTCCTGGCTTTCTTGCATGAAGCGGGCCACTGGTAAAGCCAGTTGTACAGGAAAAATTGCTGCTCGTCCATATACCAATTCATAGGGAGATTTCCCAATTTCTCTCTTGCTAGTGATTCTATTAGCCCATAGAGCAAATTTCAATTGGGAATCCTAATTCTTCTGATTTTCATTGATAGTCTTCTTCAAGGCCCTCACCAGATTTTTATTTGAATACTCTGCCAAGCCATTTCCTTGTGGATAGTAAGCTGTAGAGTGGCTCAGTATGATATTGTATTGCTGGCAGAAATTCATAAATTTTTCAGACTTGAAGGCCTGTGCATTATCAGTCACTATCCTAGCAGGACAGCCAAACCTAGATATGATGTTTTCCTCCATGAACTTTATGATCATAGTATCTGTAGCATTCCTTGTAGGAATGGCTTCCACCCATTTAGTGAAATAATCTGTGGCTGTTAATATCCATTTATGTTGTCCACTCGATGGAGGATGTATTCCACCTATAAAATCAATACCCCATTGACGAAATGGTTCATCCACATGCATTGGAATCAGGGGAAATGGTGTTGATTTCTGTCTCTTAGCAAATTTCTGACATTTATCACATGCTCTTACTCTGGAAAAAACATCTCCAAAAAGCTTTGGCCAATAGAAGCCAGCTTTCAGAATTTTATGAGCTGTTGCCCTCCAGCTGTAATGACCTCCACAGATCCCTTCATGAAATTCTGTTATAATACTCTCGACTTCATTCTCTGTGAGACACAGGAGTAAGATGCCCGAGGGATCTTGCCAGTATAGCCGACTGTTGGCGACTATGTACTTCTGTGATTTCAATCTCAGCGTTCTGTATTTAGCTTTATCACAGCTCGGTGGGTAGCTGAGTGTGAGGAGATATTCTACTATCTCTTTGTACCACTGACTGGTGAGGTACTTTATATGTGTTTCTGGAGTAGCTACCCCAATTCCATGTCGTTCTTCTTTTTCCTCAGATTCCTCACCTGCTATAATGGACAAATTTATGCCCAGAGCTTGATAGTTTGATTCAGATAACATTTTGGCAAGCCCCTATCCTTTGATCAGCTTAGTAGGGAAGATGTCTAAGTCATACTCCTGTATTTTGGCAATCCACCTCCCCCTTTTTCCTTCACTATCCCCCTGAATAAGGATATCTTTTACAGCAGCTGCAGGTACAAATGCAGTGATGTGGGACTATAAGATATATATGCGAAATGCTTTGAGGGATTTCACTAGGGCATATGCTTGCTTTTCCAATATGTTGTATTTTAATTCTGCATCACGGAGCACCTGACTGAAAAAGGAAATAGGCTGCTCATACCCTTCCTCATTTTTCTGCAATAAAACTCCTGCTATTGTATGAGGTGATGCAAAAGAAAAAATCATGAAAGGTTTATCATAATCTGGTCCAGCCAGCACAGGGGCTTCTGCAAAAGCATTCTTTATCCTGGTAAATGCCTCCCGTGATTCTTGTGACCACTTTACCTCCTTATCCTTCTTTAGCATATCTGTTATATGCCTAACTATCTCAGCATAGTTAGGGATAAACCTTCTCAAGAAATTAATGCGCCCTAGAAATACTTGCACCTCTTTCTTATTTCTGGGAAAAGCAATACCTTTTATAACCTCTACCCTCTTAGGATCTATCTTCACCCCATCTTTAGTCACAATATGGCCCAAAAGCTTTCCCTCTTCTAATGCAAATAAATACTTTTGAGGATTCAGAGAGAGACCATACCTTCTGCATTTCTCAAAAGTTCTCCGCAGATGTTCAATGTGCTCAGCATCATTTTTTGAAAATACCGTGATATCATTAAGGTAGACCACCAGGAATTTATCCTACTCCCCAACAAAAGTAATATCCATCGCCCTCTGAAAAGTGGCCCCTGCATTAATCAATCCGAAAGGCATCCTGGCATACATAAATGTACCCCATGGTGTGGTGAAAGCAGTCTTCTTTTGATCCTCTGGAAGTACAGCCACCTGGTTATAACCAGAGAATCCATCCATCATTGACATCCTAGAAGCTCCAACTACTTTCTGCAGGATGTGATCCATCTTAGGTAGTGGATAATTATCCTTTAAGGATGCTCTGTTTAAATTTCTAAAATCCACACAGCCTTATTTCTCCATTCTTCTTTCGTACAGGGACAAGGTTTGACACCCATTCAGAGTACCTCAGTGGTACAATTATTTTGGCTTTTAGCAGCTTCTTGATTTCCTTCTCAATAGAAGGCAGCAGCAGGGGATTTATTTGTCTGAGCTTCTGCTTATGGGGCTTTGCATCTGCCTTCAATGGAATTCTGTGCTGCATAACACTGATATCAAAAGTTTTCAAGTCCTGATAGGACCATGCAAATACATCTCTGTAAGACTAAAATAATTTCTGATATAGCTTTTTATATTCTCCGGGGATTTTCTTGGACAATTTTACAATCTTGGGATCAGCCTCAGTACCCAAATTCAGGTCTTCTACCTGATTCTCTTCTACCACTTTTCTTGGCTGCAGTGGGACATCATTCTTATCAAATAATCTTTCTAGAGGCACCAGCCCTCTAGGTATAATGTTTCCCTTCAACTGCAACACTTTATTTCCTGCCATTTTCTCCTCCCAATTTCTTTCTGAAGTATCTTTAGACTCAACCTCTTCTTCAGCATCAATCTCCATATTGGAGAATTCTCCTACTGTTTCCAGGAATCTTTTCATTTTTTCTTCATCTTCAAACACCTGCTAGTGTTTGATGTTATCTGGGATTGAAGGCCGATAACACACCTCAACTTCGTATTTTAAAAGAGGGTTCTGAGGAGGTCGAAATGTACTAGAAGCTACATCAAGGGAATCAGCCATCCTATTCTGTTCTCGGGGCATGAACTGGATATTAAATGCCAAGAAGAAATTCTCTACCATGTCCCAAACTTCATTCCTATAAGCCCTTAGCCTAGGATGTTTGGTGTGACACTTATTCCTGACTTTTCTAACCACCAGCTCTGAATCTCCCAGAACTTTTAAAATTTGTATATTCATATTCCTGGTTGTTTGCAATCCTAACAGGAGTGCTTCATATTCAGCCACATTGTTGGTGGCTTCATACTCTAGTTTAAAAGACAGAGGGACCCATCTTCCTGTAGGAGAAATTAATAATATTCCAGCTCCATTATCTTATTTAGAATTTGCTCCATCAAAATGGAGTGTCCAGATTCCTGCTCCATGACTCTTTGAAGGCTGCTCAGTCTTGATCTGACAGAAGGATGGTTCATGAGCATAATCTTGATCTTCTTCCAGCATCAAGCATGAAAAATCTCCTTCCTTACTGTAGACTGGTGAATTTACAGAATTGTCAGCCTTAGTCACCATCTTGACAAATCTAGTCTCCCTGTATAAACTCCTCTCTTGGCCACCAAAAACTGGGATAATAGCATATGTTAAATCTAAGTTGATTGACCCACCAATTTTTGTTCCCTAGGACCTTGACAGCAACATACCAAAACAAGCTGGGATGTCAGCCACCACGATGTCCATTACCACACTTTTTGTTGGGATTTGGGCCAAATTGACTACCAAATCTTTGATCATCCCCAAGCATTTAACTCTTTTGGAGTCAAATGAATAGAGATCCTTGTATGGACGGGTGATTTGTAATCCTAGTTGTTCCATGACTGACAGAGGCATAAGATTGTGGGAAGCTCCAGAATCTAGCATACAGTTATGTAGTAGCAGGTCATGAATCACTTGAGACACATAGAAGGGAGGAGTAGAAGGATCTAACTCCTCAACATGTGGGCCAAAAACTACCATAGGTCTTTCTTCTTGAAGGTTGAGACTATTTGGGATGATTGGTGCTTCTGGAGGGAGCATGAAAGAGGTAACTTGAGATTGATATGCTGGCTGTTTCAACAGTTCAGTCAAGGGGACTGTGATTTTGACCTTTTCAAGTTCCTTTTGCAGACTGAAAGTAGGAGGGGACCTTTCTATCACAACATATTTTGACTCTTTATTTTCAGCTGGGGGCTTGACTTCTTTAGACACAGGCTTGGCACTAGGGGGAATGACTGGTTTTGAAGAGGAAGAAATTTGATCACTAGACTGAAAAGGTTTGTTAAGAGGTCCCTTACCTTTGTCTGTGGCTTTCTGCATTGTTGACTCCTCCTGAGCAGGTGCTTCCTTCTGATGTGGCTCTTCTTCTTGCTCTTGAGTACGAGTTCTCTTCTTAGAAGATCTGAGGTCATATCTTCTATTGAGTTGTGCTTGCATGAGGTCAACGAATTGCTTACAACAATGATCAATATCTGAGTCTTCCGTGTCTCTAGCCTTTTGCTCTTCTTGCAATGAGCATTCCTCTTCTTCTCTATACAAGAAATCAAGATTTGCATCCTCCAATCCATAGGCAGTGTCTCCAGTGGGATCATCTTCTGGACCTTCCAGGTACAATGGGTGTGGTACTTGATCCTGTTGCTCTTTTGATTCCCTTGGCAATATTTGCAAGGGTGGTCTTCTGTACTGAGGATTGTAACCTCTGTTTGGAGCATTCTGGAAATTCTTGAAGGCTGAGTTCTTGGCTTCCAATTCAAGCTTGACCATTTTCTTAATCAATTTTCTCATTTCTTCCATTTTGTCATTGGCTGAGTCCTTGTCTTGGTTAGAGGTAGATGCCTCTTCTTCTGGTATCTTGTTCAGATCTTCCTTTTGATTTTCCAATGGAGGCAAAGTTTGCTTCCAACTCTAGTGCATCTGCCTGAGCATCATCCAGAGTAGCAGGCTTTCTTTCTTTGAGAGAAAAACCAAATTCTGAATCAAAGAATGCTACTAAAACAACTTTAGCGGCAGTTTGATGGGGTTTCATATCAGCAGGGAGACTCAGATATAATTTATTAAATCTCTTGATAAATTCTGACACTCCTTCATTGTGTCTTTTCTTTAGTGTATTGAACTCAATGAGACAATTTCCATGATCTTTCTTCTCTCCCCATTTCCTGAGAAAAGTGTCTTCCATGTTATCCCAAGTGGTAATAGAACGGCCAACCAATGTCTTAAACCATTTTCGAGCTTCACCATCTAGAGATTGCACAAACAGTCTTAAGACCACATCCAAATGTTCAACATTAAAGTTCTCTGCAAATGAGAAGAAAGTCTCAAGATGTTTTTGAGCATCAATCTCATTTTCCCCATTGAATTTGGGCAAGATCTTCAGATAATCTTGGGGCATATCATTCAACACCTGGGGTAACGCCAGGGGAGCATATTTATTCATCAAGAAGGCCGGAACGTTGGCCATTGGAGGAGGTGGAGGTAGTGCAATAGTTTGATGAGTAAGAGGAGGAGGAGGAGGTGGAAGTGGAGTATGAATAATAATAGGAATATACTCAACTGCAGCTTGAGGGGTTGAGGAGAACAAAGGTCTATTAACAACAGATATTTCGGTTACTTCCTTGACCTCTTCAACCTCAGGAGTAGGATGAAGACTGTTTTTATTTCTGGTACCCTCTCGGGGTGGACTATCTGAATAATAATAATCAGTATCTCCCACAGTGGAGTCGGGATCTGGCACTTGAGTTTCTTGAGAAGAAGAGGATGGAAAGTCTTCTATAGACACTTCAAGAATTTCAGAACGGGCTGATTTCCTTTCCCTCCAATTTCTTCTATGTATAATCTATTCAGGGTTAGACACTAAAGGTGTCTTTTTCTTAGACGTATCTGACCTCAGGTGTGGCTTACGAGGAGCCAGGACTGCAAATAGATTTATCAAATAACAAATGTGGAGTCGCTAAGGTGAGGGATATACAACTCTCAACTCTCCATACTCACCTACTTGAAGAGTGAATTAGATTTTGTCGAGGCCCAGGGATTTTAAAATTTCTCAACTTCGATCCCCGACAACGGTGCCAGAAAGATGTTGTCGCTCCTAGAGACAGCCTAGAGTTGTGATAGACCAGTGCCTAGGACATCTTAGCATAGCAAGGAGCATATAATATAATGTATGAAGTTGTTAACTTCAGCTCACATGCTATCTCCTGTAAACAGGGAAATAAACTAGAATGGGACCAAACTCTCAGAAACTGATACAAGAAAAGAAATACTGCAGAGGCAAGGTGTAAAACTCTAATACAAATCATCAGACAATTCAGAGACAGTTTACTGCAAAGCGGGCCGATTCAAAAATACTTCACAGACATAAGTTATCAGAAGGTGTATGTAGTGAAAGAAATGTTGAGAAGATATTAGTTAACATTGAGCTGATACCCAGATATACAATACCACCATGCATGGGCTTACCAATCTAAGAATCCATACATGATAATAGCATTTTAAAAGCACCCTCCCAAAGAAACTAATATAGCAGAAGTATGGTTAGGTGAATAATGGAACAAAATATCATGCATGAGCCATATTTAAAGCGCTTGACTGATCCAAGCATGGGCATCAACTAGGATGAATCCATACCAGAAACCAATGAGCCACTCGCATTCCAAAACATGATACAGGAAGCATGGATGAAATGAAATGATCTATTAAAATAACACATAAGAGAAAAGGTTACACACTGTGAAATACCAAAGACCAGAATCCTCTTTAACAGATAGAACTCCTCCTCACTGAGACCCTATGGGATTTGTGCCTTCATACAAAAGTTTTACAAAATGTATCCAAAAAGCCTTTCACTGCATAGTTTTCTGATAAAATCTGGAACCCTTACAATGCGTTTCTTCATGGTTTTTATAGGAGAAACCAAAACCTAGTAAAAGAGGTAGGTGATGAACATTTACTTTGCATAATTAAGGCAAAATGGCGGAAACATTCGCACCCATACTGCTAGATGACTATGCTGTGCTGTTTGTACTCTGTGGCCTGCTTTCTGAAATAAATGTTCTGAGTGAAAATCTCTTCAGGAACACGGTATAGGGATAACCATATTAACATTCTGTCTTTTTCTGAAGGTAAATTCTGCTGAAATGAAACCTGGTGGGTGTTGTTTCTTGTGCATTGTACTCTTTGCCTTCAAATCCCTGAATGGAAATTTAAATTCCTGAACACTGAATGTTGAAATCTTAGATCCTCCACTATTACTTTTTTCCACAACATTAATATCTCCATCTGCCAAAAAATCTGTGCTTTGAAGGGCTCTGGTGGGTTTGCTGGCTTCTTTTAATGGTGGTCATATCGCAGCAACTACCCAGGACTTTCTTCATGAATTTCGTATTTGAACACTGGTCCTTTCTTACACCCTCGGCTTCTGTAATGGAGGTTGTGAATAATGACAATTTTCCGTCGTCGTGAACCTGCAAAACCTGCAAACTCGTCAAGAAAATAATGCATGGGGACGGCGATACAATGGAGATGACTGTGTAACAGAGCGACGTGATGAAGTGGCAGAAATATGCAGGGTGGCAATGAAAACAAAGTGGAACTAGGGTGGTTGGACTGGGCGGAGGTTTTCAACGTAAAACGAATGAAGATTTGGTTTAAGACAGGAATATACGAGAGGAGGAAACATGTGACACACACGCGGAACGGGTGACGGGTGTACGTACGAATGATTATGTGGAAAGGATGACGTGGAGCGCTGACAATGAGACCAGTCAACGAAGGGAATGATGGAATCTTGACCGTCTGATCTCGGGAGGAGATCGATGGTTGAGAGAACGACGAAGGTGATGGACAGTGGGCCAGGGGCGCATTTGCCGTGGGTTAAAACTTGTGCAACTTCGGAGCGCGATAGCTGTTGGATGAAGAGCTTCAGATCGGACAGCTGACGGCGATATCGCTGGGCGTCTTGTTCCGAACAATAATGCGCGATAAACGGCGGTTTTGGAACCGTACGCTGGGATGCGTGGCAAACAATGTATGGAATCACTAGTCCAAGGAGAATTACCGCCCTCCGCCGAAAGGCGGTGCGATGAATACCGGGCAGTTTTGAACAGTGCTTTTGGGCGCGGGGACCACCACGGCGGGAGAACTGCGGTACGTTGATTTCAAGGTTTGATTGGACGGTAGGCAGGTGAACTACGGGCGCGATGGGGATGAACAGTCGTTGTCCGATCTGTTACAGATCTACGGTTCAAGATGAGCCCGATATACATTTGATAAGCACCTTTCGGGCTGGCGCCTAGTCTAGTGTCCAGGTTAAATGGAGGAAAAGACAGAGGGGCTAGGGCCGAAGGAGCTAAGCCTTGAATATTTTCAAATATGGATCTTCAGCCTTTTAAAATGTGATTTGTGGGTAGAAAATGGCACGATAGGCAGAGAAAGATTTTTAGGCCAAAAGAGGGGGTTCGAAAGGTTTAAGCGAAATTAATGGTCGTGATTTTTGGCAAAATGCTGACATGGTCAACACACAACATAACCAATCCCCTCATTATTGAAATTCAGGGATGAGTGGATGATGTTGGGCCATCATACACCATTAACCGAGGAGTGGGGAAATATCTTATGATGTTGGTCATAAGAAAGTGGAGAATTGGGAATGTGTGAGGGAGTTTGGTTCACTTATTGGACAAGAACACATGTCGAATAAAACTATCATAGATAAATTTGGCATTTACTATTTAGATGTGGCACATGACAAACAGGTCAACCCAAACCACATGAAATGGGATGATTGTTCAGTGGAACAAGCCAACCTTGATATATCACAATGTGGTGGGAGTAAAAGGAAAGGAAAAAAGGCACACCATACTTGCATACAACCACACTGGCACATACTACAAGTCATATGAAGGTGAGGAAAGGGTGCATGAGAAGTTCACATTAGAGGGAATTTCAACCTAAAAGTACCCTTGAAATTTTCATGTAATTTCCATGTCATAATATTTAAACCAATCAAAATCCTCTAAATTTAAAAAGAGGTACATGTAAATATTTTGGAGGGAAAAAAGGAATATTTTTATTATTATTATATATTTGGCTTATCTTCTTATAGGTTTACTCAAATTTCAAGTCTAGGCACTTGTTGGATGCAGAATTCCATCCAAGGAGTGCCCATTATACATACTTTTGAGAAGACACACATTGATAAAAATTGAAGACACATTAGAAAAGTGGTGTCTTCAATTTTTATCAATGTGTGTCTTCTCAAAAATATGTATAATGGACAATCCTTGGATGTGGAATTTAATTCTGCATCCAAAGAGTGCCTACCTTGAAATTTAAGTAAACCTATATGGACATAAGATAAAATACAATTAAAAAAAGTAGATTTCTTCTTTTCCCTCCAAAATTCATAACTCTTATTTTATTATTTTTCAATAAGAGGCCACTTTTAGGCATAAATTTCTTCTAATGCCTGGGGTATAGTGTGGGAGTTGTAGGATCAATGCGGTGAAATTCTATTTAGTTTGATACAGTAAGGTGGCACAAACCACCTAAGTTGGGTAACCGTGTTGGTGCATGTTGGAGGAGTCTTGCATGACTATTGTGGCACCATTGTGTTGAAGATTCTATAATAATTTACCATTGTAAATTTGGGGATGAGATGATTTTTGGGGATTTTGTAATACAATTTAAATACAATCTAATTATAATTATTGGGTGTTAGACAAACATGTTGTCTCTTGGGTCCAAGAAAATTATGTCTGTATATTTTGTTACGCATGTTTGAATGTATATGTGTTACATGTTTAAAGAAAATGATTAACAAAATGCAAATGAGTAAGGCATAGTCCAATATCACTACTCTTGGTGTGGGCATACCGTCAAATTGAAATGTTTGTGGTGCCCCATGCGAGAAGGGTGAAAATGTACGTAAATTTGTGTGGATCCTCCAGGGATATGACGTGTCTACTTTGCTACATCAATTTGGTGTGTGGTAATTAGTATTGGATTATGTTATGATTTTATATTTATTTTATTATTTTAAGCAAGTCATTAGAATTGAGGAGATGAGTCTGGATTTATTTTTTGCACCAAATTTTTATGGAAGTTAGATTTAAAATCCAAAATAGTAAATTTATAAACAATATTTATAATATTAACTTATGATTATATATTTTATAAAAATAAACTTAAATATTTTAATTTATGAACTTTTTGTTTTGATAATTATTATTAATAGGTTATGTAATTATTGATGGAATTATAATTTTTTATTATTTCAATTCTATTTTTGAATGCAAAAGTCACACTTGTGAAAAACTCTTATTATATTTTCATTTATAAATTTCAAAAAAAAAAATTTATGATTCCAACCATTGTTTTAATTTTTTTAGGATTCTATATAAAAATGATTGAAAAAATGTACCAATAGTTTTTTTAAAATTGTTCGGTGGTTCTAGTTTATGACGTTAAACTATTTATGCTTGGTTAAAGACCTTAAATATTTATAGGCATCAAATAAGAGTGATTGCCCTTAAGTGCCACGAACATGTTATTCAAGGTGGAGTGGTTTGCCTTGAATAATGGTAATTATTTATCATGGATTCTAGGTGGTGTGGTTTTACTTTATGCACCACCAACTAGTTATTATAAATGATGTGGTTTTCCTTAAGTAAAAATGATTAATTATTATGCATTTTAGGTGTGGTTGGTTTTCCTAAAAAGGAAAGATCTTAAATAATAAGATTAATCAACCTACATTCTAGGTGGCTGATTTTACTTAAGCAATATTGATCAATCAACCTACATTTACATATTGCATCTAGTAGTCCACAGGGTCTTGGATAGACAGTGATCGGGTGCTCTGTTAAGGCACTCCTTGATGTGAAGTCACCAGTTCAATTCCCCACCTTGATCGGGGTGATATATATTGGACATGATGATAAAGATGTTGTCCTACCCAGCGTACATAAAAAAAGACATATTGCGTATAGTAGCCAATACTGACATTCTCCACCATTTATTTGACAAATGAATTATGACCAATATAGTAATATAAGTTAAATGAATGATAAATGCTAATAGACTCACTATCAATAAATTAAAATTAAAAATTAAAAATTAAAATGAACCTCAACAGCGAGATATTCAAGAATTGGTAAACATGAACTCCTCCACCAACACACATACATTTTGTTTTTGTGAAACTTGAAAATACAACCAAAATGGAACTAAAGTTTGGTCTTTGAGATTTCTACAAACAAATTTATTAGCATCAATTGATTTCTCTCTTCCCAAATTCTAGAAACAAATTTATTAGCATCGGTTGATTTCTCTCTTCCCATCATTGCTCAATCTGCGTGAATACCAATATTACTCCACTTCATGCAGTAAAAATACTTATTTTGATGAACTTTTGCACGATGGTGGTTAGTGAAAAATAAATTTATGCACTTATTTATGTTTTGGATTGGAGGGAACCACTCGATCTAAAGAGCAAGATGAACTTTTGCATGATGGTGGTTAGTGAAAAATAAATTTATGCACTTATTTATGTTTTGGATTGGAGGGAACCACTCGATCTAAAGAGCAAAAATGGCTTAGTTGAGCCATCATTGAGATTGCATGGATTGTTTTGATTGTGCCAAATTGAAATTTGAATTTTTTATTGGAATTTTATATACTAATTCAAAATATAAGAGGGTTCAACCTTTATTTTGTGATTTTAACTCTAATGTGAGTTGAGAGAGAGGAAAATGATTGAACAAATCTCAATATTCCATAAGGAATATTCTTTTTAATTCTAAAATATGCATGCTTAATAAAATTTTCCATTATTTATATAGAAAATTAACAAATTACTTTAAAATTTACAACAAATACACATAACGTTGATTTTGATACTTTTGATATTGTGCAAATTTATGTGATAAATCTCAGCATGATATCCATTCATGTCTCTTCCTATAGGTTGATATAACATCATGTAGATCTAAAATGAGGTAGAAAACTTTGAAGATCCAATCAATTTGATCGGATCATTTTGATAAATGTAAGGAACCATTTTTCTTCATTCCTTGTAGGTAGGAAATTCAAATATCTTGAGAACATGGATTTGCAACGTAGAGGTTTTCCTCTATCACCTTGTTTTCGGATTTCAATGGCAATTGTAAAGCCGAATGAATTGGTTAATATGTATTTGATGCCCCGACATATAGATGGGTTGCTTATGCTCCTCAAAGCATCTACATCATTTCTCTTATGGTTGCTTATTTAATGGAATATTCCTCCACCATTAAAGTTATAAATAATCTCTTTAATACTTGTTTTTATTTAGAATCATAGCCAATAATATCAATTTTAAATCTTATTCTTTTCATTTTATATAAAATTAGGGCTATCGTTAAAGAGAGGTGGGAATTTACATTTCTTTAACTATAGTTTTGAAATTTGTAATAGTTTAAGGACAATATTGAAAGAGCAAACACATATATAATTAATGTTAATATATTTTGAGAATCTCTTCGATGTTTGTTTTTATTTAACATCTTATTGTACTTGTTGCTGCAGGTCACTACGCATAAGGTTTTTCCTGGTTGTGACATTAATTCACCTTGATTAGACATATGTTTTCAATTTTTTTATTTATTTTTGCCATGGTTCAACTATAAGATTTATTATTGTTTATTTATTTTAATTATTTTAATTTATTTTTCTGGCATTCTATTGGTTGAAAAGTTCAACATGTTACTGCAAATTTCATAGATATTTGTGCAGACTACTCCATCTATGATTATTGCACATCGAAACTAGTGGTGGGAGGTTCAAGAACTGGTTCCTATACGTTTTCGATTGCCATCGTATTAATTTTTCACATCGACTTTCTCGCCTAGAAGATGATCGCATTAATACTTTTGTACTCATTTAGGAGGTTTATTTTTCCAACATTGATCTGAGGGATAAATATTAACTTCGGTTGTAATATCTGTCTGGCCCATATACTCATCTCACCGCGTATCTATATTATCCTCAAGGTTAAAACCTTAGTTGATTCCCATCATATATAGAGGTCGAATTAATATTCGATATTTCGAAAGCCAAGTTATAATCGGCCATATTTCTTAACTCACATATATACTTCTTATAAGCGCGCCCCTTGTGGTAATTCTTATCAACTACAATATTTTAACCTTCAGGCCCACTGCAACTTACCATACCTTTGCATCCAATGGTTACTGTCTTTATCGCCTTTGATTCGATGATCTGACGATCATCGCGTAACTAAAGTGCACACCTTTTTATCATCCAGAATCGCGCGATGGGACTGGGACCCAGTGTTAAGTCACCCTTCTCATTCGATGGCTGAGCCATCGTCGGATCGACTTCAGTGATCCGACGCTCATAAACAAATATCGCGCTATGAAAGTGCATGGAGGCTAATTCTTAAAAGTCACGCGATGAGAGCAGTTTTTCTAAACTTCTTGTGGACACACGTCAATCAGTTTATGAGATCGCATTTTTTTTTCCAATTCTACTTACCACCTTAGGCGTCACGCGATACCACTGGATTTAAGCTCCGAAACCGCCTTGCTGCTCACGGTTCCACTTCTCCTTTCTCAAGGTTCTGCCTTCTCTGTCGTGTGCAATTGCGCCTTTTTCTTAACTCACATATATACTTCAACCATATTTATTAACTCACATATATACTTCTTATAAGCGTGCCCCTTGTGGTAATTCTTATCAACTACAATATTTTAGTATATATCACAAACTCGTTCAAATGTTTGGAACATTATAATAAACCCATGCCCAAGCGATAACATATGCAAAAACCTTCGGGCCCACTGCAACTTACCATACCTTTGCATCCAACGGTTACTGTCTTTATCGCCTTCGATTTGATGATCTGACGATCATCGCGTAACTAAAGTGCACACTTTTTTATCATCCAGAATAGCGCGATGGGACTGGGACCCAGTGTTAAGTCACCCTACTCATCCGACGGCTGAGTTGTCGTTGGATCGACTTCAATGATCCGACGCTCATAAACAAATATCGCGCTATGAAAGTACGTAGAGGCTAATTCTTAAAATTCACGCGATGAGAGCGGTTTTTCTAAACCGCTTGTGGACACGTGTCAATCAGTTTATGAGATCGTGTTTTTTTTGCCAATTCTACTTACCACCTTAGGCGTCGCGCGATACCACCGGATTTAAGCTCCGAAACCGCCTTACTGCTCACGGTTCCACTTCTCCTTTCTCAAGGTTCCACCTTCTATGTCGTGTGCATCCTTCATTATTCACCTCGCGCTTCTAACTCCAGCCACCATGTCGATATTATAGCTTCGAATCTTCCATCTCAGGACTCTACTACAGAGTTCTTACCTGACACAGTAAATATCTTCTATCTATTATGAAATTTACCATACAGGCCCAATTTGACAATATTCAACCGCAGTTGCCCTTGCCTATCAAAGGCGTGCATAACCACCATTAACCCAGTCATGTGCAGGATTACCATTTAACCTTTTTACACAGAGGCTCTGTAATTTAATTCGATTTATGGTCCTATCTTAATCACTTTGCCGTGGATAATTATTCCTTGCATCTCTAAACCAAATTTCCGATTTGTTTCTCAAACACAAGTTTTTGTTTCATGAATCGAAAAGCCCAAATAGGTAATATTAATTTATGTTTGTACTTACTATTCCAGTTTTCCTTCTGTTTTTTCGTTCTCTTTCACCGGTTCCATTAATCAACTCCAAAGTACAATATTTCACATTATATATATATATATATATATATATATATATATATATATATATATATATATATATATATATACATATATATATATATATATATATATATATATATATATATATATATATATATGTATATATATGTATATATATATATATATATATATATATATATATGTATATGAAATTGGTAAATAATTACTTTAGCCAAACTTTGATGTAGCCAGAATATGTATTTGTCCTTTGGTAAATTAAATTTAGCGTGCATTGCCATACATATATATATACCTTCTATTATAAGGTTGGCCCTTTAAATAAATCGCTTTACTTATAATTGAAAGCCTGTCCTTACACGTTGTATCTACATGTTAATGATCTGACTTCTGCCCTTTTTAATTAACTCTTCAAAGGTCTAACACACAATACAATGTTCATAATATAATAGAACCCATTCGTCTACCTGACCCTATCACTAAACATTAACCCAATGGTTCGACAACTTAAAAATATGCACAACACTTGTAACATTCGGCCATGGTTATAATGTTAACACAACAGTTATATTGTATAGTGGTTCACAGGCCCCACACGTCCATCGTGTTAAATCAACACAAACCACTGGTTCTTAGCTCAATTTAATTGTTGTGCAACTAAATGCACGATATGCGTCAGATCCCTTGGCCTCCAGATCGAACGACACACAACGAAATCAAGTTTTTCTGCTCACCTACCTTTAATACTTCAAAAAAACACGATGAGGGCAGTATTTCCTCAACGACGTGGAGAAATCAGACTGCATCGCGTTTTTTTAAATGGTTTCACCTTCGGCCAAAGGCGGCGTGACGTGAGTTGTTTTGGGTTCACAAAACCACTCCTAGGTTTTCAACAGTGCTCAACCGGACTTTCACCATGGTTAATGCCATTATTCGTAATAACTCTAGCTTGTTAACCTCTGGGGTCAACCCTTAAATAATATCGTTCAATTAACAGTAACCCAAGTTAATTCCTTCAACGGCAGGGTTTGCCGGCTTCTGTTGGAATTTATGAAAATTCCAGAACAAACTAGAGAGAGTAAAAATCTCCTCTTTAACATAGAGAAATTAAAAAAAATTCTTCACAGGACAGAGATTCACACTTTAAAACTTCTATTCATTAACTATAAAAAGTATTACAAAATTATTTCTCACACAGAGGGCTTACAAAATGACTGTTACAAACACAGTGCTCTAAAATCTTCTCTGTCTCACAGAGAAAAAAATATACTCTGTCTCTGTTTTAAAAATAACACACTGTTGTGTTTTCAAATATCCGCACTACTGTGCAATACAAAATAAAACATTACTTACCTATTACAAAGGCTCTCGAGCCTTTTATATGTCGCAGCACATATTGACATTACATTAAAAATAAAACTAAAACAATATGCCCTTTCGGGCCCACCCAAAATAAAGGCGCACATGTTTAATGTTAAAACATATAAATCAAAGGTTATAAACCTTTTTGCTGTGCGATAACAAAAAACATTACAACGTTATAACAAAACATTAATGCACGTTGTTAAAACAAACCATAGTATAAAAACTCCATCGCGCGATGAAAAACAAAACATATGAGACCTCCGAACTTCAACGATCATTCAACCAAATTACATGAACACATTTCACGTTACAAATCTCTCCCTGCTGACATCAACTTTTGTGCGCGCGATGGATTATGAAATCCAGCGCGTAATTCCTCATCGTGTCCGCCAGAGCCCTTTGGGTACGGGCCTCCTTTGTGACACAAAAGCCTTTTAAATCCGCCCTATAATGTGCATCGGGTCTGTACTTGCAACAATAAAAGGCGGCCAAACAAAAAACTCCAATTCTGATTATAATGGACTCGCGATGAGATTTAACTCCGTCGCATAAACATTCATCGGGTCCACTATTTCACATTGCACTTAGGCCATACACAAAATACTTGCGATTCAATGTAATATTGCCGCGTGGTCTGTGGGACCACAACACCCGTGGTCCTTGGCTTAATGCGGAGGGCGATAAAAATTATTGCGATTGCGATGAACTCATCGCATTGGAGAATTTCCATCGGTGATATATCAAATGGCTGTGGTAACGTATATGACTTCCGATTGCAATGATCGCATCGAAACCTCCAACATCAACAAGACACTTTGTGGGGACCAATTGAAACTTCCAATTGAGCGATTGCGATTGCACCAATCGCATTGGCAAAAAAAAAAATTGCGATTAATACAATCGAAGCGCATAACTTAAAGTTGCGATTGCGATTGACACAGAAAAAAATATACTCTTTCTCTGTTTTGAAAATAACACACTGCTATGTTTTCAAATATCCGCACTGCTGTGCAATACAACATAAAACATTACTTACTTATTACAAAGGCTCTCGGGCCTTTTATGTGTCGCAGCACATATTGATATTACATTAAAAATAAAACTAAAAAAATATGCCCTTTCAGGCCCACCCAAAATAAAGGCGCACATGTTTAATGTTAAAACATATAAATCAAAGGTTATAAACATTTTTGCTGCGTGATAACAAAAAACATTACAACGTTATAACAAAATGTTAATGCGTGATGTTAAAACAAACCATAGTATAAAAACTCCATCGCACGATGAAAAACAAAACATATGAGACCTCCAAACTTCAATGATCATTCAACCAAATTACATGAACACATTTCGCGTTACAAACCTCTCCTTGCTGACATCACCTTTTGTGCACGCGATGGATTATGAAATCTAGCGCATAATTCCTCATCGCGTTCGCCAGAGCCCTTTGGATATGGGCCTTCTTTGTGACGCGAAAAACTTTTAAATCTGCGCTATAATGTGCATCGGGTCTGGACTTGCAACGATACAAAGCGGCCAAACAAAAAACTCTGATTCCGATTGTAACAGACCCACAATGAGATTTAACTCTGTCTCATAAACATTCATCGGGTCCGCTATTTCACATTGCACTTGGACCATACACAAAAGACTTGTGATTCAATGTAATACTGCCACGTGGTTTGTGGGACCACAGCTCCCGTGGTCCTTGGCTTAATGCGGAGGGCGATAAAAATTATTGCGATTGCGATGAACTCATCGCATCGTAACATTTCCATCAGCGATATATCAAATGGATGTGGCAACGTATATGACTTCCGATTGCAATGATCGCATCGGAACGTCCAACATCAACAAGAAACTTGTGGGGACCAAATGAAACTTCCGATTGAGCGATTGCGATTGCACCAATCACATCGGGAAAAAAACAAATTGCGATTAATACAATCGGAACGCATAACTTAAAGTTGTGATTACGATTTAAACAATCGCATCGCAAGTCTTCACTCTACCCAAATAAAATAAAAATGCGATCCAATTCTATTTTACCACGTGTCTTCTGCTAACTGTTTTGTGGTGTCGGACCACCGGTCTTCAAGCTATTCAAACTCCCGCGCATCAAACCAAAACATCTTTGTTTACGACATAAAAATAAATTGCTCTGTTTTGTTTCAAAGGCTCTGTTCTAAATGTAATATGGTTGAGACCATAGGTAATAAAGGTAATGTTATAAGGCCATGTGTCATTATATAAAAAATTTTATCATAAGTTGAGACGAATAAATTAAGTTATGCTTGTACCAAATATTGTACAGTCACGAAGGAACCTGATCCCCGAGGTACTTGACATCAGTGGTGAACTTCTCTAGACTGACCCGCAGTCATATATAGCATTAGCAAGTACACATCAGCCACATGCTAATAAGAACGTCATAAATAAAATTGTGATGCATGAAGATTTTATTACTTGTATCATTGTCTTTGTCTATTTGGACAAATAAATTAATTTATATTTTAATGTTATTAATTATACATAGAATCATTATCAACAATAAGGTTTTCGGCATCGAATATGGAATTTATGATATTAATTATGCAAGTACAGAATTGAGTTGGAGGATCTACTCGATTTCGCAGACACCCCATGTAGATCTCTTGATATTAACAGCCATTAATTCAAAATTAAATGGCATAAAATTATGGGACTTGTGCGAGTTTCTACTTTGCAGTTGTTATTTTGCTTGAACCTCTGTCAATTTTATTTCTTCTCTTTAGATTTTCTATTGTTGACCATCGAAATTGTTGTATTTTGCTCAAGACATCTGCAAGTGGATTTACCGTGCGACTCGACACTCTGCAAGCGAGCTTTTGCAAGTCAGGATGGAACTGTGCGCCTTTGGTTGGAAGGTCTGCCAAGGATAATTTCTCTTACTCTTTCAGGTAATTCCACATATTAAATTCCCTTTCTTGCTTTGATTCTAAGTGCAAAATGGATGACATTCTACTTGCAATTTACATATTATGGACTCTATTTTTAAATGATAGCCGATGAAACATTGATCATGGAACTCATGGACCCCTGATTTGGGCGATCTCGGCCTTGAATGGGCAATTCCATTCGAATTTGATAAATTTGTTGCATTCTACAAATCTCATTTATTTTTAACAAATTCATGAAGTTTCTAGAAGTACTTCTTAAGATTATATCGTTTAGAGAAAACATAGAAAGCATAATTTTGTTGGGTCCCTAGCATGAGAATACCATTTGTATCAGGCTCAGAGGATTCAAAATCATTTCCCTTGGAACGAATCTGTTTACTAAAGCCCTTGTTCATTGAAAAATGTAGATTATTAGCATCATCATTTTCTGAATCAAATTCCACTTCATTTCTAGTTTCAACGTTACCAGATCAAAAGATATGCTTTTGTTCATAAAACAACATATTAACACCATTATTATCATTTCTATCTGAAAGCGCTTCGACCTTCACTTTATGATGTGAAATTCGAAGGCCTTTATTGCGTCGTTGCATGGTTTTTGCATTCCATGGCCAATGACGGAGTTGCTAGATGTTAAATAACATCCAAAGGAGTGCAGAGTCAAATAAAATGTTAAATGTGATGACAACAGGAGAGAGAAAGGAAACAGAACCCGCCAAGTAGTAGAAGAACATTTCCTCCTGACTGGACTGTCAGAGTACATGAGATGAAGTCATTTGTAACTAATTTAATTACGGTCGATGTTCGCAAGACAGGGCCAGAAACAAAACTCTATGAAATAAATTAAAGTTCAGGTTGTTTTGTAGTTATCAGTATCCTCCAAGAAATTATTAGGTCGTGTGCATATTATGAAGGCAAGAAAATTCAAGCACCTCAGTTGAAAGTTAGTCAGAATTAATATTTAAAGAATTGCTTACAAAAGACAAGGCACCAATAAAAGTCATGGGTTTAATTGATCAAGTAAAAGTAGCACTAGGAATAGTCAAACAGAAGTATCTAATAGAACAGATGCAAAGGCAAGGGTAGTTAAGATAGGGCCAGAAACAAAACTCTATGAAATAAATTAAAGTTTAGGTTGTTTTGTGGTTATCGGTATCCTCCAAGAAATTATTTGGTTGTGTGCATATTATGAAGGCAAGAAAATGCAAGCACCTCAGTTGAAAGTTAGTCAAAATTAATCTTTAAACAATTTCTTCCAGAACACAAGGCACCCAACAAGATTCATCAGTTTAATTGATCAAGTAAAAGCAGCACTAGGAGCAGTCAAAACAGAAGTACCAAATAGAACAGATGCAAAGGCAAGGGTATTTTATAGCTTATGTAGTTATAGCTTACTGAAAATAGTAGTTCTTACACTATAGCCTAGAGATTTATAGCAGATTAGAGCAGCTACCCAAATAGTCACATTAGTCTTATTGCTATAGACCTACGGTGGTGGTAGTATTAGTCCCATGCCCTAAGTTATTATTATAGGATCTTAAAGATTTCATATAGTCTATTTCAAGATTATTCTATGCCATCTATTATTCACATTATCCTCCACAGGTTACTATAATTTTTTTATTCAAAACATTTCTCTCAACTACCCAATTCGATGGCTAAAATATTTTTTTTTCTTGATGTCTACGTTTCAACTTCTGGTATTGCTCTTATTCTTCAGTCAGTTGATTTCTTTGGATAGTTAAATTGTTTTTTTTTCTTGATGTTTTAACAAAGTTAGGCGCCACTTGCTGCATTGAGTGGAATCTATGAATTTGGAACAATGGAATGTAGTGCCATGCAACTTTCAAAGACGCTACAACAACCAATAGGAGAAGAAGACGCCGCTAATACCAAAATAGATTGTAGAAACAAAGCAATGGAGAAAACAAGTGCTGGATACTTTGCATGTAGACCTCGTAAGAAGTGGTTTAGCTACAGCTTCAAATGGTGCAAATGTTGTTGTTGTATGCAACACATTTGTTAATATGCGGAAAATAATAAGTGGTTGTCAAAGATCAACATGAAGGAAAGCAAAGAAGAAAACAAAGAGTCAATACTTTAAATGTATACGTCGTACCAGGTCATATAGATATGACTTTAGATGGTCCAAATGTTGTTGTTGTATACACCATCATTGTTAATGTACATAGAACAATGACTGGTTGTTAGCAATCATCATATAATACATTTATTCGTCATTCAAATGAATATTTTGTCTTATCACAAAAGGTGGTGTAACCACCAAATTTTTAAAATATAATGCTAGAATTAGTACATATTATGTTGACCTATCTTGCCCAATACTTGCTACATTGACTTGCAAGTACATGCTTTGGTGCAATAAAGTTGGGGCTTGCATAAGGGATGAATGCTTTGTTATAAATAAGTCGATTCTCACATTTAGCTTTTTGTATGAAGCATGTTGTTGCCTTGCAGATGCTATTATGCTACAGTCCATATGTGACTATACATAAATATTCATAATTACAAGTATGTTGTTTACAACTAGAAAGATTAATTTTACTAATCAAGACACATACAATCTGTATTTCATGCTTTCTATTGTATACAAAAGTCAATCATTTCTAGAATAAATAGCTTCTATGTGAGATTCATGTCTTCAGAGACAATAATCAACGTTGCATGTTGTTTGTTTTGCAGTGATACTTTTAAAATACAGAGAGATGCAAAATAGGAGCTAGTAACTTGCAACTTTGCTTCCCTTATTTTACTGTTTTGAAATCAAACATACAATATAAAAGTAAAATTAGTATTTTGTGCTAGTAAACATTATCATAGTAAACAAATCACCATATGAATCTGAAGAATAAATACATACAAAAAATGGTTGAAATCATAGACATTGAAAACTACCATCCAACAAAAAAACACCACATAGATGCTAATATTGATATCGTATTAATGAGCCATAGTCTCTTCAAACTACAAAAATTTTCATATACTCCCGGAGATTTTTTTTTCAATGCATTTGAAGTGCTTCTGCACTTTCGTTACTCGTCCATTGAACTGTGCAATGGAATAATAGACCATTTTCTCAATTGTCTACAACGCAATGACATAGAGGCAAAAGAATCATACCAATATGAACTAGATCCTATCATGTTATATCAGCTTCATGGAATTCACGATGTTGACACATACCTTCGTAAAATGTGTTTTTCTGCATCTAATAGCGATTTCCACTCTGAAAGAGGCCTATGGGGAGACACATTTTGCATACGATGGCTATCAAAGTGGTTGAACATACCAATTGGAGTCTGGTCACTAACAATGAAAACAAGGTATTTGTTCTTCAACCGTGACATAGATACAATTCCACTAAACATTTTGTTTCATGATACAGATCCTATTAGTGGACATTTTGAACCCCTATTACACAAAATATTACCTAGATGCAACTTTGTACCAAATTATTCCGTGTCACCTCTTTGAAAATATCTTGAAAACCATTATGAATCCATTGTTCATGAAATGCAAATTCATGGATTGCACATAGCAAAAAAAACTATGTCGAAATGTGCCAATAGCATGTTCAGTGCAATTTGTCATTTAGTAGCACCTGAATTTGATGAACAGTCTTTCAGACTCTACATTGTCCAATCTTTTTGCAATGCACTGATGGCTAGGAATGAATACGCATTAAATTGTATAGAAAAACACTTAACAAATGAAACTATACAAAGTCAAACAATGGTTGCAGGCTGGCAACAATACCTAATTAATATGGCAATGCCATATGAAAAAGGAGGAGTTGAGGGAACATCATTTTTCTTCCAATGGACATCGATCATATTCAATGTAAACATACAAATATGGTCATTTACCAGTAAAACCATTGTTAATTACTACCAATCAAAAACAAATTTCAATCAAACGTACAACATATTATCATTCGAAACAAGTACATCACACATTCATTATGAACCACTACTATCAAATCAAAATACAAATCAGTGCAATCTGCAACATAGAATAGTACAAATGCATGAAAACACCAAGAATAGAATAAACTTGCGCAAATTGAAACAAATTATATGTACAAATAACCCAAATAAAATTGGAGAAAATAGAAATAAAATAGCAGATAAAAATTGTTCATCACGAAAAAGTATTCCCATAGAAATTTACAAACAACAAATTGAAGACACACCAAAAACCAAATGTCCAATATGTAAGATGTTTCAATTTCGAAAGAACATCTCAAGCATTGGACTTGAATTAGAAAAAATGTACATAAACATATCTAGAAAACAGAAGACATTGCGTTTAAATATCATTTGTAGATCTTTCAAAACAGCACTTGCCAATGCAAATTTGCCTCGCTTTGCAACACTTGAACAAATAAGACGTAATAAGCCATTGCAAACTGTAACAACATTTTCAGAGCTTGAGGAAAGACTTTTCACATTAAGAATTCCTTTTGCACAAATAAGACAATGTGGCAAGAAGTGATCACAAATGGGCTTAACTGGTTCAATAATCAATGTACCTGTCTAGATGGACATTGTCCAAAAAGCATTGCCACAATTCATAAACAATGCAATGGCAATTGCTATTACATTAAAACGATTACTAGAATACAAGAATGCATATCAAACAGAAAAAGTGCATGTGCATACTGTCATGAGAGCACTTAAAGAACAATGTTCTCGAAAATTATATAAAATTGAAAAAATTTCCATTAATAGCAATTGGAATCATATACTTGAATTGGAAAATAAAGATAATACATCCGAGGATGACAACATTGATAGCAAAAGTGAAACGGATAGCATTTCAAAAAGTGAAAGACCAACTGAAACCTTAGTACATGGATTGGAAACTTCAAAACGAATTCATGATTTACAAGACAAGATCATTGAAATAGCACCAGTTGAGGGACAACGACCACTTGGGATATTCAAAGACAAACATGCGGAAGGAATGAGTTTCCCAACACTATTCTTTGGAGATCTACATCACAATGATATAGTACAAAGATTCTGTTACCAAGAAACAGTAAAGTGGGAACTAATTCATTGCAGTGGTCATTTTTCCTATCACATCACAAATTTGTTCTTCAAGACAATGCGAATAATCATTGAAAAGGTCATGTCATGCATTTCAGTATGAATAAGGAAAGGAAAACTGCAAGGAATAAAGTTTTTAGCAAAAGATGTTAAGTACAAGCCCAACTTAGAAAAGTTACTAAAAAGTCACATTGGATACATAGATTTCAAACACATAAGAATTTATCCTGATTACCACCAACAAATGCAAAAACATATATTTGCAATGATACGACAATTAAGTCCTCCAACTTTCTTTGTTACATTTACAAGTGCAGAGCATCGTTGGAGTCCACTAGTAGAAACTCTTTCTAAATTGCATAGCAATAGAAATAAAAAGAAACACATTGAAACAATTGAGGAATACAACATTGATTATCTTGTCAGAAAGGACCCAGTAACATGTACACGTTACTATAGACATAAGACAAATGCACTGAAGCAATTGATCTGTCAAGATAATACATTTTTTGGAAAAATATTAGATTACTACTTTGTAACTGAGTTCCAAAATAGAGGTAGTGCACATGAACATGCTCTTATATGGATATAAAATGCTCCAGTATATGGAATTAATAGTAACTTAGAAATTGAAAACTTCTTGGACAACTATATAACTTGTAGCACAGATCACCTTGATCTAGAACTCACCAAGATACATGAACATCAGCATACCAAAAGTTGTAAAAAAAGAAAAGCATCGCATTGTAGATACAAATTTCCAATGCCACCAATGAAAAGAACAAGGATTCTTGAACCAATTACTTCGCTACATGACTCAATAAATGAAAAAGTTTTGTCCTTGCAAAGCACCTTAGAAAAAAAACACTATGACAAATCAACTAGTCATGAAAATTTCTTAGATGAATTGCACTTAACAGAAACTGATTACATCGAATTAATACAAAGTACATTAACACAACCAATGGTATTCTTGCAACGAAAACCATCAGAAATATGGAATAATAGCTTTGCATTCAATATGCCACACCTATGGAATGCAAATACAGATGCTCAATATGTTCTAAATGCATATGCTGCAGCTTCATATTGCAGTTCATATATGACCAAAGTTGATAGATCTATGACAAATGCATTCAAAAGGATACGAAAAGAACATGAAAAGAGCAAAATCGATGCTATTCAAATGATACGATCTCTAGGCAATGCCTTGCTTAACCTTCAACAAATTTTAGCTCAAAAAGCATTCCACATAGCTCTCTCCCTACCATTGAATCATAGTTCAAGAGAATGAAACTTTATAAACACAGCACCAACAGATGAATGCACATTTATACTTAAACCAACCACTCTTCTGAAACAAATTCCTGACAACTCTGAAGATGTTATGTGAAGTTCTATAATTGATTACTATATCAATAGGCCTAATGCTATTAAGCATGTATGTTTAGCTGAATTTGTATCAAAGTATAGGAAAGATGGCACACCAATATCAAAAAGCAAAAAATAAAAAGTAATTCGATTCATCAAATACAAAAAACACATTGACTATGAAAACTATTATAGAGAAAAACTTTTGCTATATGTTCCATTCGAAAACAATGAAGATGCGCTAAAGCAAGAATTCCCGACATGGAAGAGTGCATACATGTTGCATAAGAACACAATAAAAAACAATTAAACTAAGTTCACATACAACATGAACAAGAAATGGGGTGATTTGGAAGAAGCAATTCAAGAAATTGATAACAACACTGCAACTTCTAATCATACAATAAAAAAACCTCAAATATCCAATGATGTTACTGAGAAGTACGACTTGGCTAAAGATTTGCAATTTCCCCAATGCGATGACAAAAAAAGACATCTTAACATTGGTTTTCAATTTATAGAACATCATTTATGCTTAGCAACGAAGAATACTACAACATTAAGAGAATTCTTAACAGAGAACAATAAGCAATACTCAAAGACATTGCAATGAAAAAATGAAAGAACATAGACAAACCATTCTACTTATTTTTGACTGGAGAAGCTGGTACTGGAAAAACATTCACAAAAAAAGCAATATTTCAAATTCTCATGTGCATTTACAATGAACATTACAATACAGACCCTTTGAAACCAAAGGGTTTGATATTAGCATATACAGGTAAAGCTGCATATAATGCAGGTGGAGTGACAATTCATTCTGCATTGCTAATGCCTTTCAACAAATCTAGTTTTATTCCACTTAGCAATGATGTATTAGACAACTTAACACAATTGTACGAAGAATTAAGGGTCATTCTCATTGAAGAAGTATCTTTGATTGGAAGTTGTTTTCTATATCAAATTGATGATTGACTAAGAAAAATTAAGCATAATCAAACAAAATACTTTGGAAACATTGATATCATATTTTGTGGCGACTTGTACCAAGCACAACCTATACAAGATTCACTAATATTTGAACAACCTACAATAAGAAGGCAACCAATAACATATGACTTTTGGCAAGATCATGTAAAGTACTATGAATTGCACATTGCAATGTGTCAAACAAATGAAATATTCATTAGCATTTTGAATAGGATGTGTATAAATAATCAAACAGAAGATGATTTGAATTACCTAAACAGAAATTGTATTCGAAATGCTCCTAATGATCCTACTTTCCCCTATCTATTTTTTCAGGAATAGAGATATAGCATTACATAACAAGAAAATGTTGTATGTTGTTCCTGGTGATGAAATTGTAATTGATGCAATTGATTATGAAGAAGAAAACCATGGAAACATACCATCTCATGCACACATAGCAACATTTCCTTCACAAATTGTCCTAAAACTTAACATGCTAGTTGAAATATATGCAGGAAACTATGACTTACAAGATGGTCTAGTCAACGGTACAGATGGTATCATTAAAGCATATGTAAAATTAGACAACTTTGATGTAATATGGATCAAATATTATGATGAACGTGTTGGCCGTAGAAAATCACATAAATTTGCTTTTCTATATAGCGAAGAAATTTGTAGCGATTGGACTCCCATACTGCGCACAATAAAGCCAGTTTCTGTATTAGCAAAAATGGGCAACTTGAAAATCAGAAAAAAATTTCCAATCCAACTAGCATGTGCACGTACAATACACAGATCACTAGCCTTAACACTAGACAATCTTGCATTTGATCATTTATGAATACGACGCCATGGATTAGTATATACAGCCCTTTCTCGTGTGAGAAACATAGAATCATTATATTTGCTTAGTCCACTTAAGAAACAAAACTTCCGAATTCGACACAAAATTTCTGTTGAAATGGAACGTTTACAAAGAAACACAAAGTGGCAACTAGACTACAATTATTCGTTATTAGAAACAAAAGCACACATTTCAATTCTTTCTCTAAACACCCACAGTTTACAAATACATATTGATGATTTGTTAAATGACTATGATCTAATGCAATCTGACATCCTATGTTTACAAGAAACACATTTGAAAGATCCAATGCTTCTAAAAAGACTTGAAACATTCAATTGCATATCAAATTATATTAAACATGGTTTTCTAATTTGTATTAAAAAACATATAAAGATCTTGAAACATATTGATTTTGAAGAAAAAAATGTTGAAGCTACACTAGCAAATATGCTTCTTCATGACATGGACATTATAGTTCTCAATGTCTATGTTGCACCATACGCAACATTGAACGATACATTGCACCTTCTTTCAAAAGAATTATGCAGCATAGATTCAAATCAAACTTTAGCAATTGTTGGTGATTTCAACATCAATATGCTTGGAAGCAACAACAAAACAAATAAACTAAGATCGTATATGCACAATTACAACCTTAATTTTCTTTTAGAGACAAATAACAATCAACAAATATCAATCATTGATCACATATGGTCAAACATAACTTGTAGCTATAAGAATTTCAAGTTAGATACATATTGGATTGACCATGATACTATTTGTCTCATCATTGAAGACAAAAATGCAACAGAAACATAGTGCAAATGAAACTAGTCTAATGCTTTTTGTAGTCAATATTGTCAGACTTGCCTACTCATGTCCTTATTATACAAATGAAACCAATAGTGAGTATTATTACCAAAGATACCTTTAATTTGTTTCTGAATAAGTTTTTGAAAGTTGCAATATAGCCTTTTAACAATGTCACAAATAAAAAATTAGCTTCAACAAAAATAAAACATTTACTTCTTCCAACACAGTTGAATAAATATTACTAAAAAACATTTACTTCTTCTAACACATGGAATTGCTTATTTTTACATTACACTACTATGATTTTAACTTCTAATTGTATGTCTTGCAGATTTCTATTGCTTCATACAATGAGTCAAATATGCAAAGACAATTCACAAAAACAAACAAACACATCCAAGTTTGCTTACTACACCCAACTTACTTACCCTTCAATGCATATGTATAGACATATCTCTATGTTTAACTGTTTATTTCTTTCTCCAAAACTATTGCAAGACCTATTCTTATATTTCTAGCACTGACTTCCATAGGACTGTTGTTCATATATAATTATACTATGCATCCATGATTTAACTCTCAAGCATCACATAATTCATTTTAATCCTTGAATTTGTCTTTCAACCCATTGTAATATTTTCATGCACACATGACACACCCTCCATTACAAATTGCAAACTATATATAACCATTTTGGAGTTATCTAACAATAAACACTACAGAGTACTGAACCTTATTCTCTACAATATTTTAGGACTACCATATAATTTGTTTCCCTTTTCATCATCTCAATAATGTTCCATGCTTAATGTTGACAATCATCATAAACCGCTTATTTGCATCAGAACTGTTACATGCATAATTCTATCAACCCCAGCCTTCTTCTTCTTCTTTTCCTGTCAACCTTTAATTCCTTTTCCTCACCCTTTCTCTAGAAACTTCTCAAGCTTCCTCTTCACTTCACATTTGAGCCCTTTTTCAATAACATATCCTCCAATTTCCCATGTTGCTTGTTGTAAATCTCTAAATTTTAATAGAGATAATATCAAATAGAAATTAAATTCTTTCCAAAATTATAACTCTATTTCAGTTACATAAAACTCAATTATTTCATAATCCATATGCATCTTAATTCACATTGTGCAATTTGAAGAAAATGTTTCCAATCTTATTATTATTTCCCTTAATATTCCTTTTTATCTTTGTAATTTTATCTATACGATATTTTTTTGGTTTCTTTTGTCTTATGGTGTTTCTATTTTATTTTTGGTTGGGTGGTAGAACGAGCTCAAACGACATATATGTTGATTGACATATTTATTATGTAAATTCCCAACCACCCATAATAATTAACACCATTTGAAAGGGAGCTTGATCAACAAACACATCCAGGTTTCCTTATTACGCCCAACTTACTTACTCTTCGATGCATATGTATAGACATATCTCTATGTTTAATTGTTTATTTCTTTCTATGAAACTATTGCTGATTGAATTCCTGATTACTTATTCAAATGATTCCTGATTAGTATTACTGAGTCAATATTTATCAATGTTTTCATGCCAATTAGTAGTACATGAACTTTCATACATATGTATCACATGCATTTACACGTTTCTATAGTACTTGACTTGAATCATTTTCTCTTTCAGGCACAAAAATTTTAATATTTGCAACTCATTATATCTCTGTTGCACTAATAGAGTTTTCTGAGTTTATTATTGTATAATTTATAAGTATTCCATTATTGAAGTTTTTAAATGAAATTAATCTTTCTTTCAGTAACTAATACTCGGTTTCCACTACAATATAGAATAAGCTTATACTTTTATTTTTATTTTTAGTTGTTAAAATTTACTAGACACTTCGTCGTCACTTTCAAGCACACCATTCAATGATGTTGCATCTTTTTCATCTCGCAGCTATGGAGAACAAGCTACAATAGTCAAACAACAACAAACATAGGGTGCAATTGAATAAGACAAGTAAGTAAATTTGAAACAAATTTTTATAGGTACCATTGGCATAGCATTTATATTTATCACCAATGTATTTTACTTCTAACTGTCTCTTTTGCCACATCAACTTCATCAATACACAGATCGAAAGCACCATATTTAGTCCCAGTTACCATTGAAGAACTAAACATTCGCAAAACTAGAAAAATGTTCAATGGAGATGTTATGGTTATTTATAGCACATACCTTGATAAAGTCCACAAAGCACGACAAATACTACATGCAGATTTGACAGATGCTGAAGGAATCATGACAATCACATTGTCTATACCAACTGAGCTCATTCAAGAACATGAACAAAAAATATCACTAGGAAAAGCAATATCTATTACAAATTTTAAAGTTCTTCCTAAAACAAATTATGAGTGCGGTGATTGTGATTGGACTCTACTGCTAACTGAACTAAGCACTGTATAGAACATACCACCAATTTGCAAATATTACAAATTAATTCCAGATACAACAGTAAAACACCTTACAACAAATACATAAACATATCCAATTGGAACAATTGCTGCAGTTGTGACAGTTGCACGGAAAATTGGTTTGCAATATACATTTAAATTAAAGATGGAAATTTCAATGACAATAGAGCAACGGTAACATAAATTACTTTGCAATGTTTTTATATTGCTAGTTCCATCCTACATTTCAATTTTTTTTCGAAAAAAAAAAAACCTTTTGTCTTCTATTGCAGTTGCAGTTATTTGAAACATTTGCACCACTCTACAGTGAAATTGAACAAGAATTGCAAAAAGGAAAATTTCCAATTATGTTATTCAAAAACATAACAAACAGGAAAGAACTCAAGGACAGAACACTTCGAACAACGCAAGCTACATTCATCAAAAAATTGAATGCAAAAGCAGCAGAAGAACTTAGAAAATTGAAGCCTCCAACATTCTCTGTAAGTACAAATGAAACAGTACCTCTACTTCTCAATATGCAATTGTTTCTTCATCTCTTTATATTTTGACATATACTACTTGTCCTCCTCTATGAATAGATAAAATGAACATTGACAATTGCAAGTATTTATTCTACGCCATTTGAACCAGTTTGTCTTGGATGCAATTCACCAATACCAACCTCTACAATGATAGAGGAGACAATAGTTAATTTCCTTAAGTGCAATAAAAATTCATCCTTTTCCTGTTCACAATGTCTTAATTGCATAATCAAGTCTAACAACACCAACTTGCAATGTTGCATCCGAAACAAATTGCTCTTGAAACAGTTACTTCCCAACCTTGCACGAATGTCTTTTCAAGACTATGTTCAAAAGAAACAAGCAGCCATGTATATGCTACGTGATTTCAAAATAAATGGTACATTTACAATCAACAAAGACAATGAGATCCAATCTGTTGATAGCAACGGAAGCCCTACCAAAGCTAGGTATTCTTGTAATTATTCTTCATCTTTTAAGCAAAAATAAGATATATGCACTTTAAATTATGCTATCCAAAATAACAAGATTTGTACTAATTTTTCCCTCTTCTCTACAACACCAGCACTTCTACAAACATTGGCTACAACAGGAACACATAGTAATCCAGAAATCAGTCCAAAGTTCTTCTCAATTTTTGTACAAGATTTTATTGCTCAGATCCTCCTCTCTCAAAGTGCAGTATGTCTGCAACATTTTGCTAGAACAAGAAATTTTTCACAGAACAATTAGGAACAAAAATCACTAGTTATACTTATAGTGTTTCTTCTACCTATTTGCAGATACTTTCAGACTTAATATATGTATATTTAAGAAATATAGCTTTTCCATTAGGCCTTTACAAATATTTTCAGATTTTATACATATATGTTTAATGAATAGAACCTGTCTTTAAAATTTGACATTATATATATAAATATTATAAATCTATTTAAAAATCTCCTGAAAAAAATATTTGTGCAGAGTTGATGCCCGGGCTACCTTCAGTCTTCTGTCTTGTTGTTTATTGGTTTTGAAAAAATCATGATTCACATCTGAAACATTAATTCACGTCTGTAAAAGAGGGAGAGGCATTAATATTATTTTTCCATACCGTGTGATCCTTTAGTCTTCAACGCTTGTAATACACCCTTTTATTTTAACCAATATTCAATTTTCAAATGCGGGAGCTTCTTATCAAACTTTAAGAACCCCATATGTATATAGCAACATTGACATTCCACTATTGCATTCAATCAACGAATGTCACAATTCATTAACGTTTACAAGCATACAACACATATAATAATGTGTCCGACCTCTTTAAAACAACACCAACCCTTGACTTAGACTATTAATCTCAATTAACCCTTAGGCAAGAGCCCTTTAACGCTTCTTTCAATTTCTTTCGGACTATGAATTAAGATGTTAGAGCCGACGTTTCAATTCCCTTAGGATTATCAACCAAGTCTTAACTTAGTACATACGAACCCATTAAACTTCTACCACAACCACAAACCAAGACTTATTACCTTCGGGCCCACAATACTACCCTGGACATCAACTATCAAGCTCATCCAATGGGCAGAGATTCATCGCACTACCCCTCACTCATCCAACGACAGTCGCGCAATCTAACGACGCGGGGTTTAATCCTCCAGCTCACGTGGTGTAAATGGAGCCTAGCAGTTAAACAACCCTTCTCATCCAACGGTGGATGACTTATTGCACGGGTTGGGATAATCTGACAACCACAATCAATTTTTGCGGTTTTTTTTCTCACCAAATCTTCACGCGCAAAAATAACGCGAAAAAAATGGTTTTCATAAACCGCTGTTCTCCACGTGTCACACAGCGACACATATTGCGTTCAAAACTCAATTACAGCTTACTGCTTTTTAAAAGCCCGAATACCACCTTTCGTCTCCGAAACAACTTACATTATTCCGCATGGTTCCGCTACTCTTCAAGGTTTCAATTGTGCACTATCAACAATCCATTTCCTTGGATTATGACTTCGTTTCATTGTCTCGCTTTGGCGTGCGTTAATCCTGTTTCATCAACGTTTAACACGGTGCTTCCAACTTCAATTAAGGCAAGCGCATATGACATAAACACATTTTTTCTATTATATCCCAACAATCACGGGTTGACTCGATATATCTCAATCGGAACAGGTTACAATACTGACAGACCGTAACCAGGGTTTAATGAACAGAATTAATCCTTCTGTTCTATTCCAATATCATTAATCCTTTTGTTCAACCCCGAGGCCTATTCAAGTACGCCCTTAACTGTAATAAGGGATCTTCGCCCATCAACCAGAGCATTATTCAACTCAATCATATACAGGATTCAGTGTCATCCTTCTACACGGAGAATCCCATTAAGCATTTCCATACAATTATTATTCGAATTAGGCCAACACATTTGCAGTGGCTATTATCAGTATCAGAGAAGATATCTGATACAATCAGAATTCCTTCACACAAATTGAATGCGCACTTAAATTAGGCATAGGGACATGGATTCAATTTGTATTCGGGAAACATAAGCTTTCAACTGAGATCGCACTCTAACTACCAATTAATCGATTCAGATACTTCCAAATAATAGTTGGCAATGGGATGCATTGGGATATGACAAAGAATCATATACAAAATCCTTTTTGTCACTCGATCAATTTCATATCCACAGATATATGGTAGCATGCTTTTCGTTGTTACATTTTAAAATAAAATATGATCATAATGATATGCTTCATTTTTTTTACCTGATTTAATTATATTTTTTATTGAAGTACTATTTTTTGGTATGTCTAAGCTAAAGTATTCAAAAACACTAAGAAAACTAGATATACATTCTATGGGGGTCATACTTTGTAGGATTTTCTTGTCATTGTCTTTATGTACTTTATTACATCATGCTAATATTTATGTGTACATATTTGGATTTCAAGCATTTTATATCATTGTTTTTGTGGTTTTATGTACATACTATTCAAACAGAGGAATTATATCGCACATTGGCTTCTAGAACTTGTATTGAAATACTTTAATGAGATAATTTCATATTCTTATGTAGTGTTTGTGTTTTTTAAGGCAAATATTAAATATTAGAGTTCAAATTAATGTTAGTTTAGTTGTTTTTATTTTATTTTATTTATGGAATATTATTTTATTTTTACGTACTCAATAGACACTATAAATAAGTACACATACCAAATAAATAAGTACTATATCAATCATTAACAAATAAACAGATAATCCCCGGATGCCGGTGTTAATACCTGATCATATGGCACTTGGCCTGTGGGACGGCACGTGGCAAGGCCACATGGCCACCCACAGGCGTCACTTATGGCGCCCCTCTGCATTAAAACTCTCAGGCCGTCACCTAGCGCGACATTTATGTCGTCGCGATCATCGAGGCCTTCATTGTTACAAAATGCCGCACTTTGGCTCTCCTCCTCGGCACTTCGTCTCTGCGCCTGGTTCACCTGTGATGCTTCGGCTCCTCCTAGTTGTTTCTATGCCGCCACTGCTCTCACCTCTACAAACTGGTTGCTCCCCTGAGGCTGCGGAGCCCAGCTCTTGCACATATTTTGGGCAGCGATGCAACCTGGGCAGCTGTATTGAATTTCTCCCAGGCTTCCATTACTCTTAGAGCCTCTCCTGTCCATTGAGATTCTCTACCTCTTTCGACCTCAATTCTCCCTCTGCTTCGCTGCTCGCCTCAGCCACCTCTATCTGCTCCTTTGCTCTGAACGCCCTTCATCCACTGAGTGTTAACATGCCTCGGCTCAGGCATCATATGCGATGCTGAAGAGGTAGTTCCACAACTCGCTTCTCTTGCCCTCAGTGTTCATCCACGTCCAGCTCCTCTTCGTCATCTCTTGAGCACTTATGGGGTCGATACCCTGACACCCGTAGTGGGCGTGGTCGTCACTCCACCTCCTCTCCTCGGCACATTGCTTCTGAGCAGATGGCGCCTCCTCCTTCACGCCTCACTGCCTCTGTCTCCTCGCATAACAAAACCATTTCCCACTTCCAATTCCAATGCAGCTTTGACCGCCCTCTCGTCGTGGCGACCATCTCTGTTTCCTTTTGTGATATCCCTGGTGTGGCTCCTGGCCCCTCCTCTTCTATGCGTCCGAGCAACGATCCTGATCCCTCTGAGAATGTGAATCCTTCTCAAGCACCTACAGGGCATAATTCTGCTATGGCGGGCGAAGGCAGTTCGAGCCACCTCAAGGACATGAGCAAGCTGGAAGGAGGAAACGGTGTGGATGCTGCAGCGACTCAACGTGGCCCCCTTCTGGCTGATGATGATGAGTACTGGTGCCCGATTGTTGAAGAATCTCCTTCTACTGATTATGGTGTCTAGTTTTACAGGTCTTGTCCAAGTCAATTTTCCTAGTTTTCTTGTTTTGGCTATTTTAGGATGTACTTGCTTATGTTATCATGTAGTTGGTTTCCTCTACAGAGGTAGCAATTCAAACTTTACATGGGCTGGTTTCCCCACGAGGGCAACTCAATTTTTGCTATTTTGCTGGACTTATGCCACTGATGATGGCCTGAACTGCTAAGGCCTTGGCCTCTTTGTACCATATGTTTTACTAATAGAATTACTCTTACTTAGAAAACAAAAAAAAACAAATACTATAAATAGAAATAGGTACACAGTTTCTTGTTCACCTACACTCTACGACTAAAAGCTTATATATTAAGCATTATTAAGTAATTGGTCTTTACTTTGTTAAATTATTTTTCTACTTTAATATTCGAATACCCCAATCTTAGCTTTAATATGCGCCAGCACGTAATCCATTTCAGTCAAGGTTGCTTCTTTTATAATTTATTTTAATAAATATAAAAATTTTATATATAAGAATGTATTTAGCTCCTTCAAATTAGTTTTATTTTTTTAAAATATATTATATTATTATACATTTCCATTGTTACAAAATATTTTTTTTAGATTTTATTATTACATATTTATAATTTAAAGTAGAGCCAAAGTTTATAAATTATATATTTAATAAATTAATCCATACATATATATAGATATAATATTGATTTATTTTTACTAATTTTTTAAACTTTAATTTAATTTATATATTCAAATTGTTGCTTCTTTTATAATTTATTTTGATAAATATAACATTTTTATATATATGAATGTATTTAGCTCCTTAAAATTAGTTTTTTTTTTTAAACCTATATTTAAAAAATTAATCCATACATATATTAATAATGAAATACTTTTTCTATAGATCAATATTTAGTTAAATAATTACTTCAATATATTTTTAAAAATATATTATATTATTATACATTTCCATTATTATAAAATATTTTTTTAGATTTTATTATTGCATATTTATAATTTAAAGTAGAGCCAAAGTTTATAAATTATATATTTAAAGAAAATATCAGAGTTTATATATAAATTGATATCGATTAGCAATGTTTATAAAATATCTAATATGAGATGGATGGCCATATTATTTCTCTCTAAATTAACACCTAAAATCACAACACTAAATTCAATTTTATAAGTTTGCTTTAATTTAGCTATATCTAATTGTCTTATAAAACATGTGTAACTGTATTATATAAAAAAAGATTAGAAATTGAAAAATATAATTAATAAAAAAACAAATCCCTAATGAATAGAATATCAAATCTATCCAATATCTAAAAAAATCACATTAGTTAAATAAATTATATTATTAAATTCTAGAATATATAATGAATTTATCAAATATATAACTATACAAAATATTAAACAATTTTAATGACTATATACTATGCCATATAATTATATTTATATAAAAAAAAAACATTAGAAATTGAAAAATGTAATTTAAAAACCACATTCCTAATGAGTAAAATATTGAATCTATCCAATATCTAAAAACTCAAATTGGTTAACTAAATTACATTATTAAATTTTGGAATATACATTAAATATATCAAATATATAACTATACAAAATATTAAACAATTTTAATTGCTATATATCATGTCATGTAATTTTAAGTAAAAATAACATGCAAATTTTTTAATAATAACAATAAATTCCATATATATATATATATATATATATATATATATATATATATATATTCTTCTAATAATATTTTTATTTTTAGCATTATAAATTTTCATATTCAAAAAATGTAAAAGTTTTCAGATGGTAGACAATATGGCATTGTTATTGTGGTTGGGTGGAATTGGATTAACAAAATATTAGTAAAAACCTAAATGGATTAGATTCTAAACCTTTCCACTAACATAAATTCTTATTTTTTACTTTAATTTAGCTATATTTAAACTAAACTAAGTGACAAATTTATTACAAAGAAAATCCTCATAGACATCCTTAAATTCAAATGGCAACATTTAGCAAATCCTCATAGACATGCTCAAATTCAAATTGCAACAATTATTTCTAATTTAATTTAACTATACTTTATTACAAAACAAATCTTCATAAACATCCTCAAACTCAAATTGCAACATCTCTATAATTACATTAAGCGGCATGTAATAGCTGTAATAGCTACCCATAGACATTTCCAACATCACATTGCAACATTACTATATTTAAATTAAGCAGTGGGTAGTAGCTACCTTGTAGCCTTGTTCAATCTAAAAATTTTGAATATTATTTATCATTCTATATAAAATTTGGACATAGTTGAGAATTTATATTTCGTTGAGTAGACTTTTGAAATTTGTAATAGTTTAAATACAATATTAAAAGAGAAAATCAATGTTAATATATTTTGAGGATATAAGAAGGGGTATATAGATGACGTATAGTTCATGAATTAAATTAATTTGACTTTTTTGAATTTTTTCTCTCTGAAAATATAATATAAATTATAAGATGTTAAACACCAAATTAATATGATACTTCTTTGTTTGGAATACTTTCACACACAATAATTTGACTGTTAAATATTATAAAAGTGTACATAGTGGGAATGTACATATTTACCTCTCTCTTAATTTTAACCTATTGCCTGAGAGGAGAGAGAATTTTCATGGCAATCTATATGTATTAGGTAACCTTTTCTTGTATTTAATTAGTAGATAGAATTGTTCTATGAATCTTATGCCACCCCATATTTTGGCGTTAAGTATTTAGAACTTTAAATTCCATCTTAATAATTCATTACGTACTATCTATTTGGGGTTAGTTAGAATCATATATACAATTGACATGTGTGCGTCTCCATCTATTTATTTGTTTCATATTATTACCTTTATTGGTATAGTTCAGGATAACAATAGTTATGCGATTTTATTAAACACTCACATTGAAATGTTGAATTGTGATACATATATATCAATTCAAAATTGTGGTATGCATGTATAAGACGTGAGGCATGATGTAAATAAGAATGCATGAAATATTTTTTAATATATATATATAATAGTTTTCTTCATTATATTTAAGCATTACCTATAAGCACATAAAGAATGTAATCAACAACATTTTTTTCATCTCAAATTACTACAATTTGGGCACGACTAAAACTATCACATTGTTCACCTTTATTGGCATTTTTTTTGAAGAATCATTGTTTTTTGAAAAATCATTGTTGTGGCTTTCTCCAATGAAAATTATTTTCTTTGGATATATAAGTGTATAATGGTGTACATGTTGGGTGTGTGTTATATTATTTGCATAATCTTTTCACGATGCAATGGGGCGCACGGGGTCCAGGGTAGCTCCCCGGATTATTTTTTTTATGCGGACCCAATAATAGTTGGCCAAACCCAAGGATGGGGGTGGACCTACCTACAGTTTTTTGCATGGGTTTTGCATATGGTTTTCGGCATGTTGGTTTTCTGCCCATGGTATTTTGTAGATCCGGTCAAGGGAACTACATTTATGTTCTAATTGAGGGTTATGGATTGGGTTTATGAATTCTTCAACATGTATATATGTGTATTGTAACATTGAAAGGAATATAATTAAAAATCAATCTCATAGTCCTGGTTTTGGGATCCAAGGAAAATATTTTTGTATATTTGTTTCTTGTTCTCGCCATTGGTTATTTTTTTGTTTAAAGAATTTGTTTGCAGGCAATTTCTATATAAGGATAAAACCTATAGTATCATATTGGATGATGGATTCAGTATTGCTAGGATTCTCCTTGGACTCTCCTCCATTGTTCATGTGCTAGATATATATTAATGTTTCTTTTAAAATTTTACATTTATTTAATTTTTTTGATTAGATTATTATTTTTTAGTGTTTTTAGTTCTCATGTTGCTTCTGATATATGTTCTTGCCAACTATTTCCAAATATTACTATGACATCTAGATATATTATTACATATGAATTAATAAATGTATGAAATATTTTATTACACAAGCACATGAAATTTGTAGTATTAGATAAAATAAATGGCACAATTAACCACTTGTACAAACATTTCCTTATTTTAAATGTTGTCATGCATACATATTTTTCACTTATCTTTACTTGATGGTAACTTCATTCAAGGTCCAAATTTGTGAAGAAATTGGCTTGTTATAGGTGATCCAATAAGTCCTCAATCTATGGTAGTGGATATCTATTCTTGATGGAAAATTTGTTAATCAAACAATAATTAATGAACATACTCTAGCTTCATCCTTATTGAGAATATTTATGATTGGTGAACCACATAGACACATGTTGCACCTGATGGTTCCCTACTCCAACAATTACATCAATATTTTCTTCACTTCATATTCTTCTAGGATGGATCACCCTTACATCCTATTGTTTAGTAATGGAGACTCTAACAATAACTAAATCTCATGTTCAACCTCTCTCTTGGGTGGTAGTGTTTGAGGTTCTTGGAATACCTCCTTGTAATATTTTACAAATAGTTGGAGTTGTTGGCACTACTTAATATCAAATGCTTCTATGGATGTGTTCACCTCTAGCTAACTTCCCTCTCCTTGTTTATTTCCTTTACTTCAAAACAAAACAAAATATTTCTTTGGTACAACCAATTATTCTTGCCTTGTAATCATCGATCAAAGAGAATTTATCCTTTCCCTTGTGTGTTTTTTTTTTCATCTACCATTAGTATAAATTTCGTCTTTCCTTTCTTCTAAATGTATTTAGAGTATCTCTTAAGGTGTAATTCCAAAATTCTTCCTAGACGTTACCCTTTATCTTGAAATATTTACAATACTTGATGGGAGTTATTGCTTCCGGTAAGGTTACTAAAGAATTATTTACATACCACTTCCTTTTAATCTTCCCTTTCTTATATGGTATTGCAATCTATTTTCTTGTGTGTTCTAAAATGGTGTTTCCATTTGTGCCCTTTAGGGTGTTAGGCTTAGAAAATTTCTTCATCAATTGATTTGGTTATGAAGAGTAGAAATTGTTTCCAAATCCATAGGATTTTGAGAGAGACTACAAATTAAATGTTTATCTTCCTAAACTTAATGATCAATTATTACATAAACTTTCTTTTCTTTTACTTAGAATAATGCCACAAAAAATGTTGATTCTCCACATAACTAATTAGGGGGAACCAAGTTTTAATCACAACTTTGAACACTTCCTAATTAGTTACTAGTGTCTCAACCTCAACTACTCTTCTTACAACAACACTTTTACACTAAAACACAGATATTAAGCTTTAAGTGAGCAAACACAATAGTTTTATTTCTAGTGATTTCACGTACACTAAAGTACACCTCCATGTATTATAACCATTATTTCAGTTTGATGAAAACAACTTCTCTTGAATAGGGTTTGTTTCTACCTTTTATTCCGCAAGGAAAGGTACTTTTGTTTTAGTATACCTAAGTTCTCCCATGTCAATGTTTTTATTATTCTTGGTCTTTGGATTTCTTTTATTTTCAATGAAATATGACTTATCACCTAATTCTATTAGCACTCTTATTGCCTTATCTCTCCTTATATTAATCTTGTAACCAATTAACAAAATACTTATCATCTTTTCCACTTGATTATCCAAGTGAAACATTGGTATATCAATGCTATTATTCTGTAAAGGATAATCCATGATTTCATTTAGTTGTTACTTCCTTTAGGATTCTTTTACATTCTTAGGGCCAATAACAATCAAATATCTACCTTAGTAGCTTCTTCAATCAAGTGAGCATCCACTATATATGCTTCCCTCCAAGGAATAACTTAATATACTCTAATACTAATATGATTTGTAAATTGTAAGTCTATGGAACATTCATTTAATTATTAAAAATCCTTTACATAAATAAAATCCAACTATTATCAGTGTAATTTATTTTCAAATTAAGGTTTGAATCCTTCCAAATCATTTTACTAACTTAATTCTCTTTCTATATTCATGTTTGATGTCAAATGTTCATTTTATCAATTACATTGCCTAAATATTGTCCAATAGAACTGATTCCACTTTATTTATCTAGAATGTCAATTACTTAATAATGTCTATTTATGAAAACTATTCCCCAAATCTTAGGTTTTCTTTTATTTGATTGAATAACAATAGTAATTGATTAAACATACTCTTTTGAAACAATAATATTCTCAATGATTTATTAACTAAAAAATATGGTAATATTTTTGTGTTGTATTGAAAAGTTATTATTTGAATTACTAAACCGCAAACGAACTAGAAAATTGTCATGGGAATTGATAATGCATACATGGATGTGGGAGTTCACTTAAAATCATAATTGAAAGATTTTCAGGTAATGGGGAGTTCCCACAACATCCTTTAAATGCAAAATAGTCTTAAAAATATGACAAAGTGCTAATTAGAAAGATTACAAATTGAGAAATTCACTCATATGGAATAGAACCAATAGAAATATCTCTCATTCCTCCACTATTGATCTACCTTGAGAACTAATTAAATTTTCTAGAGAATCCAACTATTGTGGTGATAGGAATGGGTTTAAGAAGGAATAACAAATTGTGGGAGACATTATAATTTAATAAATTGTAAATTGTTGTAGATGTTCTATGCTTGGTGCAACTTTACTTTTTATCCCAATATCAGCCATCAATCACATAAACAATAAATTAAAATGCTGATATAACATACCAGTAGATCGACAGAAGACAAGCCAAAATATATAAGTGTGTTGGTGCGTTACGGCGGTCAGCAGGATGCTTCAACCAGCAAAGTCTCAATACAGTCAGCCAACCAAAAGTGTCACACAACCCTCTAGGACAGCCAGATCAGTCAAGCCCAAAATTCAACGCTGTCACAGTCAACGGTCAACGCAAACAGCAGCAACAAAAAATTCAACGCAGCCCGGTCAAAGTTAACGTCTAACCTTGGGATTTGTGCCAAAAAATGTGGATTGAGGAAATCAAAATTTTCACCAAGTTTCCGGTCAGTTTGACCAAGCGTTGACCAAAGTCAATGTTGGTTAAATCTGCGTTGAAAAACCCTAGATCAGAAAACAAAAATTTCTTTGTTGCGTTTCCCACTTGTGGATGAAGAAGAGCCTCCAAAGTGATCGAACCAATTAGATGATGAGAGAGAAATGTCTGAGGATGTGATGAGTGAAAATGTCCTCCAACGTTGAACAATTTATATCCATCAATGAGGGTGTGTGACACAACTGTTGGGGCTCCAAACCTTCAAGCCGACCTACACATATTTTAAATAAATTCAAAATAATTGTTCTGCTCATCGGATCAAGATGATCTTTAGATTGATCTTGCACCTCTCTAAAATAGGAGTCTAATAAAAATATTGGCATCTTCATCTAAGCATCACAACATGGATTTTGGACCAAGTTGTCCAAAATTAACACTCCCTCTCAACTAGGGAGAACTCCATCTACTTGTGCAATCCAAACATCATGTGTCTTCCCACCGTAACTTCCTTTGTTGGCTTCTTTATTTTAGAACAAAGGTGGGTTAGTCAGAAATACATCATCCTCGGCTGACAGATTCAGCCCAGAGGTCTGAAACCTCTATAGGACTCAAAAAGAGTCTCATACCAACCCAAAGTTGGTTTACCTGACCCGAAGTCAGTTGGTGGTATGAAACCTCACTATACTTGATCCTAGATCAAGTGGTTGAACTGTGCCATCCTATATAGAGAGTGAAACAATCTCTGATGCATCCATTAGTCTTTTCTACTAGTCTCTAGTTTTTCCCACCTCACTGGCCAAATGGGAGGTACTTCCCATGAGTCTGGGACTCAAATGGGTAGGATGCATACGGGGCATAGATCATGAGAGTTTAACCAACTTAATCATCATAATGGTCGGGCAGAAGCACACCAACAAGGTTCGGCAAGCCTAGCCATGTGGTTGCTTATAGCTCTGAGAAGATATCCCCAAAGCCCCCCAGAGCTCCAAGAGCTCATCGTCCAACAAGACCCTCAGCATAAGGTCGTTCCACAATACCAAGTTTATCATGGAAGGTTAGGAACTTGACCTTCCCCAAGGGCTTTGTGAGAATATCCACGACCTGCTCATCAATTCCTATATGATCGAGCCTTACGGCACCTCAATGTACCATATCCCGGATAAAGTTGTACCTGATATAAATATGCTTGGATCGCTTGTGGAACACGGGATTCTCGGACAACCGAATCCCACTCTGGTTATCACAGAGTATCATGGTGGTATCTATCACATGCCTGAACAATTCACTGAAGAGATTTTGCAGCCAAACTGCTTCACAACATGCCATACTCACTGCAATGTGTTCGGCCTCCGCGGTGCTCAAAGCCACCAACTTCTACTTCCTTCTCATCCATGATATTGAAGCAGAACCAAGTGTGAAGAAACATCCTAATGTGCTCTTACGATCCACCACACTGCCATCCCAATCGGCATCAGTATATCCATTGAGTGTCACGCTCCTGGTAGTGTATCTTAGCCCATGGTTTATCATGCCTCGAATATATCTCAATATATTCTTGGCACCAACCCAGTGAATGTGATGAGGCTCAACCATATGTTGATTCAAAGTGTTCACTGCAAAACATACATTCGAACGGGTGTTCACTAAAAACATCAGGGCCCCTACGAGTTGACGATACTCAGTAGGATGTACTAGCACAGGCCTAGCAGCGCTGCCAATCAACTTCTTAAAGTTGAGCTCCATCGGTGTTGACACAGACTTACAGTACACCATTCCAAATCTTTCCAGAAGCTTCACAATATATTTTCCTTGAGAAAGAAAAATCTCGCTAGGTCTCTGCCAGACCTCGAGGCCTAGGAAGTAGTGCATCAGTCCTAGGTCCTTCATCTCGAACTCAGCAGCGAGCCCCCTCTAGTACTAATGAATGAGAGGGTTAACACCTATCAGGAAGAGGTCATCTATTAATAGATTGGATGGTGGTATATTGGGCCACATGTGCAAATATATCATCATATTCTATGCTTTCCTTTTGAGAGAAGCCACGGGCAACGAATCTTGCCTTGAACTTTTTAGCACTTCCATCAAATCCATGCTTGATCTTGTAGAGCCATTTCGAGGTGACAACTTCCCTCCAGTCTTGGAACCACATCCCAAACATCATTATTCATTATGGACTCATATTCTTCATGCATAGCATCCTTCTAGACTTGATGCTTTACAGCTTCCTAAAAAGATCCAGGCTGAGATTGTACGATACTACTCATGGCTCCTAGATACCCTTGGTATCTATTTAACTTCTTGCTTTCACGGAATGTCCCCCTTGGGGCCATATGTCCCTCGGCATCCTTGAGAGTTTTCCTGATCCATGATGGTCTCTTCCTCATTGAAGGAGGTGGATCAATCAGGTCCATCGGTCCTTCAACATCGAGCATCGTCTCATCCTTCAGTTATTCTTGATTTCCAGGCCTTGCTTCATGATCTTCCTCAGATCTTGGAATATTGAATACTTTCCTCATGGAAGCATCTTCGTCAAAGGTAACATCGTGGCATATCTCCACTTCCCTTTGACCAGGCATATAAACTCTATAGGCCTTCAAAGTTTCGCTATAGCCCACAAACATTATCTTCTTTCTAGAAGCATCCGGATTGATCCTCTTCTCCTTTGGTACATGAAAATAAATAGGACATCCAAAAAATCTAAAATGTGAGATGTCAGGTTTCTTACCAGAGAAAACCTCTTCGAAAGTTTTGGAGTCCAGAGTGGAATGCGGGCATCGATTTTGCATGTACACGGCAGTGTTCGCAACTTCTCCCCACAAAAACTTCGGTAGACCTTGGTCACATAACATGGCAAGGAAAACTTCCACAATGGTCCTATTCTTTCTTTTAGCAATGCCATTCTGCTTAGGAGTATAGAAAGTTGTGATCTCCCTCTTGATGCCAGCTTCTCTACAAAAGTTCTTGAACTTGTTCGTCTCATATTCAATTCCATTATCGGTCCTCAATATCTTGATCTTCTTCCCTATTGAATTTTCCACCAAGGATTTGAAGGTACGAAACCATATGAAAGCCTCGTCCTTCTTTTTTTCAAGAAGTATATCCAGATTTTGCGAGAGAATTCATCTATGAGTGTCATATAATAAGAACATCTTCCCAAGGATGTCACGGGTAGCATACCAGACAAATAAAAATGTATCAATTGCAAGACATCAAATGTCTTTGTGACACTTGAGGGGAAAGGTCCCCTTGTATGCTTTCCTTCGACATAGCCCTTACATACAACTTCATGGTCATTTGTGAACTCGAGCATTCCCGTCACCACCTTCCTTTCTTCGGGAAGGGCCTTGTAGTGAAGGTGTCCAAACCTTCGGTGCCATAGTTCAATCTGTCAGATAGTATCACATGTCATCGATCCCAGTGGAATTCCTCTAACCTGGTAGAGTGTATCAACTCTAAACCCAATCGTGATAGCTTCCTTGAAACTATTCTTCCAAATGTGCACCTTCCCATCAATGACTGCCACATTGAAACCTTTGCCTTCCATGGCTGATATATGTTAGGTCCTTGTAATTTGTTAGATTGGAAAGACCAAATGTACAAGGGTAACATCAAACCAGTCTTTGGAGTCCTAGGACCTAGCCTTCCTGGACTCAGAGAGGGCTCTCTCTATATTTGTGTGGAAGATATGAGCTTGATTGATTTTAGGATTTTGATTTTAGGCTAGTTATAAGGATTAGGGTTTGTTTGTTTGTTTGGTTGGGTAGGTTGTCAAGAAGAATAGATAGAGTGAGAGAGGTTTAAACCATTGGGATATGGAGTCTGCAAAAGGTCTTGAAAAGTATCATAATAGGTCAAGGGTGTCTCGAAGGGCAAGTATAACAAAGCCAAATGGATCTAAAAGCTTATGTGAGTGAAGTGAATATTAAATTTTTAACATAGTAGGTGCAAAGGGCAGTTAATAATACTTTGACAAATTCTTTAACAAGAATGGCCTTTAAGATTACAGAGCATAAAGAAATAACCAACAGGGCATACCATAATCTTCTTTGACCAAACCCTAGCAAGTATACCTTTAAGACAACAATCCAGTGAATTATAGAAGGCAAGAAACTTGTAAATATTCTAGTGATTTCACCTTCAAGGAAAGAAAACATTTAAGACAAACATATAGTTGAGATCAAAGAGTAGGGAACTCCTAATTTCCTTAATCAAACTACAAAGACCTCCAAAGAAACTATTTAAGATGAGCAAAAGGGCATGGAAAACCATAAACCTCTTCAGCTAAACCTAATCATCAATACTTCAAAGAAAAGACCTTAAAAACAATGTTTAAGTTACATCAAGGAGCAAGGCTAACCATGAACTACTTTGACATTGGCTTCATCAAATAATCTTTAAGATAAACAAGCATAAGTGGGACTAGAGAGCATTTAAGGATTCTCTAATCTAACCTAGCAGAGGAAAAAATACAAGCAATAGAAAGCAGACAGAGCTAAGGTACCTCTAAACAACATTTCTTAGCCTAAAATTTATGTCCTACTACAATAGAAAGATGAAACAAAATGATAACATAAGAAAACAAGCACTAAATAAGAAAGAAATCACCATTAATTATGTTCATGAATCCTGCAAGTGAGCTTGCTCCATTATCATGCACATCAAGACATCCACAAAAACCAAAGCAAATTTCTCTCCAATCTTCAAGTCTATGTTATTCTTCTCAATAATCATCCAACATGTACAATGAGGCCTCCATGCAATTTTTATCTAGCAAGGAGGACCAAAACCCTAACTAGGGTTCCCCAAATGTCATTAATACATCATAAATGCAATTTTTGTCCAAAGAGACCATGCAATGCCTAAGGCACAAAATATCTAAGCTAATAAATGAAAAATAACTTCAAACATAAATTTTGAGCTAATTAGGAGTGTTTTGCCTTAAAAGTATTCAAAAATATATATTTTGAATAACCTGTGTATTTTGTTGACTTTGTAGGCAAGGGCACAACACTGGGGTCCAAGGGCGCAACGCCTGTACTGGAAAAATGAGCTCCATCATAGCTAATTGGAAAGATTGTCCAATCTAGTTTCCAAATATTCTTTTGGTTTTCCATTTGGTGTCCATTTTCCTGCCCAAAAATTCATTCTCCCAAGACTGCTCAGGGCGCAGCGCCAGCTCTGAAAATAGGACAGAAAGGTGATTTTTTGAACGTTTTTGGCACTTTTGGAGGACCAATTATGCTCCAGATGATATGAAATTTTGTGTGGGTGATGTCCTTGGCCTGATGAACCCAAAAATGAAAACCATTCCTTCATTGAGTGCCCCAAAAAAGAGCGCAACTCTAGTGGTGTTGTGCCTTTGGCCCTTAAAAATAGTCAAAATTCGAAAATATTCAAAATTGTAGCAAAATGTGGATTTACCTTGCTGATTAGGTTTGGGATGCTTGTAGGGGATGGATCATCCAGGTTACCAAGATTTTATTTCTCTTTTGCCTCATTGGTCCCACCATGACTTCTATTTGCATTGGTATCATCACTGCTCTCATGGCTCTTTGACCCACTGTCGTCATCCTTACTTCCATTTCCCTCTCTGCTATCTTTATCACTGATATGTGCCTCACTAACTTCTTCTTCATTGTTTTCTTCTTCATTTACATTTGCCTCACTAATATCTTGGCTTTTTGAGCTATTTTCATCATCATTGCTACTCTCTACCTTATCACTGCCAACATCATCACTGCTGATCTCTACCTCATTGCTCTATGTTTCATTGACATCCTCCTTACTATTATCACTGCTCTTTCCTTACTTCTTTCTTCTCTATTGACATCTCCCTTACTGCCCTCAGTGCTCTTATCTTCACTACTTGATACCTCATTTACATCAGCCTCCTCATTGCCTTCTTCTTCACTGCCACTGTCTCTCTCTCTCTTGACATTTTGACCACTCTGCCTTTGAAACCCTAGCAATGATGTGAAACTGATATGAAGAGGGCAATGGAGTGGTAGTTTTCTTGTGAATGAAATGAGTGAGTGAATAGGTATATTAGACTGAATGAGAGGCTAAAAAAACTTAATGACAACCTCAAATGTTATGTCAGACTCTGTTTTGAGATACTAGGGCTAAATGTGAATTTGAAATAACATAGGGTAATGGAGTGGCATCCTTTGCAATGTAAGGGGTGAAATGAATGAGTGTTATGTCCAGTTTGGATGAATGACAACCCCTAAACCAATGAAAGCACCCTTGTTTCTTACTGCTACTCCTTTAATCTGTATGGAAGTCCTTTGGTAGGAGTGTGGAACAATTTTGAGGTGATTTGAGTGTTTGTAGGGCTTAGAAGCCTTCCTAGCCAAGAGCGCAAAGCCTAGTCCAAGGGCGCAGCGCCAAGGTTGAGCACGCAACGTCTAAGAGGATGTCTGTTGTGGGTGTCGGGCAAAAGTGCATTTCTCTGCCAGGCGCGTAACACCTGTGTAATTTATATGGAAGAAATTTTCCAGGGGCGTAGCGCCACTTTCCAAGCGCGCAGCGCCAGGTCAAGGGCACAATGCTAAAAAACTTTGCCCAATTTAACCTAGAAAAACTTGAAATTCTTCTCTCCTTGAGACTTTTGACTCTTTGCAGGCCATCAATGATTCTTATGAAGTGTGAAATGAGTTCTATAGGCATGTGGAATTTGTTTTACCTTAGAAAACCACTTTCTAATGTTTTAAGCATTTTGTTTTTCTCTTTCGTTGATATTCTTTGACTTTTTCCTTGTAGGTGACTTGAAAAGATGAAGTTTATCTTTCTCTTTCTCCTTGAAGAATGATAAGCTTAGTTGGAAACTTTAGGATGTTTTCATGGTATCAACCTCTTCAAAAACCTCCTTTTCTTTTTCATTACAATAGTCAACTTATCCTTTTCTCCTTGGCTGGTAGTTATGAAATCTATTTACCCTTTGATCCTAAATATTTGACATATTTATTTTGACATAGCAGCAGCCTCAAAATATTGTTTTTGCTTCCACCTTGGAGCTCCATATCATCTCTTTACTTTCCCTATGCCATTTTTGCAATTGATCACTGTGTTGGCACTATGCTGGACCATCAAGTGCAAAACCCTAGATTTCTTTAAGACCAAATTGCTTCCCTTTCTTCTGGTGTAAGTTGTCTTCTCTTAGGAATAGATCATCTACCTTAACAATACCTTTTGCTGATGGAAACTTCAACACTCCTGCAGAAGTGCCAAATTTTTTCCATTTCCTCATGTGTAGACTCTGAAACTGAAGGATAGTCTTCTTTGGAATCTCTTAGATCTTTTCTTGAATAACCATGTCTCAACATTTCAATACCTCTAAACCGGATTCTAACAAATAAAAGTAGTTTCTGAAACATCAATGATGACCTTGGACCATATGAAACCCTAATTGACCTAGTGGGAGGATTCTTTGACCATGATCTTGATTGAAAATTGGCTTGGAGGCTTCAAGTGAAAAACAGAGTATTTGTCAAAGTATTGTATTCAAGATCCAAAATCCAATGTACTTGATTTATCTAAAGAGCCTATAGAGATAGTTTTGATACCATCAATGCTTGAGGAACTTGGGGATCATGGGGATGAGTTAGGATATAGGTAACCCTAGATGTAAAGTGGAGTTATGGGCAAGGGAAAAGGAGAGTAATGAGGTCATAGGTAGGAAAAAAGGATGGAGATGAGTGGCACAAGCCCATAAGGAATCTTTTAGGAGTGGTAGGGTGACCATGAAATGGCAAGGTTGATAGAATAGTGAAAATTTTCCTATAAGGATAATGAAGGCAATGATATTTCTAAAACTCACAATCTTCAAATAATTTTTTTTTTAGAAATCTAGAACCAATATATAGTCATCTACAAATAATGAAAAATATTGATGAATAACAGTGGCTCCACTTGGAGAGGGTAGCTCCTTTTCAGGAGGTGTCTAGGACCTTAGAGTTCAGATCTCTGAGTTTTGAAGACCATTACCTTACTTGTACTTGGTAGATCCCTCTTCTTTCATTTGTTGATGTTCTCTTGAAGCTATGATCTCAAAAATATGAAAAGACATGATTGCTTCAATATCATTTCTACCTACCCGTCATACTTTGCCTAACATTTTTTCTTCTTCCTGGTGCACTTGGACTGGAAAACCCTTGACATTATTTTCTTTTGAAAGCATAAAAAACTATCTACTTGTACCCTTATGTCATCCAAGAGTTCAGATTAGGCTAATGAACACTCTTATTCTCTACCTACTCTACTTATCTGTCAAGGTTAATCTTTTTGAACTTTTTTCATTCTCTAACCTACTAACATGAAATTTAAAACATGATCAAACCAAGTTTAAGCAATCTGATTTGTCATGGGTTGTGGAAGTTTGGACAAGCTTCACACAAACTTTATTTTTGTACAAGAAAACTAGAAACTTGAGGGCTAATAATTTGGAGTTTGTTATGCATGCCTCTCATTTCTCTTTGGTTCATATTTAAGCTTTGGGAACTAGCATCTTTTCCTAATCTAATCTACTAACAAGCCAAGTTTACATGGTTTGGAAAATATTTTTTCAATATCCTATCAGCATAAATTTAAAACATGTCCAATCATGATTAGGCTAAATGACTGAACAAGACTTTCTTTCTCAACAATAGTGGAATTTAGGCTTTCACGCTTTCAGCAATATTCTTTTTTGGTATGGGGATGTACCTCTTCTTTTATCCTGCCCTCTTTTTCTTATTTTCTCTATTTTTGTTTCTTTTTTAGATCAGCATTCTAAAACTAAAATATGCTCACAGTGTTGAGCTTATTTTCATGCCTATCTATCCTAATCTAAATAACATATGATATATATTCATTTGGTGAACTCCCTTTTCCAATACAACCAATCAAGTAAATGATTCCATGAGTGATATTTGTTCAGCTCTTTGAGTGCGCTGAAAAAATAAAAAGGCCACTCCAACCTCACTTGTTTTTGAATAGTAGTGCCTAAAATTTTCTTTAAACACTGCAAAAAATTACTCCTGGCATATCTTACTCCCTTTTCGAATTTCTCTAGAAAAAAAATCAAAGGGATCTTTTAATAATAACTGGCCTAGAGGATTTGAGAAATAAGCTTAATCCAGGACTACTCCTTCCTCCACTTGGCTAAGCTTGGGATTCTTTTGGGAAAGAAACTCTTCCTCTTCCTCATGATCATCTGTACTAGAAGCCTCATCATATATTGCAATTTTGTCCTCTAGCAAACCTGATATGCTCTGATTGAGTGGGTTGAATTCTGTGTGAAAGCCATCATGTTGATGAGTAGGAGCACTCTTTGGCAATAAGTCTTCTTGAGAAGGCAATACAACATCAACATTAACCCATTCTATAGTTTCTGCATGAGAAAGTGCATTATTGGACAAGTCAGCAATACAAGAAATAGAAAGATCTTCTTTCTATAAAAGTTTATAGGTTGGTTTTATGTTTAGGATCTGATTGATTTCTTCATTAGTTAAAGGGGGAGGCATTTTCTTTTTTTCTTTGAATAGAACTACAACAGTTATCTTTCTCTTGTGAAGACTAGCCATAGGGATGAATGTCTTATTTGTTGTTAAAATCAATACCCAAATACTATTGATTTATGATTGTATTAAGGTTGTCCTTGATGAACAGAAATGAAGTACAACAAAGGGATAAAGATCCTTCTCTTTCTTCCAAACTTTTTACACTTTCTTCTTCACTCTCATAGCTAATCTGTGTTTGTTGATTACTATACTTGAGTTGTTGAAAATGAATCTCTTTGTCCCACAAACTAATCACTGATTGTTCTGTAGTGTTAGCTTGAGTTTGGAGGACATAATCATCATCATACTGATCATACTTGGGTAGCTTATTCATAGAAGGAAACTTATCTAATATGCTCACTAGATTAGAAAATTTATCTACCATATGTTGAACTATAAGTCTGTTTTCTGATCTATGGTAGTAGGGATTAGAAAGAGGGTGTTTATGGTCAATAGCTTCTTCTTTTCCTGTGATTGAACCACAATGGTCTTCTTTATCTTGTGAAATATCATAAGGCTGGATGTCTTCTTGAGTCCTACACAAAAGAGATGATGAATCGTCACTTTTCCCTTTAAAGAGATCTTGTGGATCTTCCTTTATTTCCTAATTGACTTCATCCTCAACCAACTCCTCTTCATTGTCATGATGGTTAAATTGAGTATGAAATGCATGAATTTCTTCTAATAGATCCTCAGGATGCCAATTTCCCAAATCTTCATCATTGTTTACAAGGTGTTGTATGAGATCTTCAGATTGATCACAAAAATTTTCAGCCAGTGATATAGATGGACAGTTTTCTTTATAATGTTCATAGAATACTTTGTGGAAATATCTTAAAGAAAACAAACTACCAGGGTCCAGGCCTTCATAAAATTCCCTTGATTTACCTTCTAATTTTCCCATGAACATTTTCATGAGGCAATCCTCATGCCATTCAACCTTTAACCTCTGTGTATGTATATGAAATTTGATGAGATGTAACAAGGGGTCATCAAATTTTTTATCTTGAAACACAGGTAGGTTTGTGCTCCAATTTATCTGAGGTGTTTTTTTTGGGAATCCAGGGATGTGATCTCTGTTCATTGGAGCATACTTGCGTTGTATCATTGGATCCATCTTTGTTAATCAGAAAGGGTCACTGCATCTTTTCAACATGTCTAGAGTCTTATACCAGTGGAGTCTTTAGGTCTATTGAGAGTTGTGGAGTTGCTAGGTGGAAGATTTGAAATTTTTTTTCCACCATCAACAATATTAGGATTGATTAATTCATTCCTAGGGGAGTCTGTGAGAACTAGTGGGGTCAACAGGGCTACTGAATACTAGCGGAGTCACCAGGTGGATGATGCTTACTTTTTGAGAATGTACTTGTTGTCCACCATCAACAAATAAATACCAATCTAAAGATATTTTTGGGTTTTCTGAGTTTTTTAAGGAATATCTAAGCTGTCACTTACTTAGAGGTCCCACTCTGATCGCCATTATGTTAGGTCCCTGTAATTTGTTAGATTGGCAAGACCAAATGTACAAGGGTAACATCAAACCATTCTTTGGATTCCTAGATCTAGCCTTCTTGGACTCAGAGAGGGCTCTCTTTATATTTGTGTGAAAGATATGAACTTGATTGATTTTAGTGTTTTGATTTTAGGCTAGTTATAAGGATTGGGGTTTGTTTGTTTGTTTGGTTGGGTAGGTTTTCAAGTAGAATAGATAGAGTGAGAGAGGTTTAAACCATTGAGCTATGGAGTCTGCAAAAGGTCTTGAAAAGTATCATAATAGGTCAAGGGTGTCTAGGAGGGCAAGTATAACAAATCTAAATGGATCTAAAAGCTTATGTGAGTGAAGTGAACATTAAATTGTGAACATAATAGGTGCAAAGGGCAGTTAAGATTCCTTTGAAAAATATTTTAACAATAATGGCCTTTAATATTACTAAGAATAAAGAAATAACCAAAGACAGGGCATACCATAAACTTATTTGACCAAACCCTAGCAAGTAAACCTTTAAGACAACAATCTAGTGAATTATAGAAGGCAAGAAACTTGTAAATCTTCTAGTGATTTCACCTTCAAGCAAAGAAAACATTTAAGACAAACATATAATTGAGATCAAAGAGTAGGTAACTACTAATTTCCTTAATCAAACTACAAGGACCTCCAAAGAAACTATTTAAGATGAACAAAAGGGCATGGAAAACCATAAACCTCTTTAGCTAAACCTAATCATCAATACTATAAAACAAAGACCTTAAAAACAATGTTTAAGTTACATCAAAGAGCAAGGATAACGATGAACTAATTTGACATTGGCTTCATCAAATCATCTTTAAGATAAACAAGAATAAGTGTGAATAGAGAGCATTTAAGGATTCTCTAATCTAACCTAGCAGAGGAAAACTACAAGCAATAGAAAGCGGACAGAGCTAAGGTGCCTCTAAACAACATTTCTTAGCCTAAAATTTATGTCCTACTATAATAGAAAGATGAAACAAAATGATAACATAAGAAAACAAATACTAAATAAGAAACACGTCACCATTAACTATGTTCATGAATCAAGCAAGTGAGCTTGCTCCATTTTCATGCACAACAAGACATCCACAAAAACCAAAGCCAATTTCTCTCCAATCTTCAAGTCTATGATATTCTTCTCAATAATCATCCAACATGTACAATGAGGCCTCCATGCAGTATTTAACTATCAAGGAGGAACAAAACCCTAACTAGGGTTCCCAAAATGTCATTAATACATCATAAATTCCATTTTTGTCCAAAGAGACCATGCAAGGCCTAAGGCACAAAATATCTAAGCTAATAAATGCAAAATAACTTCAAACATAAATTATGATCTAACTAGGAGTGTTTTGCCTTAAAAGTCTTCAAAAATATATTTTTTCAATAACTTGTTTGTTTTATTGAATTTGCAGGCAAGGGCGTAGCACTGAGGTCTAAGGGCACAATTCCAGGCCAAGGATGCAACGCTAGGCTCAAGGCGCAGCACCAGCTCTGAAAATAGGACAGAAAGGTGATTTTTTGAGCGTTTTTGGCACTTTTGGAGGACCAATTATGCTCCATATGATATGAAATTTTGTGTGGGTGATGTCCTTGGCCTGATGAACCCAAAAATGAAAACCATTCCTTCATTGAGTGCCCCAAAAAAGAGTGCAACGCCAGTGGTGTTGTGCCTTTGGCCCTTCAAAATAGTCAAAATTCCAAAACATTCAAAATTGTACCAAAATGTGGATTTACCTTGCTGATTAGGTTTGGAATGCTTGTAGGGGATGGATCAGCAAGGTTACCAAGATTTTATTTCTCTTTTGCCTCATTGGTCCCACCATGACTGCTATTTTCATTGGTACCATCACTGCTCTCATGGCTCTTTAACCCACTGCCATCATCCTTACTACCATTTCCCTCTCTGCTATCTTTATCAATGATATGTGCCTCACTAACTTCTTCTTCATTGTTTTCTTCTTCATTTACATTTTCCTCACCGATATCTTGGCTTTCTGAGCTATTGCCATCATCATTGTTGCTCTCTGCGTTATCACTGCCAACATCATCACTGTTGATCTCTGCCTCATTGCTCTTTGTTTCATTGACATCCTCCTTATTGTTATCATTACTCTTTTCCTTACTACTTTCTTCCTTATTGGCATCTGCCTTACTTCCCTCAATATTCTATTCTTCACTGCTTGATTCCTCATTTTCATCAGCCTCCTCATTGCCTTCTTCTTCACTACCATTGTTTCTCTCTCTTGAAATTTTGACCACTCTACCTTTGAAACCCTAGCACTGATGTGAAACTGATATGAAGAGGGTAATGGAGTGGCAGATTTCTTGTGAATGAAATGAGTGAGTGCATAGGTATATCAGGTTGAATGAGAGGCTAAAACAGCTTAATGACAACCTCAACTGTTATGTCAAACTCTGTTTTGAGATACTTTTGAGATACTAGGGCTAAATGTGAATTTGAAATAACAGAGGGTAATGGAGCGGCAACCTTTGCAATGTAAGGGGTGAAATGAATGAGTGTTATGGCCAGTATGGATGAATAAAAACCCCTAAACCAATGAAAGCACCCTTGTCTTTGACTGATACTTCTTTAATATGTTTAGAGGTCCTTTGGTAGGAGTCTGGAACAATTTTGAGGTGATTTGAGCATTTGTAGGGCTTAGAAGCCTTCCTGGACAAGAGCGTAGCGTCTAGGCCAAGGGCGCAGCGACGAGGCCGAGTGCGCAGCGACGAGGCTGAGCGCGCAACGACAAAGAGGAAGTCTGTTGTGGGTGTCAGGAAAGAGTGCAACGCTCTGCCAGGCACGCGATGCCACTTTCCAGGCGCGCAGTGCCTGTGTAATTTATATGGAAGAAATTTTCCAAGGGCGCAGCACCACTTTCCAGGCACGCAACGCCAAATTGTTTTTCCCAATTTCACCTAGAAAAGCTATAAATTCCTCTCTCCTTGAGAATTTTGACTCTTTGCAGGGCATCAATGATTCTTATGAAGTGTGAAATGATTTCTATAGGCTTGTGGCATTTGTTTTACCTTTGCAAACAACTTTCTAATGTTTTAAGCCTTTTTTTTCTCTTTCATTGATATTATTTGACTTTTTCCTTGTAGGTGACTTGAAAAGATGAAGTTGATCTTTCTTTTTCTCCTTGAAGCATGATAAGCTTAGTTGGAAACTTTAGGATGTTTTCATGGTAGCAGCCTCTTCAAAAACCTCCTTTTATTTTTCATTAAAATACTCAAATTATCCTTTTCTCCTTGGCTGGCAGTTATGAAATTTGTTTTCCCTTTGATCTTGAAGATTTGACATATTTATTTTGACATAGCAGCAACCTCAAAATATTATTTTTCTTCCACCTTGGAGCTCCAAATCATCTCTTTACTTTCCCTATGCCATTTTTTCAATTGATCACTGTGTTGGCACTCTGATGGACCATCAAGTGCAAAACCCTAGATTTCCTTAAGACCAAATTGCTTCCCTTTCATCTAGCATAAGTTGTCTTCACTTAGGAACATATCATCTACCTTAACAATACCTTTTTCTGATGGAAATTTCAACACTCCTGCAGAAGTGGCAAAGTTTTTCCATTTCCTCATGTGCAGACTCTGAAACTGAAGGATAGTCTTCTTTGGAAACTCTTAGATATTTTCTTGAATAACCATGTCTCAACATTTCAAAATCTTTGAACCAGATTCTAACAAAGCAAAATAGTGTTTGAAACATCAATGATGACCTTGGACCATATGAAACCCGAATTGACCTAGTGGGAGGATTCTTTGACCATGATATTGACTGGAAAATGGCTTGAAGGCTTCAAGTGAAAGCATAGTATTTGTCAAAGTGTTGTATTGAAGATCCAAAATCCAATGTACTTGATTTATCTAAAGAGCCTACAGAGATATTTTTGAGACCATCAATGCTTGAGGAACTTGGGGATCATGGGAATGAATTAGGCTAAAGGTAACCCTAGATGTAAAGTGGAGTTATGGGCAAGGGAAAAAGAGAGTAATGAGGTCATAGGTAGGAAAAAAGGATGGAGATGAGTGGCACAAGCCCATAAGGAGTCTTTTAGGAGTGGCAGGGTGATCATGAAATGGTAAGGTTGATAGAATAGTGAAAAAATTCCTATAAGGATAATGAAGGTAGTGAGATTTTTAAAACTCACAATCTTCAAAGAATGTTGTTTTTAGAAATCTAGAACCAATCTATAGTCATCTAAAAATAATGAAAAATACTGATGAATAACAATATAGATACAAGGTTCTTCTTAAAATCAGGTACATATAGTACATATTGCAAACAGACGACTTGACCTTGAGACAAGTGGAGGGTCACAGTCCTTATCCCTTTCACAGGATATGGGGCATTATCTCCAAGGATAATTTCCAGATTAGTATCCTTCTCAACCATATCAGAAAGTGCTTCCTTGAACCCAATGATGTGCCTTGAGGCACCACTATCTATCAATGAGACATCCATAGTGTCGGGTGGAGATGTAGCATAGAGAAAAGATACAAGAATGACTTAATTTCTTTTATCAACAACATTTGATTCCTCATACCTGGAATTTCTTGAACTTTTTAAAGATTTCCCATTTCCTCCAGAGAGAGCCTTCCTCTTTCCTTTGAACCTGTTGTTCCTTTGATTTCCATTCCTCTGGTTGTTGTTGTTGTCATCATCATCAGGAGAATCCTTCTTGAAAGGGCATTCTCTAGCATAGTGACTTGGCTTGTGACAAGTGTAACACTTGCCTTTCTTTCCTTGGGCCCCTGCCCTTCCTTTGTTCCTTGGACCACCAAATTTTCTATGCATATAAACATATAAATATGATTCTAGCTGGAGTTTAGTCATCCATGCATGACCATACCAAATGTGCACCAATGCAAGCTTGATCTCAAACACAACCATAAGCATGAACTATACATGAGCATAAGCAACATGTAGCTCAACATTACCGACCAATGCATATTCAACATATGAAATTTCATAAGAAAAAATGCACAACCATTACACAAGCATGACCCAAAGGTGACCTAGCATAACCAAGCAATGCATATACAACATGTAGCAACATGTAAGAAAGAGTGCACACACAATACATAAACAAGAAAAACACATAATCATCATACATTCACGAAAAAATGTCGAAAAAAACACCATCAACACTTCGATGGATACACCACTGCCACCATGGCCAACACAATCTGGATGCAACTACCACATACAACATAGGTAAAAAAATGCATAACCAATCAACATAACACATTATCAACACACTACCCATCTAATCCGAGAGTTGAACCATGCTCTGATACCACTCTGTAACACCCTCTTCCCACATCTACCCAAGTAACCGACCAACCAGGGTAAACATGTGATGAGAGGCTACTAATACGATATTCAACCTCCTAGATGACCTTAAGGAAGTGGAACCGATGGAAAAATGATTAAAACACCTTAAACAACATCAACAACACCTCGAGGAGGTAAACCACCCTCCCAGACCCTTGTACCATAAATGGGGACAATGTTTTGACCAAATTATGCCTTATCCGTGGGCATGTAAGCATAAGGGAATGTATAACAACTTATTCCACTGGCATTCCTTAGCAAGGTTGTGGCCAGGGCCCCAAAAGTTCAATTTTGTGCCTGTAGCTCAGCGATTCGTGCCACATTTTTAGCCCCTGAGAGTAGGTCACTTCCAAGAACTTCCAGTAACTTCAGAAGAGGGTAAATAACATTAAAATAAATACATGGAAGCACTCACATCATCAGGAACTCATCTGACCCCACCAATTCATGATAGACATTTTGTCAAACATTGCATCTACAGGTGTAAACAACATAATTAAAAATTAGGGTCTTCTAAAAATATGAGAATAGATAAGAAGCATTGCTCCCCTACATCATAAGCTACAATATAGTCTATTTGACCATAGATATGTTGTACATTCATTTATAGGTAAAAACATATATAGAGACATACATAATGACTGATCAAATACATGCTTATAACCAACATAATAAAAACAGAAATACAATGGATATAACAAAAAATAAATCCATACAAAAACCAATACATTTTCATACCGAGTACCACATGAATGCACTCTTCATTACTGAGTGTAAAAACCAACCAAATATGGGACTTCCACGTTCCACCCGACAATAGATTGGTTAATCCAAATCTCTCTTCAGCCAATCACCATCGTGCCATATTCCAAGAATGAATGTGGGACTCATAAACAACCGAAAAAGAACCAAACGAGCATAGATGCTACTAGATTTCCTTGCCTATACCATGAGGAATTTAAGTGCCTCCTAGTCTCTTAGGCTTTACCATAACCCATAGTCTGATATAGGGATCACTAGGACCTACACCAAGAGCATATCTCCAGGATTTTCCATACATCCCTTCCTGGAACTACTACACAAAACAAAGAGAATTCTACCTCTTTTATTTACCATATATCCTGCCATTTACTGGAAAGGATTCCTAGGCCCACTAAGGCACACAATATGCCTTTACCGCAACCCAAAGTCTGGCTCAGGGGTTGCTAGGCCAGTGGCTTTACCGTGATCCATAGTCCAATTCAGGGACCACTAAGCCATGTGTTTGTAATTTATGAGATCCACCCCACTCAAATTTGAATCCATTCGGCAATCTAGCTCAATCAAAGTATGATAAACCCATGTCATCAAAGTTATATGCAAATGGAGAGACTAGGCTAAAAACCATTGTCACACCTAGAAAAACCCACGCCAAGACAAAAATAAACCACATGCAATGCCATGCATTCTAGATCTAGCAAGGAAATCACATATTCATATCGATACCTGTAAAGAATCTCGTTGTAGTTGCTTGATCATGCTCTTCCTTTCTTGCTCCAATGCCCAAGTGCTCCAAGAAAATTATAAGTCTCTAAGAGTGAAGGAGAGAGAGAGAATAATGAGAGAGCTCCAAAAAATACACTGAAAAAAGGTACCAACTAATTCTCATAATCCTTTTTATAGAGGAGGCCTCTATTTTCTTGACTTTCCATTATTTTCATTCAATTTATTCCTTGCATGCAACCTGTGACCTTTCATCTCCCTTTTCTCCTAATTTCCATTATTTTCATAAATAAATGTGCAAAAGATAATTTTTTCCTCTTTGCCTTAGCCATATCCTTTTCCAATTTCCTTAGCCATAATGATTCGAGCTCCTTTAAGGTGAAACGATGCTTTATAAAAGTCTTGCATAACTTCAAATTGATTTACACGGTAATAAAAAAAAAATGTAAGCAGGCATCTAAATCTATAAAAACTTTAATTTAATATTTTTATGTATTATCAAATTCGAATGACTAAAAATATTTAATCAAATTTCGCATTTAAGAAAGTGTTATACAAACCAAAATCGAACGATGAAGACCAACACTACTTTCCCACTGTATACTTTTAAAGAAATTCAAATTGTTTTTGTTTCTGTTTTTGGAGCTAAATTTTATTACCTCACATAATCCAAAAAGTTGGATAGAGTTCAATTATTAGATTTTACGGTATTTAGTGGGAAATTAGGTATTTTATTATTATTTATGGATAGAGTAGTAAGTTCAAAAAATTTAGTGTAATATTTACAGTATCATTAGTGAATTTATGACTAATCAAGATCCATCTTAACTCTGGATTTGTCAAGCATCGAGAGGGATCAAATCTCTTTAGGTGTGAACCTCTTTTTTGAGCTCAAAACTTGAAGAAAGGTTTGCACCTCGAGAGATTTGATCCCTCTCGATGCTTGATAGATTCGGAGTTAAGATGGATCTAAGTTGGTTCCAGTCGTGTGTGGCCAAGGAAAATCTATCGAACATATGATTAATTTTATCAATAATATGTAAATACATTTAATAATAATATAATCATTCTATATATTTATCTCGTCATTTTAATTTCAAATTTTCTTAGTTACCTCATATCAACAAGAAAATCAGTTGTAGCAACATGATAATTTGAATCAGAGTGCATATCTTCCATCACAAAATCTCTTCGACCATATCTATCACACTCACGGTCCTCACTTATATGAAATATCCCTAGGAAAAGGCATAATCCAAAAGAAAACGAGTCAAGAAAATGTATGAATAGCAAAAAAATATTTAAAAAAAAAAAAAAAAAAATCACAACCAACATTTTCTTCAAGTAAAAAACTCAACAACCCAAACTCATAATTAACAACACCTATTTCAACATTTTCCAAATTTTATAAATTTTTTGGTTCAAATTTCCCTCTGATTACAAATGAATGTCTCACATGGTATATAGTTAGTTCCCCACCATCAATCATTTCTATAGTGTTCTATAAAAATAAAAGGGAAACAAAAGAACAATAAAAATTTCATTTCAACAAAAAAAAAAATTAGAGTAAAAGCATTTGGAGTTTCTTCATTGTTGTAACAAACACATAACACATATATTATAATAGGGGGATATCCTAGAAATGACCCAAGGATAGATGACGGTTTGAACTGGTCGGGGCCATATTCTTGGTACCATTTAAGTGTCTCAGCAAATGTGTCTACATAGGGTATAACAACATCAACATTTTTTGGGGATCTCTTGTCATGGTATGTCAATTGGTCGACAATAATGATGCGATCCTCATGGGGGAACACCATGGTTCGGAAGACGGAGGAAGCTATGGTTGACATGGCGTACATATAACTCCACCCAAGGAGCTCCACAAAGCATAAGGTATTATTGGATTGCACCATCAAAGAAACCCCAATGCTTGGTTTTGTCTATCATAAGGTGTTCTAGCTTGATTTATAACCTCCATTTATTTTTTTGTTGGGGATTGTGGGGGAGGAGTGGGTTGTTCTTGGGATTCGATTTCACATAAAACCACACACTCAATTTCGTATAAAATATCAAATAGTGAAAAAGGGCTTGTATTAGAATAAGATAATTATTATAGCAATCTAGATTTCCCTCCAAAGGTGAAATGGTATTCCCTTGGGATAAGATAACATTTATAGCTATATATAATGTTCAAAAAATTATGCAAGGAAGGGAATTTTTATCACTAATATTAACATCCTCTAACCATTTATTTATGACATCCACGAAATATGGACCTTTCCATTTTTCTTGCACGTCATGTTAAAGCAAAGGATTCTTTCCGTACCTCCTTTGTAAAAGGAAAATTCGTTAAAAAATGATTAACATGAGCCTTGATCATATTTACACGTCAAACATAGACTTAGGCCATGGTAATATTTCTTCTAGAATACATCTTAAGTCAACAACTTATTATTCAGAGCTAGCCACAACAATACTCTAGTTTAGAGAGAAGCCTTGGTTTTCTGCAAGTGTTTCCACAACTATTTTACTTCCTAGCCCTCATACAAGAACATGATATTATATCCAAGGCTTGTATTGTAATCTATAATAGGTTTCTATGTCTAGATCAAGGCATTTCCCTCCTTGTTTAAGTAAATACAACTTAATTTGAACTTGAAAGTGAAAAAAAATTGCAATTTAAAATCCTTCAATTTAAACTCAACAAATAGGCATGCACCCATTTGTATTTCTAAAAACTTTCTTTGCACAAGAATCCAAAATCTACCAAGCGCATAATTCCTTGTTTCTTGAGATTCTTAGTTATCCTTTCATTCAACCTCATTATGTCATCACTTTTACCAACCCAAGGAACAACACAAATTTTAGCATTTTGTCGATTTCATATCTTCTAGGCTAGTTAGTTTCCTATCAACTTGATCATTGAATTGGTAAAATATTTATATCTCCATGAAATATACTATTTAATGGACATAGGGTCAATATTTGTTTCTTTAGTCATAGGCTGCCGTAAACCAAGAAATTTAAGCCACTTCTCCATAAGCTCAAAATCATTAATGTTTTTCTACAAAAATGAATATTATTTAACCCATAACATCTCACCAGTTTAGTTTTTCTTAACCTCTAAACTTCACCAAAATTATTCCCCTATCCTTTTTTCCTTTCCATTAAAAGTTGAAGCATTTCCTTTGAATTTTCTCTAATACGCCCACCATTATGCAACTCAATGAGCGCTAATATATTAGTGTAGCCGAGAGCACTAACTTAATAAACATATTTATACCACCCATTAAGAATTTTTTAGCACAAAATGCATATTTATTCTTTCCACTTTTTTAGACAACTAATATCAATCCTCAGATTTTTTTTCTTTTACTACAAAATCAAGGTAGGTTGATCCCTTACTAAAGTCCATCACTTGGAATGGAAATATGTAACAAAGTCAATTTATATTATTTTGATTTAAATTAAATATAAATGATTTTTTATAATCAGCTCCATACATATATCTGTTGTATACATTTAATGCTTTTGTTACATATCCTACTTCTTTGATAGATATAGCTCCAAAGAGAAGTACATAATTAGCAATAAGCAAGTGTGAAATGGAAAGACCCATACTCCTTAACACTCCTTCAAACCTCAAATTTCTTTTGAATGCATCAACTAACCTACCCAACCCTTCAGGTACTAGTAAAAATAAGAGGGGAGATAAAGGTCACTCTTATCTTAACCCCCAATAAAACTTAAAATTTACCTACTAATTTATATATGAAAGGAAGAAAAATAAAAATAGCCTTATATGTAATGGATAAATGAAAACTCGGACGTTATATGAATTATAGTAAACCTAAGAAGAGCCAATTGTTTCCATCACATACCTTTTATGGTTCAATTTTGGTACTTTGGAGAGAATCTTCTTGGTTTTTATTATTCGCATACCTTCTTGTGCAATCTCATATGTATCATGAAATTCTCTTTTGTCTAGAAACCCATGACCTTTTATTGAAATAATCAATCTCATTGAAATAACTTTACGAATTATTTTATATGTAGAATTTCACAATGCAATAGGGTGAAAATAATCAAATGTAGCAGGGCTATCCTTTTTAGGTATTATAGTTACACCTAGTAGCATTTAAAGACCACAATACCTTTCTAGAAATTCTTGATTCTTCTTATACTACAATATTCCATCCTCCAATTAGTCATATGAATATTGAAAAGGGTCTATTAATTACCTATTTTACCCTAGGTTCTTATCCTTTTGCAAGGAAAACAAATGTATTTAAGCTTTTTCTTTGTTACTTCTGAATATAATTCTTAATTTTCTTATTGATTCAGAAAACTTAGGAATAACTCACCTAATTTGATAACTTCGTTCTTGTCATATATCTCAATTTTCTTTTAGAGACATCATCAAATAAGTTGACCCCTAGTTCTACGATTTCATTAATTATATTATTTTTTTCCTGCATCTCATATATTGTGTTCCTAATTTTTCTTCCCTAATCATAATTTCAAGAGAAAATTATATTCTCATCACCTTATGATAACCATCCAACCATACTTTTCATCTTCTTCTTGGCTTCTTCTCACTCCAATAGGTTCCTCTTTTTGCAGCAATTGGATTTCAATTTTTTGTTTGGGCCTCACTAAAAGAACCATTTGAAGACCTACCAAACAAGTCTATAATATTCTTCTCCACTTATATAATATTGTTTTTAGATATTTTGTATTTTATTTTAGCCTAGTCTATTATGGATTTATAAATATTTAAATATTTTGAGGTGACTATAATAAAGTAATCACCTCGTATTTGGGGTCATATTTCATCTATTTATTCTTAACAATATTAAGGAATTCCTTATCTTAAAACTAGTGTGAGTTGAAATTGAAATGGGTTGGGGAATTTTATCATCTTTCTCTCTTTGAAAGAAAATAATAACATAATCTAAAGTATGCCTAGTGCCAATATTGGTCCTTAGCTTATGAATTTTCTCCATCACTAAATTATAGACCATAAATCATGGGGGATCCACTCAATTAATTAAACCCTGACATATAACATGCGTTCATGGCATACAAAAATAATACCTTTAATTTGACTACATATTGGAAAATACCTCTAAAAATCAGATTATTTAATCCCCTACCAATATGAAACTAACACCTTCTAAATTTAGATATTGTAGGTATCCATTTTTTCATAAAAAAAATTTATACCCCTCTATTTTTTTTCATTAACTATGACAACCATTTTTTATACCTTCCAATATAAAATCCCTTTACCCCCTATTATATGCTTAATATATAGTTTCCTTTTTCCCTCAATATATATCCCCCAGTATATATTTATCCCCCATTGAAGCCCCTATGCCATAAATATATCTAGCCTTTTGGAGACCCATTACTCATATCTAAAATTCCTCCAAGTTGAGAATAAATATACGGGTTTAGGATAAAATATCTTGAAATTCCTACTTATTTTGATAAGAAATTAGCTAAAGGATTCATGTGACTGGAGTCCCACATTTATATAACCTTTGATTATAAGAAAATAGTTCCAAAGAGTCTATGTTTTAAGGAATTTCTCCCATAAATGATACATTTAAATCTAATGAACATACATTTTAAAGAGAGTGAATCTCATCCCAAACTGTAAAGAAGTCAAATGTATTGTGACTTTAGATTCTATGTGAAATAATGTTTCCATTTTGACACTACCACTCCATATTTTCCTACAAGATTCAAAGTAGTTAATTAGTAATGGTTTAGAAACAAAGATACCAAAGAAATGAATTTATCTGAGCTGTCCAACATGGTCTATTGTAGCATTAATTGTTGGGATTATGGATCCTAGCTAATTTATCAATGTATATTTTTTTTATGAGAGCATAAAACCCTTGTATTGAAATAAAAACACATCATCTTTGAATAGTTTAGGGAAATATTGTTGCTCCAAGAGCTCCATATGTTTTCCTCTACTTCTCCTTAATAATTTGTCTACATGCTTTACTTTGAGCACATATAGAGCAAGGAAACTTTGAGGATCTAAATTTCATCATTGCATTTTTTTCCATTTTTTCCAAAATAATATTTGCCAATTTGTGTTTTCTGTAACTAAATAGCTAAATTTTATAGGATAAAATCATCTTTCTTAAAAAATCACCAATGTTTTCTAAAAACCGTATATAATTTGGATAAATTTGAATATTCAAATATAAATATCACTAAATATATTCTAGTTTCCATATTTGAAATTATTAATACTCTCTAAGGATTCTAAATTTTAAGATAAATATGGATCCTTAATTGTCTTTTATATAGAGTAGGAATTTCCTACCTATAATAAATTGGATTGTGGTTAGCCCTAAATTCAACCCTTATCCACATTTTATGCCAATTCCTTCACATTCCCATTCCAATAGTATTTTAGAAATGAGGTTATAGTGTATCATCTCTTTGATTGATATTTCTTGAGCCTTGGGATCAAGGAAGGTTTTATTGGGAGCTACAATTACATAGCATGGAAAACAACAAGTTTTAGAAGAGGGTAAATATTAGGAAGGGGTATCCCATCATCCATGGAGGAGGATATAATGGCGACAAATGTATTAGTTTAAATAAATTGGTTCTATGTTCCATTAGTTATCAATATTTGGTTCATATGAATATATAAATTTAAGGTTCATTACCATTCTTAAATCACTTTTCTTAGTTTACCGCCCAATAATGTTCCAAGTCCATATTAGCGTTTGGCTATCTTAACAATGAAAAATATCTAGGGTTGATTCCTGTTCACTTTCCTCAAAATATTATTGAAATGAGAGCTTGCTAAGTTTTTGAAAACCTATTAGAACTCACAATTATACTGGAGGGGGTGGGGGTGGGGGGGAATCCATATAATGACAATGTTTACTTATTTAATTCCATTCAAACATTATAAAAAATAAATCTCACAAGCTAAACAAGTAACACACGATAGACGTGGAAACCCTTATGGGAGAAAAACCACAAAAATTATTAATATGGAATATATTGTAGGAACCAAATTTATATTACATAAATTTGCAGGAACCAACCTATAGGAGACACCAATCCCCTATTCTACTTTGAAGGAATTAGCCTACAATAGACACTAATACCATCTGTTTCTTTGTAGGCACCACACTACGGGAGACACCAATCCCCTATACTGCTTTGTTAGAACCAACCTGCAAGAGATACCAATCCCTTAATTAATTTTAGGAACCAACCTCCAAGAAACACCAATCCACTCTATTACTTTGTAGGCACCAACCTAAAGGAGACACCAAGACCTCATGTTGTAATATTTGTAGCCACCAATCTACTTTCTTCACAATATTTCTTAGTTTCTTCTAATTTCACTAAGTATGTTTGTTTCATTTTTCTTCACTAGATCTATTAGTTTCTTCTTCCTTCATCGTCTCTACCTATTGTTTCTTTCTTCACTAAGTCTACTTCTACCAAAACTTGGTGATTTTGGTTGTTTGAAGAATATTTTAGGAGCATTCGGGAAGCAAACATTTCTTCGACAATATATTCAAAATTATAGATAGTAAAGGTCTAAAAAATGAACCATGGGTGCATGAATATATCCTAGTTGTGTCCTCCAAGTTTCATACTCTTAAACATCCCATAACAAAATTTATAGCAAAAATTCCTATCTGATCAATTTGAAGATGATTTTAGAAGCATCCAAGAAGCCTAAATTCCTTTAGCCATATCTCCAAAACTATCGCGAATCAAGGTATGAGAATTGAAAAAAAGGTACATGAATATAATATATATAGCTCCTCCAATTTCCACAATCTAAAACATCACAAGATAAATGTTATAGTAAAACTACCCAACAAGCATACTTGAAGAATATTTTTTAAGCATTCCAGACGCTTAAATTCCTTTAGCCATATCTTTGAAATTATAGTGAATGAGGGTTTGAAACTTGAATTAATGGTAATTGAGGAAATTATCTATAGCTCCTTGAAGTTCCATATTATGAAACACCATAAAAATATATATAGATAGAAACTTCCAAGATGAATCTTTCATTCCATAAATGAAATTTTTTCTTCCACCTTTAGACTCCAAGAATCACCCCAAGATTTATTCTTCAACTCCTCTTCTGACATCATATTTTCTAGAACCTCTCTTTAGCATTCTAATGAATTGAGCTTCTTATTCATCTGATTCGGGGCTAGAGTGATCATGGTCCTTGCATCATTTTTCTTCTGTAATGCTTTGAAAGTTACTTCCCTTAGTATACACTTCACTTTTCCTATTCTCATCTCATATGTAGTAAATATTCCATGTAGTTAATCCATATTCAAGTTTTCAAGGTATTTCATTTCTTTAATATATAAAGACTTTGGATTGAACCTAAATGGAAGAGATGTAAAGAATTTCTAAGAAATTGTTGATTATTCAATATTTTCACCCAATTGTTAATAGTGCTCACAACTTCATCTATTCGAAGGAAAAAAATTGCAATGTCTTCTTATTCATTCATATCTAAATTTCAAAATTTTATTCTATGATTTAGAAGCTTAGCTCCTTTTAGATTTTCATATTCTTCATAGATGCTTTGAAGCTTGTCCAAAATTTATTTAACAAAGTCATAGTGTATTACCCTAACAAAAACCGATTTATCAAGACCATTCAAAATTACATTCATTGTTTTGGAATTATTCACATAATATTTCTTTTCATTTTCATTTGTTGGAGGAATTTTTGGAACTTTATAACATTTTATCATTGAACACCAACCATTAACACCAAGATACATTATTTTTTCCTCATTATTATCTTCTAGAAATTATAATATGATCCATCCAATAATGTAATTATGATTGTGTAAGGTCTATCCCCATTAGCCATGGTCTCTTTGAGATCTACCTTCTAGTGGTTAGACTGCTTATGAACTAATCCACTATGATACTAACTTTGGAATTCAAAATTATACTGAGAGGGGGGGTTGACTCAATATAATGAATTTTTTTACTTATTTGATTCAATTCAAACATCATAAAACCTAAATCTCATAAAATGAACTGTGAAAATTCCTAGATCTGAATCAATCTAAGGAATCCTATTGCAACCAAATAGATTAATTCTCATATTATGTAATTTAAATTACACAATTATTTCTGAATAATACATGAAATACTGAATAAATCATTGAAGTATTATACAATATAATACTCGTGATTCTAAAACAAGGAAACTGAACAAGGAAAATCATTCACACAAATGATACCTTTATTTTGGACTAAGTCCCCAAAAAAACCCAATGCGAGAAAAAAAGTGCAGCAAATATGAGGCTTTTATTATTAAGAAACAAGAATGTGCGAATACATCTATGAATATCCCTAGGGTAATTCAATTACAGAGAGAGATATTGGCAGAAAAATTTGTGAGGATTTACCTCACTTAATCACTGAGTTCCTGGCTGATTCAGATGAAGAAAAAACTATCGTTTGGAGGCATTGTGAAATTCTAGTGTTGTACATTCTAGCCTCTGCGTCACCTCCTTCTAGGCTAATATTTTAGCCCCAGCCATTTCTTTTTGCCTCTGTGGACCCTGAGGAACAACCTTTTTGTGTCACTTTCCGAATCCCAACCTCTAAAACTGATCCACAAGAAAACTTTCTGGAAACCCTCCTTTTCCCCTACACTACTTCTGCATGAGCACTACACAAGCTAGGTTAGATCACCTTTGCCTCTCTCTAGCGAATGCTCCACTAGTTGAGAAGGAGAAAATATCTCTCTCTAGATGCTATCTCTGCCCCTCACGGCTCATATCTCTAGCTCGAATTTCTCAGAAAACTGTGCGCCAGAAATTTTGAGCTCTTAAATCAACTCAGTGTGTCTTTTTAAATGGCCCTTAAGCCTGACTTTATATTCTTCTCGTTGAGGCATCAGCGATAGATATTAGATCTCTAATCAAAGACTAATATTATAACATGAATTTATGTTCGTCTTCTAGATCATTCTCACTCATGTTTTATTAGTACCCTTTGAATATTTAGTTTCCCTAAGTTTAACTTAGGGTCTCTATTGCCTTAGGGTATAGAACCTATTGCCGACAAGTGATCTCAAATATCTTGAAACAACATGAGATATGAATCCACACACTCCCCTTTTTGCATATGGATCATATGAATCTTCTCCTCTAATTACAATTTCCGCTGCTTAGAAGATCCCTCAAATAGGTCATGCAAAACTACCCACTTCTCTCTGGGAGTAACCTTGCAAGCCACATGTGAGAAGATGTGATCCTTGATACAATCAAGGAGCAACCTCTTTTCCTTAGCCATATTTTCCTTGTAATTATTACGTTGATACGCATCCATAGGAATATATACCATGTTTTCCACGAACGCCTTTAGATCATGTTCATCTAGAAGGAACTGAGCTCGTTCCTTCCTGATCATACAGTTGGAGGGGCCCTCCAAATGATCTTGATCACGAAGTCTATGAGATTCCATGTCAATTGAAATCTATCAAATCTGATCTCTCTTCCTCCCTACTGCGCAGTCCCTAGCAGGATTACGCACTCCCTTATGGAGTTGTAAGTTATGTTTCTTCTCTAATGCTAAAAAAATGAGAAAAGTTGAATTCTTAGGCCAGGAAATCACTGAGGAATAATTCCCTCAATATGTGCTCTGACTCCTTCTGACACTTTTCTACCTAGCAAAAACTTCATAAAAATGCGTCCCTTTGTCTTCTATGTGGAGGCTCTGCACTACTTCCTCTGCCACAAAAATATCTCAAATCTGGAATCCCTTCTCACTTTCAACTCACTAAGAGAGAGACAACCATGAAAATATTAGCCATCCTGGCTATAATTGCGCAATCCTTCAATGGATCGTTATGTTGCATTGCAGAAAAAATGACCTTCACTTCAGAATTTATATATGTTCTTCCTGTTTCACATCAATGATCTGATACCATGTGAAAATTCCTAGATCTGAAGCAATCTAAGGAATACTAGTGCAACCAACTATATTACTTCTCCTATTATGTAATTTAATTTACACAATTATTTCTAAATAATACATGAAATATTGAAGCAATCACTAAAGCTTCCTGCACTATAATAATCATGATTCTAAAACAAGTAAATTGAAAAAGGAAAATCATTCACACATATAAAACCTTTATTTTGGACTAAGTCCCTGAAAAAGCCCAATGCGGGAAAACCGATGCGAAAAATATGAGGGTTTTATTATTAAGTAGTAGAAATGCCTGAATACATCTCTTAATAGCCCCAAGGTAATTCAGTTACAAAGATAAATATAGGCAGAATAATTGGTGAGGATTTACCTCACTCAATCAATGAGTTCCCAATTGATCTGAATGAAGAGAAAATTTCCCTGGGGAGGCACTGCACAACCTCTGTGAAATTCTAACGTTGTACCTTCCAATGTTTGTATCAGCCCCTTCTAGGCTTAACCTTCAGCCCCAACCAAGTCATTTTTCCTCTGTGGACCCTGAAGAATAGCCTCCTAGTGTCACTTTCTGAATCTCGGCCTTTGAAACTGATCCACAAGAAAATTTTCCAAAAGCCCTCCTCTGCATCTGCGTTGCTTCTGTATGAGCCATATGCAGTCACTGTGTTAGCCCCTTTCCTTCAGCACATGCTAGGTTATATCACCTTTGCCTCTTTTTTATTGATGCTCCACTGGATGAGAAAATCTCTCTGTCTGGATGTTATCTCTGCCCCTCATTGCTAATATTTCTAGCTAAGATTTCTTATAAAATTATTCCCCCGGAAATTTCGATCTCTTAGATCAATTTAGTGTGTATTTCCAAACATCCCTCAAGACTTTCTTTATAGTATTCTCGTTGAGACATCAATGGTCGAGATTGGATCTCTAATCAACAGCTAATATTATAACATGACTTGATCTCTACCATATAGATCATTATCGCTCATGTTTTATTAATACTCTTTAATTATTTAATTTATGTAAGTTTAACTTAAGGTCTCCATTAAAATAATTAATTATTTTAATAAAACATTAACCGAGTGGGATTTTCACAAACAGTTTTTGGGTCCTTTGGAATACCAATTTCTAAGCCTCTCCACAAAATTTAAGACTTAGGGCACTTTCTGCTACTACAAAAATCAACATGAACAAGTAACACAAGATATACGTGGAAAACCTTACTAGAGAAAACCACAAAAATTATTAATATGAAATATATTTTTGGAACCAACCTACCATTATATCAATTTGTAGCAACCAACATATATGAGACACCAACCCTTCTATTGCTTTGTAGGCACAAACCTACAGGAGACGTCGATCCCCTTTTCTGATTTATAAGCACCAACATACAGGAGACACCAATCCCATATGTTTCTTTGTAGGAAGCAATATAAATGAAACAATAACCCCCTCTCTTTTTTTTATAGGAGCCAACATGGATGAGAAACTAATCCTCTTTTCTGCATGATTTGTAGGCACAAGCCTACTTTCTTGCTTCTTCACAATGTTTGTTAGTTTCTTCTATTTTCACCAAGTCTACTTCTCCCAAAACTTGTTTCTTTTGGTTGTTTGAGGAATGTTTTAGCAACATTCAGGAAGGCTAAATTTCTTCGACCATATCTACAAAATTATAGTGAATAAAGGTATATTGAAAATTGAACCACATGTACATGAATATATTTTATATATATCCTCTAAGTTTTAAAATATAAAATAAGCCAATAGAAGAGTTATAGGGAAAATTACCATCTAATATATTTGAAGAATATTTTACAAGAATTCAGGAATCCTAACTTCCTTTGACCATATGTACAAAAATATAGAAAATAAAAGTTTGTATATTAAACCATAGTAAGAATAAGATATTCTATATAACTCCTCCAAGCTTCACATTTTGAAATATCATTGAATAAAAGTTAAAGTGAATATTCCCAGCTAACCCATTTGCAGAATATTTCAGGAGCATTCATGAAGCCTAAATTCCTTCAGCCATATCTTCGAAATTATGGTGAATCAAGGTTTGAAACTTGAACCATAGGTACATGAAGATATTATATATAACTCCTCAAATTTTAACCATATGAAAACATTACATACGAAAAGATATAGAAAAAATTCCAAGATGACTCATTCACTCCATAAATCACTTTATCACTTCCACATTTAGACTCCAAGAATCACCCAAAAAGTTATTCCTCAACTCCTCTTGCAACCTATTAGGGTCCAAACCTAACCCATTTATTTATGTAATAATACCAAGGGGCCTAGTTCGAGTGATAGTTAGTTAGTTGAGTAAATAAAGATCGTAAGAAGTTATCTGCATTAATAATAATTGTAAGTGGCTGACCCACATTATAGAAAAGGGACCATAATTAGTTATAATGGGACATAGTTAATAAATAAAGTGGTTAACCTATGTTATGCAAGGGACCACTAGTAGTTAGGGTTTTGGATGTCATTAATATATAATTATTCTTATATATAAGGGAAGAATCATTTTGTGTTATTGTAATTGAGCTCTACTCTGTTGGAGGTTTCCCCCTCAAAGAGGTAAGTGAACATTGTATTTTGATTCTCAATAATAAAATATCTTCACAACTTGTCTCATTTCATGTGATATCTCTGTGTTTTGGGATATATTATTTCATATTCCTGGTATTTTGGCTTTCTTGTGGGTCAAGTGCATAAAAAGTGGTATCAGAGCACTTTCCAGGGCCAGGGGTACCTCCAATTTTCAAAGAAATTGTTTTAGGCTTGAGATTTGTTTCGACGTCTTTAAACCACGGGATATGTCATTGAGTGAATAAACCTTCAGATTTTGGGAGGCATGCACACAATAACTACAAGAGGTGATCATGCTTGTTCGAATCCCTTGTAACTCTTGTGGGTACCCCTTCGAGTAGTAGTGCATTAGCCATAATCGAGACTTCACTTCCACGTACCCTTGGGTATATCAAAATCCCCCTAAGATAAACTAAAATATAACCTTAGTTAAGCCATCAGTCATCTTGTTGCTACAATACACTGAGAATAACACTCAGGTAGATTACTCACACGTACAATAGGGTATTCTGGTTGTATGACTAAGGGTATAGTCGATGCTTCATAGTTGGTGCCCTGAAATATTGGGCCGAGTATTATTGTTGGACCCCTATGTATATTGTGATTTGTAGCACGTGACACTCATTTGAGACCATAGTTCCCTCATATATTTTAAGATCGCCCTTACCTTTTTCATCCATATCCGATCCAGTATTTTGGGTTCAAATACCGCTGTCAAGATCAGATCCAACAGTTGAGGTATGCTGCCATTGTACATATTAGATTAACTAGTTGGGGCATTCATGACAAAAATCAGACTCAGTGTGCAATGGGGGTTTTGGGCACCGTAGTCCAGATCATATTTTTGCAACACATTTGGCAGTACCAATACATTGGGGTTTTTGTTACTATAGTACAGGCTTGATTTCCACAGGATATTTGGTAGTATCAAGCTTTTTGGTATTCGACCATTGTAGTATAGATAAACTAGGAGTAAAACTCCTTTCAGAGTAAAAAAAAAGTTTGGGGCCATTTTGTGATGCTTTCAAGATACCTAGCCCATAAGATTCAGGTCAAGGAGCTGATCGTAGTGGTACCATTCACTTGTAAGCCCCTAATTTTTAGGTGATCCCAAATTTTTCCAGTCACTACCTCAAGTGACTCGCATCACTAGATTCCTCAGTTTTCCTCTTTCCATCCATACTACTCTTAAGTAAGCTTGGAAACCATTGACTGGGGATAGTGTATGTATGGAACCAGGTCTCAGGTTATGGCTATAGAGAAGGCATTGGAGAAATACAAAGATCCACGGACCAAGGAGATTGAAGAAAGTGAGAAGAACAGAGAAGAAATTCTCAAGCTAATTATTAAGAAAAATATCTAGATTAAGAAAATGGAGGAGAAGATTGAAGGACTATTTAAAGATTGAGAATCAACTTAGCTTCCCATGATTCCACTCACAGCAGTCCCTATAGCAACTTCAGGTATAGAACCCAGCTCATCATCAACAGCCATTGAGTCTACATCGACAGCATGTGATCCAGCAAGGATAGCACAGGAATTGGCCGCACAAAATCCAAAAAATGAGAAGTAGATGGAAAAGTTTAAGAATTTAGAAACATGGGAGATTAAGAATGACACTCTGTATATGGAGGAAATGCAAGAGTCCCGCAGATTGGGACTCAATATTATGAAGTTATAAATTGAGTTGTTAATGGAAGATACCTTGGCCCAAGCTAAGGTAAGTATTTGGACAAAGATCATCCAATCAATCACAGATATATGGCCATTTATACAAATCACTTTTGAACAGCAAGAATTGATTACCAGATGCAAAACTGTCATAGAAAAAGAGAAAGCAACACTTAAGACTAAACCAACATAAGCCTCAGATATAATAAAGGTGCTAAATTCAAAAATTAGAGAAGAGTTAGAACAGACAAATATTGTTGATAGAACAGCCACCATTTTTTAAATTAAAAAGGTTTTACAGAAGAATAATTTGCTTAGTTATTTGGAGACAAAATGTCAGACTTTGGACATTGATGTACAAAGGTTTCATTTAAAATTCAATGTGTTGAACCAGAAAGGACTACCTGGATTGGTAGCTCCAAGTGATAAGTTGGTTAATCTGGAATACTCAGTGTAAAAAATTTTATAGCATTGCAATAGACAAAGCCAAATTTGCATGAATTAAAGGACACGTAACTAGGAAGGCCTTTCTTGAAGCCTTGGAGTTTGATTTAATCATAAAACATGAAATCAATTTTTTTTTTATCAGCAAGCCAAATTTTGAAAGGTATACAGTGGTGGATGAAGTATTCAGAAGAGTGGTAAATCTAGAGATTCCAAGTCAAGAAAGATGGGATAAACTATGTGAAACAATCGATTAATTTATGATCCCAACAGCATGACAGCACAGCAACACAGCAACATTTTTGGGGGAAAATAATCAATTGTTTCCTTTAAAACAAATACAGATCATTCAGCAGTTTCCTTTTCCTATTATTTGATACTATTATTGCAATCAGTTTTAGATATTTTCTTAGTCATAGAAACTAGTATAAATAACTCTCCATACTAGTCATTAAGGGTTGCACCCTTGGATGAGAATTTTGTAAGCATAAGTGTACATACTTTGGTCATTGATGATAATAAAAGGATTCTGGATTTTTTTCATTCAGCTTTTTCTCTTGTAAGTTTTTTGGTTTTCATTTCATCTTGTTTTCTACATATGTTTAATGTTTATGAAGATAATTAGGTAATAAAAAGTTGTATTTCAGTTTATCTTAAATCCCCTGAGGTTATTATCTATATTAGAGAATGGCCTATTGAACTATATGTTTATGTAAATCCCTCTATGTCAATTAATTATCAGAATCGTCATAATATTAAGTATGTTTTGTTAACATGTCAAACATTGTCTGACAGTCTTTCACACTAATGATTATTAAAACATTCAATTTGAATATTTAATTAAGCATTTCTTCTTAAATTTTTTGCTTTAACACCTGGAATCTCAAATCACTTTTGAAGTAATGCAACAGCCCTTTTTCCTTATTAATTAATATTATCTAAAGTTTAAGCACAATTGTATGCAATTTTTTTATACATTGGTCATATAAAAATTCCAAACTTAAAATAAACAAAAATTTATATATGCTCTGGCATAATTAATTGACCCCAATTATCTCAGAGGACAAAATCAAACTGGATTCGTTGCCGGGGAACGAATTTGATTTTTTTTTCCTTGGGGCAATGATAAATCATATTCCTTTAAAGGTGATTAAAGGTCTATTTAGGTCAAAAAAATTCACCTGGCGACTTCAATGAAACCAAGTTGGCTCCTTCACGGCATACCAGGTCTCATTCTGATTTTGAAATTGTTTTACCTCTATCAGATCTAGAGAGACTGGTAAGACAAGCCTCTTCCAAAAGGAGACATCAAACCCCTTCTTCTACTCCTCAATAGGAGACCACTACAGTTCATGATCCTTTTAGATTTAGAACTATTCCCCTCGATTTAGAGGATTTGCCTTCAAGAGTGCATGAATTAGTATCCAAAGGGGTGGATTTTCAATCTGCTTTTTTAGTTCATTCTTTAGAATCCTATAAACTGCCTCAAGTACCTTCTAAATCCCATACATCAGAACAGGAATTAGATTTACATCTACCTTGATTCAAACCTATTGATTTCATATCCCCTACCTCATATTCTTTTCCATCCACTTTTGCGCAACCATAAGATCTCTTTTCCCTCTATTCAAACCCTTTATTTGAACATAAATAAGGAGAAGAAAAATTCCAAAATTTGGTCATTCGAACACCCTTGAGATCTGCAAAAATATCTTCAACTCCATTTTTCCCTCCACCTTATTTTACCCCTCCATCTTCACTGCCATCTTCCCCTACTTCATATTCTACTTCTACAACCACCACCACTGAATCTTCTTCATCTTCGTCACTAGGTATGGTTGGCTTTAGGCCTATTTTCAAGCAAGATATGTTGCCCTATTACTCGCAAAAATACTTAATGATTTTCCTGCTATATATTTTAAACATCTTCCAATATTCAATGGGGAAACTGGTTTGTCAGTTGAATATCATCTAGTAGAATTTCTAGATTTTGTTGATAACATGAACATAGAACATGAAAATGTATAGATGAGATTGTTTGTGAAATCTTTAGAAGGCAATGTTAGGATCTGGTTTAGATAATTACCAGTTAATTCCATTTGGTCTTCGAAATAATTAACAACTATCTTTAAGAATCAATGGGGTGTGAAAAAGGATCATGTTTATTTCTTGACAGAATTTGAAGAGCTTAAGAGAAATTATGGTGAACCAGTAGTTGATTTCAACAAAATATTTGACAAACTTTATCACAAGATTCCTCCTTATTGTAAACCACCAGTAGCAGCAGCAAAGGTTAGGTTTTCCAAAGCCTTTGAAGATGATTTTGTTTTCATGTTAAGGGATATAACAACCTGTACATTAGAAGTCATGAAAACTAATGGTATTGAGGTTGAAGCAAATAGGTCTTCTTCAGCTAAGCTAAAGGACAAAGTTGAAAAAGCCCAAAGAAAATTAAAATCCAATCAAGAAGCCTCTTCTTCTTCTAAATCCAAAAATGAAGATCAAAAAATAAATGAAATCACATAATTACTTAGAAACCTTTCAAACAAGATTTCTAAAATTGAAAAACAACCTAGAGTAGTCCAAAAAAAAATTGCTAGACCTCAAACACAAACCCAAGTTCAATTCAAGAAAGTTCATCAATTGCAAATTCTTCAGAGACCTAATAATGATCAGCAAGTACCAACACTTTTGTTGATTGATGATCAAAAACCTGATGATAATTATTTTTCAGTCACATAAGATATTAAAAACCTATACAATACATCTGTTCAAACTGCTATTATCCCTATCCCTCAAAATCAAATCTCCCAAGAGGATCAAGAAAATTCTCAAGTCTCCAAATATCAAGCCTTCTCTGAAATTTTAATTGTTGAACTTAACAGAAGGTATGATTTAAGACCAAGGGAAGGTCCTGGAAGGCCTCCTAAATATCCTGTCATAATTTAACTTCAAGTGAAATATGCTTAAACTCAAACTACTAATATTCCACCTTTGAATCAACCAAATGATACTACTCAAATTGATAGAACTGTTTTGACTACTTTTAATGTGGAAAGAGAGTTAGAAAGAGTTAAAATTCCCATTCCACTTTTAGAACTCTCAAAGAATCCTGGATATAAGAATCAAGTCACAAAATGTATCTAAAACTCAGGTGTAGATGTTGAAGGGGATGTTATCGTCCTTAAAGATGAAAAACCATTAGTAATTTTTGGTCCAAGTTTTGATATGATAGATGAAACTATACCACCATTTTATGTAACTTTTAAAGCCCATGATTCATTGCTATATAATTGTATGTTAGATTTAGGAGCCTCACATAATCTGATGCTTAAGGTTATTATGGATCAATTAAACCTTGAAATCACTTGATATTATCATGATCTATACACCTTTGATTCTAAAAGAGTGCCATGCTTAAGACTTATAAAGGATTTAGTGGTAACTCTAGCTCAAATACCAGTGAAAAGTGTAGTCCTAGATATTTTTGTCATTGATATTCCTCCCAAGTTTGGAATGCTTCTTTCAAGATATTGTTGTGCCAAACTATGAGGGAGTCTTCAGATGGATATGTCATTTGCTACAATTCCTGTGTATGGGGAAGAAAATCTTAGGTTGTATAGAAAGGTTAGATTTGTACATACTTTTTGTAAAGAAGACTAGGCTATAAATTATCTCATTTATGCAACTCTCCAATATTTTGGTTGTTTCCAATTATCTTCAAATATTTCACAAAATTCCCAACTTAAAATTGAAGATGTGGTTGAAACTCCTAAAAAAGTTCAAACTGATATTTGGAAATTTTACTTTGATGGATCTTGTACTAAACATGGAGCTGGAGCTGGTGTTGTTTTAATTTCTCCAGAGAAATAAAACATAACCAAATCTTGTAAACTGGATTTTGATGTCACCAATAATGTTGCAGAGTATGAAGCTTTCATTCTAGGTTTAGAACTAGCTAGAAGCTTAAAAGTGAAAATTTTAAGTGTTTTTAGTGATTCTGAACTCATAGTGAGACAAGTTAGGAATATTTGTCAAACAAAACATCCTAGGCTTAGGTCTTACAGAAATGACGTTTGGGATTCAATTTAAAATTTCTTTCATGCATTCAATATCATTGCCATCCCTAGCAATGAAAATATTCATGCAGACTCCTTAGTTGTTTCTGCAATCTCTTTCAAAATACCAACCCAAATGTAGGTACAATACCAAATCAAAGTCAAATATAGGCCATATATTCCAGATAATTTAAATTATTGGCAAATAATTGAAGATTATGAACAGCTTAAATATTTTCTTCAAGCCATTGACGACTATTTTACAAATTGAAGATGATCAATTAAATATAAATGAAGCTGCTAAAGAAAATGAAAACTATGATTTAAATTCAAAAGTGGTTGATCATAATATTATCCAACTACCAAATAATTTCATTCCTAAAGGCCTTGTCCCTTTAGAAAATATATTCAATAAAAATGATGTCCCTAGAAATCCACTATCAATTTCACCAGAGGATGAAATGGACAAAGATATTCATAAAATCAAAATTTATGCATCTTTACCTTCTGGAGTTAAAACTGAATATATGAAACTTCTTAAAAATTATAAAGATGTTTTTGTTTGGTCTTATGCTAAATTAAAAACTTATGACACATCTCTCATAGAGCATAAAATTCCACTGAAACCGGAAGCAAAACCTTACAAACAAAAACTATGAAGAATTAATCGAGTTCTACTTCCTACCATAGAAAATGAACTTAAGAAGCTACTTGATGCCTAAATAATTGTTCCCTTAAGATACTAATACTGGGTAGCCAAATAATTTCCTGTTAGGAAGACGAATGGGGAAATAATACTTTGTGTAGACTTCAGAAACCTTAACAAATCATCTCTAAAAGACAACTATACATTACCCAATATTGACCAGTTGCTCCAAAAGGTTTCAGGTCTTAATAGACTTTCCATGCTTGATGGTTTTTCTAGTTATAACTAGATAATGGTAAATACAGAAGCCAAAGAGAAGCCTTCCTTTACCACTCCCTGGGGCACATTCATGTATTCCAGAATTCCCTTTGGGTTATCAAATGTAGGAGCAACATTTAAAAGAGCTATGGACTTGGCTTTGTGTGTAAGACAAATAATTTTGTTGTTATATATCTTGATGATCTCAATGTTTTTCCTAACTTAGATAGGAAACATTTAAAAAACTTGATGAAATTTTTTGACAGGTGTAGAAAATTCAGGATATCTCTCAACCCTGAGAAGTATTTGTTTGCCATCAAAGAAGGAAAGTTGTTGGGTCACATCATTTCAAAGGAAGGAGTTGTGATTGATCCTAAAAGAGTATTAGCAATCCAATCACTTTCATTGCCAAGGAATAAGAAAGAGATCCAAGCTTTCCTTGGAAAAAGTAACTTCTTGAGAAGATTCATTCCTAACTATGCTGAAATAGTTAAAGGCATAACTAGTATGCTTAAAAAAATCATGAAGTCATTTGGATTATTCCTACTAGACATGCTTTTGATCAAATTAAGAAGGCCATCTATGAAGCACCCACTTTAGCTAGTCCCAATTATTTTGAACCATTTAGTATATTTTCCTTTGCCTCTAAAACCACTCTTATTGTTTTCCTTTTACAAAAAAATAAAGATGGTGATGATCAACCCATATAATTTTTCAGTAAAGTCATGCGAGACGCAGAAATCAAGTATGACATTATTGAAAAACAAGCCTACTCTCTCATTTAAGCCTTAAAATCTTTCAACATGTATGTCCTTCACTCAACCATTACTGCTTATGTGCCTAACAGTGTTGTAAAAACTGTTCTTACCCAACCAGACACTAATGGAAGAAGAGGAAGATGGATCACCCAAATCCTTTTGTTTGATCTCAATATCAAAACTATTAAGCTAGTAAAAGTTCAAGGTTTAGCCAAATTGTTAATTGAATCTAATTGCAAGTTCCTAGGAATAAATTATGTTTTTGAAATCTCAGAGAAGAATACACAAGAACCTTATTCCAGCTCTCATGGGGAGAATAAACAAGAACCTTCCTTAAATGTAGAAGGGGGGAATCCACAAGAATCTTCCCATGATTTTTAAGGAAAGAACACACAATAACCTTCACCTTCAAGTCAAATAGTTCCTGTTCATATTGATGAAAATTTTTTACTATCAGATTGGTATGCAGATATTGTACATTTCCTGATTAACTTTGAGTGTCCGAGTCAATTTTCAAGAAATCAGTGCAAGACACTTAAGTTGAAATTTTTGAAGTATTGTATCATAAATTCCAACTTGTATTGGAAGGATCCTCTCGACATTATGTTACTTTGTTTAACAAAAACTGAAACAGAAGGAATCATTGAGCAATTTGATGCAGGGATATGTGGAGGACACTCTGCTTGGAGAGCCACAACATACAAAATACTAAGGGCATGATTACATTGGCCTACTTTATTTTCTAAAGTAGGAGAAAAAGTTAGAAGTTGCATTCCATGTTAGATGTTTTCTTGAAAGCACAAACTTGCAGCCCTTCCACTAGTTCCAGTGATAGTTTTAGCGCCCTTCTTACAATGGGGACTAGATTTTATAGGAGAGATTCACCGAGCCTCAATTAATCAGCACAGATGGATTTTAATGGCCATGGACTATTTCAAAAAATGGGTGAAGGCCATTCCAGTCATAAATGCTACAGATACATTAGTGATTAAATTCATTGAAGAAAACATTATGTCCATATTTGGATGTCCTCAACAGATAGTAACTAATAATGAAACAGCATTTAGTAGTGTAAAAATGATTGAGTTCTATCAAAAGTATCATATTTTACTACATCATTCTACTCCTTACTATCCTTAAGGAAATGGTCTTGCAGAATCATCAAACAAGATTCTGGTCAAGGTAATTAAAAATAATCTATATGAACATAAGAAGAATTGGGGCAGTCACCTTATCTATGTAGTTTGGGCTAATAGAATATCTCCCAAGAGATCAACATGTAAATATCCATTTCAGCTAGTCTATGGTAAAGAGGCCATCTTTCCTACTGATATGGATTTATGCAGGAACTCAACAGAATACACATATAACCATAAATACAAATATGCAATGGAAATAACACTTCATTTCATTAATATCAAAGAACTGAAATTTGCTCACAGACAGAATGGAATTAAACTAGCTAGGGCGCTGGTAGCTTATCTCTAAGAAGAGATGTGGTGGCTACAGGCCTCTAAACTGTGTTAAAATGAGGCTCGAGGGCCTATTTTTTATTTAGAAACAATGGAAAACTCTAAACGTCCAAAAACCTAACCCTAGGAGATGAAGCACCAAAACCATGGGCCCCATTTGGGTAAATTGGTGTTTCAAATTCCTCGGGGCGCAACTTTGGCATACGATCTCTGTTTTACATGCACCATACCTCGTTAGAAAGATCTATTCGAGGAGTACAACTTTTTGTGTGAGAAACATCATTCCATAAACCCATTTTTCCCAAAAAATGTCGTTTAGGGCCTCAAAACAACTCTAGAAGTTCAGGACCCGAAAAACTGCTAAAAATAGTAAGTTGTGTTGAAAATGAAAAACTAAAAGAACCGATTGTGGCATTTCAAATGGAATAGGTGGGTGACCACCAATATCCACCTGGATCATTAGGGCCCCAAAATGGCTTCGGGAGTGTAGGACTTGAAAAACTGCTAAAAATAGTAAGTTGTGTTGAAAGTGAAAAGCTGCAAGAATTGATGGTGCTGGTCCAAATGGAATAGGTGGGTGGCCACCGATATCCACCTGAATCACCTACAGACTTAGGTTTCCCTAATCTTAAATTTTTACAACAATCTAGTGAAGAACCTAATGATTTCTCTAGAAGGATAAATCATATTATTGAATTGAATGAAAACAGAGATGAGATTCAATACAAGCAAAGGAAATATCAGAATAAGATGAAAAGTATTTTTGATAGGAAGGCAAGGGAAAGAGACTTTATGGAAGTAGATTTAGTTTTGAGATGGGATGCAAGGAGGGAGGATAAAGGTAAACATGGTAAATTTGATAACCTTTGGTTTGGACCTTTCAGCATTGCTGAAGTAAAGGGTAACAATACTTTCATTCTACAAAATTTGGAAGGACAGTTTTATTCATTTCCTGTCAATAGAATATTTATGAAGCATTACATCCAGTACTAAATAATCTGAATAAGATTCAAAATCATAATTGTGCATTACTAGTTTGTTCAAGTTTTTCAGGACTGTTTTGTTTTCACAGCAAAGACTCTATTAGCCAGAGGAGAAGGACTTTGATCTACTTGTTCTCTGCATCCTACAGGAGGAAGCAGTCCCCAGTTGGAGCTGATGTTGTAACATTATTTGGTTTTGTTAAGTTAGAGTATTAGGCAAAATAAAAAATCAAAATTTTAAGTTAGGATATGAATAAAAAAGAGAAAATCAAAAAATGTTTGGTCTATGGGTATTTCAATATTGTTGGAACAGGGTCTCCTACAGGAGCTGCGAAACTAGTCCGTTTTGTATATTTATGATTATATTTAGTCTAACGCAGGGGTTTTGGGGTAGGTCAGAGCCCCTAATGCATTGTAAATGGGTCAAGGATGACCAAGAGTCCACAAACCACGGTTTGTAGACCATTGGATACGTAGACTAAAATAGTATAAGTAGTTGAACCTTTTTGAGTTATAAGACAGATTTGGATTAAGATTGATGCGAATTGTGAATTACTAGATCTGTTTGGGTTTTTGGGAAATGACTCCTGCTAGCTGTGTGCGCGGAGATCATCAGTCCTGCTATGTGCGAACCCTGCTTTTGTGTGCGCAGGTTTGGTTTTTGGGTATGTAAGAGACTTTTTGATAAGTAATATATGCGAAGTATCATGGATATCTGATGTTGTTTACAATTATTAAGGACTCGAATTATATGTGATTCTGTTACGAGCTGCGAATGATATGTGTTTATGAGCTGCAAATTATCTGTGTTATGATAAATGTATCTGCAATCTGATTAAATCTACTACGAATTTATTGTTTATGCTTATACTTGGTTTTCCACACGTGGATGTGAGCCTGTTATATAAGTCTGGTAAAACTGTACTCTGGTTAAACATTGAAAGTCCTGCGAACGACCTCTGACTACGTAGATCTGATAGTTACCAAACGGTTTGACTTACCTGCTCTCTCTCTCAGGGTGCGGAAACCTAGTTCTAGCACCCACGCATACTGCTTCGGGTGAGAATTTGGCCTACACAAGCAGGTCACTACCGAAAGGGCTAGTAGTATAGGGGTTTGTTGGCAAACCTTAACCTCCTAACCTGGGTCAGGACCCCTCAAGCCAACAAATTGTTCCGTTGCCAGGACCGGGAGCATTTTGAGAGAGGGATCGGGTAATGCCAAGTCCGTACTGGAAACCTGAAAGAAAAGAAATTGATGAATGGTTCAAATGGAAAATTTAGGAATTCGCAGTAAAATAAAACCGCAGTAGGAGTTTGACCACTAAAGAGTGGAAAAATAGGTATATTTTCATAGAGATCTACGAGATCTTCTTCATAACTATTGCGATCGAGCTCCAGGAGTGGCTCGCAAGGTTGGTCGAATTTCAAAAGTGTTGGAAGGACGAGCGGGTCACACAGTGGACCCCAGAATTGATCCAATAGTTAGATAAAGCATATAACACCATCACTCGCACTGTAGATCATTGGGTGGACAGCGTGCTAGGAGGATTTGTGACAGAATTTTCCATCAATCAATTCGTCTCCTACTCTGAAGCAGAGCGAAGGTTCTTCAAGGGATTTAGGGGTAAGTTTCTAAAGACTTTACCATTGTTGATTAAGATATTACTATGCAAAAAAAGTATTATGTGTAGCCACACTGAGTGAATGACCGTTGATCCGAACGGAAGTACGACACGAAGCAGCAAATAATCGGACCAACCTAGAAGAAGGTAGATCTGTCTACAGCCCGGTAAGAGAAGCAGTTGCATAGCATCCTCCAGCCACACCACTTTCAAACCATCTTAGGGGTAAGAATACACCTCCACCACCAGAAGAGGACTTGGCTGCGTACATGAAATTGCCTACCTTTAAGGGTGTGGGAGATGAGGACATGGAGTAGTTCTGGTTTGTTGCGGAATCAGTATGGACTGCATAGAATGTAGCCAGTGACATGGTGAAAAGGGCACAGCTATTCCTTGCTTTCGAAGGAAGAGCTTTGGATTGGTACGTGGGATACATCAAACAACATGCAAACTCAACCATCGAAGAGGTCAAGGATGCCTTAAAACAACAGTTCAAGAAGCCTAAGTCCTATTCTCAATTAGTGGTCGATCTAAAGGATTTCAAGCAAGGACCTTATGAATCTGTATGGGAGGCCGATCAATGGTTGAAGAAGGTGATCAGGGAAGGAGGATTTTAGTACGACGACAGACAGCACACGGAGTGGTTCATTGCTATGTTGCTGCCTCACCTACACGTACCTATGGGTCACCAAACTTTCGAATCACCAGAAAAAGCCCTGGAGGTCGCTATGAAGTTAGAAGTTATGCCCAGAGACGATGACTAGCTAGGCATCTAGTAGATCCAAGGACAACTAAAGGTGATGCACATGGATATCTAGAACCTGCGGAAGGAGTGAGGCGCAAAGGCTAGCCCGAAAAGATGGTGCATACGTTGCAAGATGAATGGTCACACCAAGGATAACTGCCTGTTGTTAACAGACTACATGCAGGTTGGGGGACCTAGCCCGTTGCGCCCTAGGGAAGTGGCAGGACTAAGTGGGATGACACTATGGTAAGATGATTACCGCATTGTAGGGCTGCACGACATGAACCACTGTCCCCACCTTGTTTCGTACATACTAGAAATAAAATAGCAATGGTGCAGGTTCTGCAGGTCGGTAGGACATGATGAACAGAACTGTCAGACATATGATTTGATGATCGATCGAGGGAATATATATAGGGTGTAGTTAGACCCATCCTCACCCAGATCGCTCTCAAGCACAGGGGGCTCCCCAGAAAGGGGCAGGGGAGGCGAAAGGGGTGGAAGCGCAGGTTGGGGACGAGGGAAACTCATCTGTTATAACTGTGGAGAGGTACGGCACTTTTCCGGGGACTACCCAAACCCCACAAGACAGACCTGCCATTATTTAAAGCAGCTAGACCATGTGATTGAATATTTTCCATTCTTGATAGCGAAGATGTAGGAAAAGCAGCCGACACCTACGCAGAATGTGCAGAGGGTTAAGGTCGAACTACAAGACAAAGATCCAAGTGTAAATGTGGTAACACACAATGGTATGGCCATCGAGGGGCTTGGGGAGAAAACTACAGTCGAACCTCTGATCCGACCAGCCGTTAGCAAATAGGAAGGGTTGGATCTAAAAAAGGAGAAAGAAATATTTATCACAACTTGCAAGAACTTCGCCGAAGCAGAGGCATCTACTTCGCAGCCACCTGAGGACCTCAAGGCAGATGAGGAGGTCAAACCCTTTTTACAAGCATGTATGAAGCTGATGTGCAACCCGAGGGCTATGGAAAATCTTCAGGCATTGATAGATAGCTGTGCAACATGACCTATCCTCCCTCTGGAAGTCAAGGACATACACAAACTCTATAGGTATAAGAAACGCACCGATAGGGAAATGTGGTTGATTGTGCAAATTGGTGATTACGAGATGGATCAGGTTATTTTAGACCTAGGATCGGATGTGAATGTATTACCTAAACAAACTTGGCAATGAATGGGGGAAAATAAGTTGGAATGGTCCACTATCCATCTGTGTATGGCCAATCAATAGAAGATCATTCCATTGGGAAGACTATCGAATATTGTGGTGGACATCACAAGGGTTAAGGTTCGGGCTGACTTTGAAGTAATTCAAATTGTCGAAGATACGAACCCCTACCCTACGCTCCTAGGCTTGGATTGGGCCATCGATATGGGAGGCATCATTAACCTAAAGAAGAGAAGCATGGTATTCGAGAAGAATGGTACAAGGGTAATAGTACCATTAGATCTAGCGGAGGGTGAACGATACATAGAACCATTGCGTTAAAAAGAGGATGTAGATCACATCTATAAGTTGATTGCGTGAGACGAAGACTGGATCAACCCCACGGTGGAGGTGGTACTCTACTGGGAAAAGGACAGTGAATATTTCTCTGACTCTGATGGGGAGATGGAGAATTATCAAAACTAGTTACATGATGTGTCTTCACTGAGATGTCTTCGGATCATGAATAACTTCCACTGCATCTCCTCAAAGGTAATAGATCTACCTTATTTTGATGTTTCTGGTAATGTTAGGGACTTTATGTAGGCATTTGAAGCCGATGTTCCCAGGGAACAAATGTTATGGGCCCTCAACCTAGCAATACGTACAACCCCTGCACGCTAGTGGGAGACACATAAGGAAGCGTTCTCGGCATGGGAGGATTGTCGAGGCAAGATGATCTTGTGATTTGAGACCCTAGCGGAGGTACGGGTCAAGCTATTCCTTGGCCCAGGGGATCCGCGTGAACACGTGGTTGCATGGATGGAGGCGTGGGACGACCGAACTACAAGAGAGTGGGTTCACTTATTCATTCACATGTTGGATCCAATCCCCACTGCCTGGTACCTGGATGTGGAGCTACATCAACGCACCCGCCACTGGGAAACTTTGAAGAATGACTTTATAGGAACATTTGTATTGATAGGGGGTTTCAAGGTGCTTGACGAAGCTCTGCAGGACATAGATATGTTCGTGTTTGGCAAGACCATCTCTTCTGTAGTATTTGGAACACCAACATGGGAAACGCAGATGTTGGATATTGTCAATTGTCGCAGCTTGGCAAGTGAGGAAGGTGAAGATGATCCGCAGTCTGTCTCTATCCTGGAGTCGGAAGGGGAGCGCACTATTGAAGGACCTCCACTAAAGGAAGTGGATGTCACTAAGCCTCTCAAACTGTGCGAAGTAAACATTGGGATGAAAGAGCACCCTAAATTGGCTAAGATCGGGGACTACTGGGATGAGAATACGATAGGTAAAGTGGCTGAATTACTTACAGAATATCAAGACTTGTTCCCTGCAACATTTTCTGAGCTAAAGGGGATCACAGGGGACTTAGGGGTCATGCATATCACTCTCAAACCTGATGCGTAGCCCATAAAGCAGCGACCTTATAGGTTGAACCCTAAATATAAGCAGAAGGTCAAGGAGGAGCTCGATAAAATGCTTGTTGCAGCAATCATCCAACCTGTTGAACAATGAGAGTGGGTCAGTCCAATGGTGGTTCAAGAGAAAAAAACTAAGGGAGAGATTCGGATCTATGTAGACCTATGCAAGTTAAACCATGTATGTGTTCATGATCCATTCCCAACACCATTCTTAGACGAAATCTTAAACAACATGGGAGGACAGGAAGCATACTCTTTCACGGATGGGTTCTCAGGATACCATCAGATAAGAATCGCACCTGAGGACCACAGAAAAACCATGTTCGCCACTGAGTGGGGATCTTTTCAATATATTGTCATGTCATTTGGACTCAAAAACGCCCCTGCGATCTTCTCCTGGGTCGTTGTCGCAGTGTTCAAAGAATTCATTCACATTTTCCTCAAGGTTTATTTCGATGATTTGACTGTCTTCGGCCTGGTCAAGATAGACATCTCAAACCTGCGCATGATGTTGGATGCCTACTAGAAACACCATATTTCCATAAATATCAAGAAGTGTATCTTCTGTGTACCCTTCGGAATCTTGCTCGGCTACATAGTTTGTCGGCAAGGACTAATGGCAGATCCTGCCAAAATCGCAGTTATCATAAATTTACCAATACCAACCATGGAGAAATAGCTGCCCTCGATCCTTGGAAACATGGGCTACTACAGGAAATTCATTCAAGGCTATGCGTTGATTACTGCCCCTATGGAAACTGATGTTTTGTTCTTTTGGAATGACGAATGCCAAAAGAGCTTCGAGATACTAAAGGAAAAGATGGTCTGAGCACCTATTCTCATCTTTCCGGATTGGGAGAAGGTATTTCATGTTCATGTCGATGCGTCAGGCATTGCTCTTGGGGTTGTCCTTACGCAGCCAGGGGAAGGATATATTGACCATTCGGTTGCCTTTGCAAGTAAGAAGCTCTCTGATGCGGAACGCAACTACTCCACCACCGAGCAGGAGGGATTGGCCATGGTTTACGCGTTGCAAAAATATCGGCATTACTTGTTAGGAGGTCACTTCAAAATGTTCACAGACCATTAATATTTAAAATGCCTAGTCAATAAGCCTATGTCGGGGGGGGGGGGGAATATGCCGGTGGCTACTGCTATTTCAGGAGTATGACTTTGAAATTATAGTCAAGCCGGGCAAGTTGAATGTTGCGCCGGACCATTTGTCCTGAATAGAGAGTGGCGAGGAGCCAACTGACATGGAAGCTAGACTACCTGATGCACAGCTATTTTCTATCAAGGTAGTAGATGCACACTTCGCTGATATAATTTAGTTCTTGACTACCGGGACGACACCTCCAAAGTACTTTGTACAGTGGAAAAAAGAGTTAGTCACCTCGGCAGCAAACTTTACCATCATCGCAGGACACTTATATAAGATGGGGGCAGATGAAGTATTACGGCGATATGTTTTGGAGCATGAAAGGCATGCTATCTTGACCAACGATCATGAAGGAGTAGCAGGAGGTCACTACGCAGGGAAAGCAACGGCACAGAAGATCTTGAGGGCTGGGTTATGGTGGCCAACCTTGCATACTGACGCCCATGAATATTATAAAGGCTGCGATACATGCCAACGAACAGGGAGGCCATCCCATAGAGATGAAATGCCCCTTCAACCACAAATGGCCCTACAAGAATTTGATAAGTGGGCTATCGACTTCATCAATCCTATCAACCCCCCTGGAAAAAAGACAGGTGCGTGCTACATTATTACAGCCACTAACTATGTAACCAGTGGGGCGGAAGCGCAAGAAGTAAAGGATTGTACTGTGGATACCACTGTGCATTTCATCTTTGAACAAATCCTGACCAAGTTTGGATGTCCAAATATTCTCATGAGTGATAGAGGTACGCACTTTGTTAATGAAACAATCCAAGCTTTTACTGAGGAATTATGGATCCATCATGCAAAGAGCATGAAATATCACCCCCAAGCCAACGGCGCGGTTGAATCTTTTAATAAAATCTTGGAGCACACGCTGACCAAGGTATGCAATGTTGATCGTAGCGATTGGGACGTGCGCATCCCGTCGGTCCTCTGGGCCTATCGAACAACCTGCAAGAAGTTAACAGGAAAGACCCCATTTAGGATGTTTTATGGTAAAGAAGTCATTATGCCCATGGAGTATATTGTTCCTAGTCTACGTATCGCAACATTTACAAACATGGCAGAACCAAACGTCATGGAAGAGCGATTAGCACAACTTATGGCTTTGGAGGAAGATCGATTTATTGTGAATTTCCATCAGCAAGTATAGAAGGCCCGCGATAAAGCCTGGCATGACCGACACATTCGCCAAAATACTTTTTCGGAAGGCCAATTGGTCCTCTTGTACGATATCCAGTTTGGAAAGCATCCTGGGAAGTTTCGGCAGCATTGGATCGATCCCTACCCAGTTAAGGAGATCATGGATGGCGGAGCAGTTAGGCTTTCTACCCTGTGCGAAGATATGCTCCCCGGCTACATCAATGGTAGCCGGCTCAAACCGTATTGGATCAAATTACTCTATGGCTAGAGCATCTGTACAAGCGCAGGAGGAGACCCCACCACCACAGTGACTCGGGACGAGTCACAAGATTGTGTTGGGGGACTGTTGGAACAAGGTCTTCTATAGGAGCTGCGAAACTGGTTCATTTTGTATATTTCTGATTATATTTAGTCTAACGCAGGGATTTTTGGGTAGGTCAAAGCCGCTAATGCATTGTAAATGGGTCAAGGATAGACCAAGAGTCCGCAAACCACGGTTTGTGGACCATTGGATGCGGAGGCTAAAATAGTATAAGTAGTTGAACCTTTTTGAGTTGTAAGATAGATTTGGATTAAAATTGATGCGAATTGTGAATTAGTAGATATGTTTGGGTTTTTTGGAAAGGACTCCTATTGGATGTGTGTGCGGAGATTCTCAGTCCTGTTGTGTGTGGACCCTACTGCTATGTGCGCAGGTTGGGTTTTTGGGTATGTAAAATACTTTTTGATAAGTAATATATGCGAAGTATCGTGGATATATGATGTTGTTTATGATTATTGAGGACTCGAATTATATGTTATTCTGTTACGAGATGGGAACGATATGTGTTTATGAGCTGCGAATTATCTGTGTTATGATAAATGTATCTTCAATCTGATTAAATCTACTGCGAATATATTGTTTATGCTTATACTTGGTTGTCCGCACGTGGATGCGATCCCATTATATAAATCTGGTAAAATTGTACTCTGGTTAATCATTGAAAGTCCTGTGAACGACCTCTGACTGCGTAGATCTAATAGTTTTCGAACGGTTCAACTTACCTGCTCTCTCTCTCAGGGTGCAGAAACTTGGTTCTAGCACCCACCCATACTGCTTCAGGTGAGACTTTGGCCTACGCAAGCAGGTCACTGCCAAAAGGGCCAGTAGTATAAGGGTTTGTTGGCAAACCTTAACCTCCGAACCTGGGTCAGGACCCCTCAAGCCAACAAATATTCATATCAATAAAATGTTAGAGGTAGAATGCCCTACAAAATGAAGGCATGAATAAAATGTTTGGAAAGAAAATAAAAAATGGATGCTTTGGCTTTGAAAGAATAATTTTTTATAAGGCTACTTTTTTAAATGTGCCATAAAAATGTTAATTTTTAGTAATTTGTGATTAATTTGCTTAAATAAGCATTAATCCTTGTTTTTTTATTATTGGTGTAAAAACATTATTGTAACCTTGGCGCCTATTTTTTGTAAAGTCACTAAAGGAAAAAATGTCATTTGTCGTTTGTGATAAAGATCGCACGTTTTTCAACGGCATATCTTTTCCCCGCCCAGATCAACAGTGGGGAAACATTTCATATCCCTCTCGTCCATTTCTCGTTAACCCGCGGGGGGGTCTAAAAAGTGGTATTAATGGTGAGCAGGACATCCCTACGTCTTGCCTTCTCGTGACTTCGCACCCCCCCCACCCCGCGAAATCCACCTATCCCTCACTCACGGTTTTACTTCTGCCAACGACTAATTGACCACCGCGCTTTTACCATTATCCATCATCCAACCAATTGTCGCCACCTCATTTTCCCATCGCCACTCGGTCCCTAGCTATTTACCCTATTTGTCCGTTGTGTTCCCGCTCCCAGACCGTTAGCTAGACATGTCATCACACCGCTTTAGTGTCGTTCACTGCTACAGTCACATATCAAACTGTTATCATAAACTTTATGAGCTATATATAAACCCAAGATCATTTATTTATCACTTTTACTCAATTGATCTATTGTTTGATGCAGGCATACAATTTCATTGCACACTGTCATCAAGAATTTCAATTGCTCTCACACCAGATCACATCTTCTCCCCTCTTTCATCAAATTCCCCATTATTTTTCGCTTTTTTTGCCAACATGGCTCCCAAAGGAAAAGCTAAGAAACCAGATTCAAAGGAAAACCCTTCTACTTCCACCCCAGTCGACCTCGGCCATGTCCCTCTTACTAACTCCTTCTACAAGATAGATGACACATAGTGAGAGTTCGATTTCCATGAACTGCACCTGTGGTTGAAGTAAAAGTACCTTGACAGCCAATATCTAATCAGATTATAGGAATCCCTTCTGCCCTTCTTCAGTTTTCCCAAAACCCATGATTTTCTAGACCTGATTATCTGGTGCCAAACCAGATATGATCCTATTAAAAGAGCAGTAGTGGCTCAGAATAGACACATTCTGATTAACATTACTGCTGAAACCATCAATAACATGATGTTAATTCCCCAATCAGACTCCATGAGCATATTTTCACAAGCATCCCTTATGGAACTGTCCCATAAGTTGACCTTTCCCCAAAGAGCCCAAATTTTTTAGACTTTCCTACCAGAAGATTCTGAATTTCCCAAGAGAAATCCACCATATCCATCTTTGATATTCCTTGAAGCCTCTAGACACATTATTTCCCTATTTTCCTATCTCTTAGGTTACCAATATGATAAAACAATTAATGAATCCATTTTTGGATTCTTTTCTATATTTAATAAAGATCAGCAACCTACTTACATGTATAATTACAGTAAATTTTTAGCTGATAATATACATGAGAATTTTATGAATTTAACTACATAGGGAATTTTCAAGTACAGTTATGTACTTTTTCACATGTTTCTTTTTCAGTAGGGAGACTCATTTCCAATCACACTCAACACACAAGATGAACAAGGAGTCAATCAATCAGTCATCCATTGAACTAAAATTTTTAGAGTTGTTTCACCAAATTTAACTTCTCAGAATTCATCAATACATTCATACATCTTGTGGCACAGCTCCTCAGCAGCCATACAGAGCCTATAATTGGTGAAGAAATAAAAAGGATTCTACATTTAAGTGATCAAGTTAAGACTGGTGACTGGTATTTATACCATAATTACACAGAAATAAGGATATATAGTTGTGAACTTGCACCATATAAGTTGCCAAAGTATTTTCCAAAGATAATTTTCACTTTGGAATATATTAGGAAGATGATCAGCATGGATGGCCTTCATTTTGTATCAGGGAAGAGAAAGTCACAATTTAAGATCAAATCTAAAATTGGCTCATTTATCCGCAACACCAGATCAGTTGGTATTGAGGAAGATACATTATTAATGAAAATGAATTTGCAGTCCAGTTTTACCTGGTCTTATGACCCTTTTGGTATCATTTCAATTTTAAGGGTTGAATTAAAAACAACTCCTTACAATCACACTCCAAGACTAGAAATAGAGAAGTTTATGAATTAGGAGCAATGGGCAGAAAATACACTTCAAGAGGCAGAAGAATAGATTTTGTCTACCTCTACTATACAAACTCTAGTTTCTCAGACTAAACAACAGAAAATGGTAAGAGAAGAAACTCCATCTGCTGTGAATCTGATTAAAGAATTCATAATTCAACAGAAGAAACCAAAGATTATCTTGATAGTCTCTATAGAAGAAAAACAGCCAGAAATTATTGATCTTGGAGATGTAGAGGTTTCCACATCAGTAGGAACAAGTGTTCCTAATACTCCTCCTACACCTTCACCTTCTCAAGAACCTCTGGAGATCATCTAGACTACTGGAACCAGCTCACCTGATGATCAAAATATATTTTCAAAATTCCTGGGGATTAAGCAGAATAATGAGACACTTACCTCAAATGTCTACAGCCAATTGTGGAAGCATACCTCCACTTCTCAACACAGAGTTCTCTCTTCTTTTGATAGTGAGAAAGGCAGGATGAAAATGGCCTTCTTACAATCTCAAGTTCCATTTCCAAAATCTCCATAAAACTACAAGAAAATGATATTTTCATTTGATACCAATCAAAATCATCGAGTAGATCAAATGGATATGCACAAATAGTCTGGTGAGTTGATGTTTTCCACCATGACCACTACAACCATGTATATGTCTAAGCTTAGGACTACTTTATCTGATGTTCAATATCATCTTAAGATTGAAAATTTGTCTTCTTTAGATAAGAACAACAAACTAAATTCTTTGGAAGACCTTGTAATTAAAATTGGATATGATCCAAAGGATTGTCAAGAGGTAGAATAAATCCTTAAAAACAAAAATACAGACATTGCAGCTCTGCGAAAATAGTTAAAGTTTCCTTCTACATAAGATCCACAGACTAAGGAAATTGAAGAAATTGAGCAAAATAGAGAAGAAATTCTCAAGCTAATTATTGAGCAAAATATCCAAATTAATAAAATGGAGGAGCAAATTGAAGGACTAATTAAAGAGAAAGAATCAGCTCAGCTTGCCATGATTCCAGTCACAACAGTACTTATAGCAGTTGTAGGTACATAACACAGTTCATCATCAATAGCCATTGATTCTACATCAACAGTAGGTGTTCCAGCAAGGATAGCACAGGAATTGGCCACACAAAAGCAGGAAAATGAGAATCTGTTGGAAAATTTTAAGAATTTAGAAACAGAGAAGATTAAGAATGACACTATGTATATGGAGGAAATGAAAAAGTCCCACAGATTGGGACTCAATATTATGAAGTTAGAAAGTGAGTTGTTAATGCTAGATACCTTGTACCAAGCCAAGGAAAGTATTTGGATAGAGATCAGCCAATAAATGACAGATATATGGCCATTTATACAAATAATTTTTGAATAGCAAGAATTGATTACCAGATGCAAAGTAGTCAAAGAAAAATAGAAAGCAACACTTAAGACTAAGCCGTCAAAAGCCTTATATATGATAAAGGTGATAAATTCAAAAATCGGAGAAGATTTAGGACAGATAAATATTGTTGACAGAACAGCCACCATTTTAGAAATAAAAAATGTTTTACAGAAGAAGAATTTTCTTAATCAATTGGAGACAAAATGTTAGACTTTGGACATTGTTGTACAAAGGTTTCATTCAAAATTTAATGTGTCGAACCAGAAAGGACTACCTAGATTTGTAGCTCCAAGTGATAAGTTGATTAATCTGGAAGAATATTTCAAAAAATTGTATACCATTACAATAGTCAAATCCAAATTTGCAGGAATTAAAGGACACATAACAGGGAAGGCCTTTATTGATGCCTTGGAGTTTGACTTAATCATAAAACATGAAATCAAACATATGCTTATCAGTAAGCCAACTTTCGAAAGGTATACAGAGGTGGATGAATTATTTAGAAGAGTGATAAATCTAGATATTCCAAGTCAAGAAATATGGGATAAAATATGTGAAACAATCGAGTAATTTATGATCCCAATAGCATGACAACACATCAGCATTTTTGGGGCCAAATCATCAACTATTTCCTTTAAAACAGTGATATATCATTTAGCAATTTCCTTTTCCTATTATTTGATATTATTATTGTAATCAGTTTTAGATATTTTCTTAGTCATAGAAACTAGTATAAATAACTCTCCATATGAGTTATTAAGGGTTGCACCCTTGGATGAGCATTTTGTAAGAAGAAGTATACAAACTTTGGTCATTGTTGATAATAAAAGGATTATGAATTTGTTTCATTCAATTTGTTCTCTTGTAAGTTTTCCAGTTTTCATTACATCTTGTTTTCTGCATATGTTTAATGTTTATGAAGATAACTAAGTAAGAAAAAGTTGTATTTCAGTTTATCTAAAATCCCCTGAGGTTATTATCTATATTAGATAATGGCTTATTGAATCGTTTGTTTATGTAAGTCCCTCTATATCAATTAATTATCAGCATCTTCATAATATTAGGTATGTTTTTTTAAGATGTCAAACATTGTTTGACAATCTTTCACACTAATGATTATTAAAACATTCAGTTTGAATATTTAATTAATCATTTCTTCTTACTTTTTCTGCTTTAACACCTGCAATCTCAAATCACTATTTGAAGTAATGCAACAACCCTTTTTCCTTATTGATTAATATTATCTAAATTTTAAGCACAACTGTATGCAAATTGTTTTATACATTGGTCATCCAAAATTTCCAAACTTAAAACAAACAAAATATTATAGATGCTTTGACATAATTAATTGACCCCAATTATCTCATAGGACAATAGGGAGCAAGGAGAAGACTCGGATCTGAAAGTATGTTTACATATATGCTTGATTGATTTATTCATTGCAAATTTCTAAGTAACTAACAATGATATATCTATGGTTATAATAAATTTTTCAAAATTCTATAGTTTTCACAGTAAACGTTGCATAGAGTAAAGTTGTGTTTGTAGTGAAATCTTTCAGATATGTACGCACATTTTTCGTTGGATAGTCACATACATACGCTAATCTAGTTTTGTATAGTCATGTATAAATTATGTGAATTTATTTTGTATGCTGAGATATGTACGTGGGTGTTATGCATGGTTTTCACGTTCATACATTGATACGTTTCATGTATATCGCATATATGTTCTAGGGTTTGCAATGTTGATAAATAATGACATTTGATGAGTTATGTTTTTTTTGTTGTTGTATGTCGATGAAGTCTTGATCGTGTTGATCTCTGTCTGACAGTATTTATTGGGCTCAATTTGGAATGGAATATTGAATTTTAGTGATGCTACTGTTTGGTGATATGTGATTGGTTCAGTGAAGGGTTCAATACTTGATTCAATGGTTGGTTCAATGTTACAGTCATTTAGTTTGACAATATTTTTAGTTGTCAATGATTTGAGATCTGTACAAAGGTTTTATGCAAAGGAAGTGCATATATATGCAGGGTCTATTAAGAATGGTCACGTCATATTCTAATGTTTATTTGTTCTGGTTGAGTTATGCATTCAGTGGTTTGATGCTTCAGAGATTCAATTGGTTTACAATGCATCAATGATTTCAAATTCAATATTTTTGTTTGTCATATTGGTTTGGGTTATTGTTGGTATGGGTCCAGTGTGAAAATATTATGAAAGGTGGCCTACAGGTTTGATGTTTTGAGTAAGGTGGATCCATCTGAAATATTATGAAAAGTGGTCCACAAGGAGCTGAGATTTGTAGCCTTCATAAAGGGCGTAGGAGTTCCCTTTTAGTAAAAGTTGGTAAAATGAGTTTAGGGGGTTGTAGCTCCCTTCTAATGGGTGTTGCAGAATGAGTCGAGGTTGTAGCCTCCTGCAAGTGGGTGCCTTCATGCTCGTAATAGCCTGCATCATTACAAAATTGTAAGAATATTTTCTTTATATAATAAGAAAGCATACAGAGACGATGACAACGATGGTTTTCTCCCACATTGGGTTTCCACCTAAAAATCCTAGTGTTCTTATGTGTTGTTGTATTGTTTTGTTGCTTATGTGTGATGATTTATTCTTCTCTTTACTGCATACTATATGTTTGATGAAATTAATAATGCACTAGTTAAAGATAAAGAACTGATAGAACTCGAAGAATTAGTTAATTGGATATACCTTGTTTTATTTCACTAAATTTGCATACATATGATATTTTCATAAATGACAGCAGTGTACAGAAATTAAAATATGAAATAAACAAGTTAAAATGAATTTAAAATATTGATTCACCCCCACCCCCCCTCCCCTCCGAGTAATTTTCCCTGCACTGGCAACTTGCATTGTCCTCCTGCAATGAAAACTGGACTGCGTAGCTCTACATTGGGAATCTTCTTGCTAGAACTACACCTACATCCTGCAATTTATTCTGTCACTGTCTCTCGAGTGCTGACTACAACTAGTTATGCATTTTTCACCTAAATAATTGCTTGCACCTGTTGACACTGAACCTGCTACTATGATACTATGGGCTCCTGTAGCTATTACACATCATTTTGTCACCAAGACATTTGACTGTCATTATGGATATATCACCATCCATATCATTACATGTTCCTGAACCAATTATGTTCCTGAACCAATTCTTGGAAACTAGAAAAAATCTCTTTAAAATCTTTAAAAGATTACATGTGCACTTTTTGTGACTAATGCATGTGCATGCACTGATACTTCTTCTATTAGCTACGGTGATCACCGCTCTGTTCGCCAATAAAAATTTCCACCCCCGTAAAAGGAAGTAAACATGAAAAAAGTAACTTCTAGAAGCCTAGTTGGTCTAATATTCTCCCAACTGCAAGCCTCTAGAGTCGCGCCAGTTCAAGCTATATCCCTCTACTCATGAATCTTATCCCTTGGCTAAAGAAACCCTAATCCCGTCATTGGAGGATATCATCCCTCTCTTGATGGATCTGAAACCTCCTCAATATCTCTATAAATTGAGCTGAATTTTCAGGTTTAAGGTTACTAGTACTTGGAGGATTTTGTACTGGTAATTCATACATTCTAAATTGGTAGTGTTGGTTGTACATTAAATATCACACCTTTGTACACAAGACTTCATGCTAGTCGTTCTAGAGATGAAGGCTTGCCAAACCGAGGATATGATTGCGCAGACATACAGGAGAAATATGTACAACATTAAGGCTCAGGTTGTAAGATTTCTCTTTTTGATTCCTGATAATACATATGGATCTCTTTTTCTCATTGTCTTGTTTCTAAATTCATTGAAATGATGTCAATACTTATACTACTTGATCACTACGTTGAACTGGTATTTATGATTATTATATGTTGCGGGTGCTTTGATATTTTGTATTTTTTGTGATTGCAAGTTCTTCTCAGCATTGAAGGATTGATTTGGATCAAAAGGCAAAAGGCTACATCAAAAGTCTCAATTGAAAGGTAGGAGCATAACCTCCTCATTTCCAAGTTATAATATTCTAGAATGCTAATAGGTTAGAGAAAGAGGAATTCAAATGGTTGTTTGTTTCTAGTTACCTATTGGGGTAATAGGGAGATCGCTCTTGTCCACAAGAGGGATTAATCCGTAAAACAAATTGGCGGCGCTGCTGGGGAAGACAAGCTTATTTTTCCTTTGATTTTGTTTGGTTTGACATTCTAGCTTTCCTAGTTTGACTTTTCTGAGTGTGGTTGGGTATATAACTTTTAGATTATCTAAACTAGAAAGCCTTAAATTTGTTTTTTCCAACTTTTCTCTACCTTGCGTGGTTTTCTTTAGAAAATAGAGTGCAAAACTGCGCAAGTTTTCATTTTAGTTCAGTGCGCATACGCACTGGTTTGCACTGAAAACCTGCGCACCTAAAGGGAAATTTTGAAAAAAATAATATTTTCTCTTCCAAAGTGAGATAACCAATTTCTTAAGGTTTAACCTGATCTATACCAACTCTCAAAGTATGTTTATGAACTCTTCCTTAACACCTTAGAGTCTTTTTTGATAAATCATCATTTTTGCATAATTCAGTTAAGGTTTTCCCTAGCTTGATGTATTGCTCTTTATGGAAAATAGATTCATTGCCAAAGATCACCAGTTTTATGTTATTTCCTTCTTGAGAAACTAGGATTCTTTCCATCCTTGCTTGTTTGAGTATTTGTTTCTTAATCGTTTTCAAAAAGGAAAAACTTCTAGATTACCGAAGTGTGATTTGTCTCAAACTAGTATTTTATGATTTCATTTCTTCTAGTTCAAGTGGAAAACATTTTAGTTTGATTTCAACTAAGAGAAATTATTAAAAGACACTCATAGGTATCTTACTTAGGATTGTTAGTTACGATATTTGATTTTATTTGAATTTTTTACATTTTTTAGGGTTTTTATAAGTTGCTTTTCTTTTGAGAATTGTTTGTTCATCAAAATTGTAGTTTTTGGCTTTGTAATCAACGAAATTTTTCATCAGAAAGAGATATTGGTCATGCTTGGAAATGAAATTTTTTTCTTGATGAAAAAGAAATCTTATGGGAAGTTTTAGGCAGCTTGCATTTTCTGAGTCTAAAAGTCCTTCAACTTTCTCTTAAATTGAAATTCATCAAAATAAAGAGTTGCATTTTCATATTGATGCATTTAGAGTATTTTGAGTCAGGTCACAATATCATCAAGTTTCATCTCCATACCCCTCTATGAAAATAACATCCAAATCAATACAACGCTTAATAAAATTGATCTATATATTTTTTTACATTTTCTAGGGCTCATTCCTTAAATTTAGCTTAGGGATAGTGCTTTGGAATACGTTTTAATTAATGTTCCAATGAAGATAAAACAAACAAGTAGCATCTTGCAATAGGGAAAACCCAATTGTTGCATTTGTGCTCTAAGAAGCTCTTCTTAAAATATTCAAGCACGAGGTCATGTCGCATCTTGCAATAGGGAAAACCCGATTGTTGCATTTGTGCTCTAAGAAGCTCTTCTTAAAATATTCAAGCACGAGGTCATGTCGGATCCAGTGGGGTAATTGTACCTACTTCATTGGCAAAGATAGAAGATGTGCACGTAATACAAACGGTAAACCTTGGATTAACCATTGTCGAAGAGCTTGGGATCACTTATTAGCAATCCTTGGATTTACCATGTCAAGGAGCTTTCAAGGGGATTGAGCTTTGGTACTCTGCCCTTGCGTGTATATCGGTCCACAGACTGTTCCCCTAGGTTCAATTGTCTTAATTGGTGACCTTAGTGACCATAATCTTTAGGATTTTTCCCAAGGTGATGGTGGAGGGAAAGTCTCACTATACCTGGAGCAGACGTTGACTAGACTCACTTGGACTTTCCAGAGGGTACTCTTCACTTCGAGATGGCATAGTGAAGTTACTTGCACCGAATTGTTTCAATAAGCAGGTTGTCAGGGTAACTTTTCCAACCGCCAGTTTTCCACATTAATCTCTGTGATGTTGGATTTCATCACCAATTAGTGTTTTTATTGTGGAAACATATTGTTTGTGTGTGGTTTGTCTCTTATATTTTGTATGTGCATGTTCATTTGTTTGATTTTTAAATGCCTTAGGTGTGATTCTTTTGAAATTTTTTGACTTTGTGTGTTAAAGAAATTAATTGTGGCTAAATTACCGAGACATTCACATGGAATTTAGGGGAAACCCCTTGAATATACACCTAGTCAATTGGAAAAAATAAAAACTAAAAGAGTTCAATCATTGGGAATCGGGTTAATTGAATAAGCAGAAACATCCATTGTAATACATCCTGATTTCGAAGTTAATCAACCTCAGATAACTGAAAAATATCATGGAAAACCAGAAATTTCTGAAGTAATTAGAGTTGAATCTATTACTGGTGAGTTTTCAGATACACAACTCACTGAACCTAAAATATATGAGCTTGAATCTGATTCCACTTCATCTGAGTCACCTTCGTATCTCATAGCCCCGACTCCTGGTCATACTCATTCACCTCGAGTAAAGCTTCTCATCACTGAGAATCTTCCTCCTGGCCTAATTATCATTGAAGAGATATCTGATGTGGAAGAAGATATTACACTTCCCTCTCGTCAAGAATCTCTAGACCTAAGGTTTACTGAATTGATCTACCCTTTCATTCCTTTTAGACCAGATCCTTGGTATCATCAATTTATTGATTTTCTACATAGCTCTGGTTACACTCAGTCACCATGTCGAATACCATTCTACTCTTTACCCAGAAATAGTAACACCACTTCTCAAAGCATGTCTACTGAGTCATCTATGTTTTCTTCTTCACCGACAACTTTTTGTATGGTAGTCCTTCTGTTCCTGTTGGGCACCAGTCGCTTTCTGGCATTTTCTGAGGAGCATCTCCATTCTCCAAAACTTCTACTATGTCAACTCGTTTGTTTGATTCTACCACCAAACCTTTGACAAAGGAACATGTCTATATGTTTATCGGGAATACCCCTCAAGCTAGCTCACAAGTTGGTTATATAATGCCTGGGGGGTAGCAACCTCTCTAAGGGCAGAAATATTTTGAAGGACAACAGATTTTTCAAGAGCAATCATCTTTTCAAGGACAACCTTTTACTAGAACCTATCCCCCGGTTGTAGGGAAAAATATTCCTGGTAATTATCAAAATTATGTTCCAATGCCTCAAACTGGTTATGGTCAAACTTATGCATTGCAACCTTCAATGGGAACTCCTTGCCCAAGGAAAAATGCTATGTGGAACCCTTTGTTTACTCAATAATATTTTCAACCTACATTGCAAGTACCTTATAATCAACCTTCTCAGTAAGCTGGAAAATTTGGTTTTACCCAAGTCCAACATCATGTTCAAGGAGCACTTCAAATTACCCACAGGTATCTATGCCAAGTGCCAAGTACCTAGCAAGTTGGTCTGAGTACTCCTAGTACTCCTATCTAATCTGTTGTGCAAAATTTTGTTCAACTACCAAGTACACCTATCTCGGGAGTTTCTCATATCCCTATTGTTACAACCCTTAAAATGACAATGCCAACTATTACACAGGTTATTCCTCAGATTTCTACTCATCAAAATGACCTACAGTCCAGTCAATTCCTTAAACCTCTATAGGACAACCTAGTGCAACAATGCTACAAACAAGTCTACCTTTTACAGGTCAAACTTTTCAAGGGCAACCATTTGTTAGTCAATCTATTCAAGGGAAACCTTTTACAAGACCAACTATTTCGGGACAACCTTCAGCAGGACAACCTTTTCAAGGTCAGTTCGTTCAAAGTCAACCATTTCAAGGGAAATTACAATATGGAAAAATGGGACAAAATCCAGTTTATCAGAGCCAACCATACCCTGGCTATACATATAAAATACCAACTCAACCTCAACTTGGTATGGCTAACCCTAAATACCCTGGAGGTATACCAATTCCAACTGCTCATACTATCCCATGTTTTCTTGGATATCCTCCTCTAGGTACTAGCATTGTCCCTCAAGGTTATCAATTCGCTCAGAAAGACCCTAACCGGCGATTACCATTCATTGCAACTTTGGATTTACCGGATTTGTCACGACTAACGGATGATCCAAATTATTATCTTCTGTTTTCGCCAGCAATGCCTACTAAGTTTCCCAGTGACATTCCAAATTTTGAAAGTAAATCAGGAGAAGACCCCTCGAATCATGTGATGATTTATCATCTTTGGTGTGCATCCAATTCTTTGATCGATGATTCAATATGTTTGAGACTTTTTCAAAGAACATTGGTCGGCTTAGCCGCAAAGTGGTACATTGAGTTACCATGAGTCTCTTTCAAAAATTTAAATTCCTTAGCAACAGCCTTCCTGACTCATTTTCAATGACCAGTCCGTTATGATAATGGCATGGAAATTTTGACTTAGTTAAAACAAAGTACATTTATATACATTTCATATCACATACACGAATGGCGATGTACAAGCCGCTTAATCAAAGTTTTCATTCTAGATAAAATTATGGTTGAATGGTTCATCAAATCATTACTTCCTAAGATTACTGAAGATGTAGCTAAAGGAGGCATTGTAGCAGAAGATCAAGTCATCGCTCAAGCCCAGTACCTGGACCTTGTTTACATACAGTCTGGTACTTTTTATGAAAAAATCCTGATTTACCACACCAAGTTCGACTCACTGCAATGCCTTCCAATTCTCATGCCGCAGATGGTGTAATCGGTACAGATGATAAGTCAAAGGGTAAGAAGAAATCATCTAAATCTACTTCTCCAATCATAACTTTACCAGATTCACCTAAAGGAGATCCTTCCCTAGAAACTTCTGCTTAGATTCATGTTGTAGACTTATATACAACCAAAGTTAAATCATCTAGAAATAAGATGAAAGGGGAGGGTAAAAATAAACAAAACAGTTCCCCCAAAGAGAAAGCAAAAAAAACTGAACCATTAGACGAAAAAAGAAAACCTCGTTATCCTTGTCTTATCTATGACGAGTATAACTACACTAAAGGGTGCCTGCATCGGGCCAAGATATCCAAGTTTTCAAAGGTTCACCCACACTCGTTGTCCTTAAAGATCTATTTCCATCACAAGACATCAAAATGATCGGATCTTCTTCCAATTCATCGTCGGATATCCTGATGATTTCCCAAGTCATGGTTGCCATATAATCTCAAGACTATGGATCTGAGAGTCCTATAACTGGAAAGAAAATTGAGTCAACCAATCAACCTCCAGTATCAACTCCTCCTATTTTCGAACCATTACACATCTAGAAACCTAATCCTAATTTAGGGATTAAACTGCCTGCCAAAGGTTGACTTCAAAAAATGGCTTTCAACCCACATGTGAGAACCACTTAGAATTACAACATTGTTTGAATATTTGGCCATATCCCCTTCAGTAATGTCAGCCCTCGAGGTGCTTCAATCTTTTCCATCTCAGAGGAAATTACTTTTATCAGTGATAGGAGTAATTGATCCTCAAGACTCTAATCTCATTGTCTTCAATCTCAAGAAATTTGTACCTAGAATCCCACATCAAAAGGCTTTTCAAATTCCAGTTTTATTCAAATATAGGCGAGTTTTTCACACAGTAATTGATGAGGGAGCATCTACATGCATTATGTCCTTATCTTGTTTGAAAACTCTTGGTTCTCCACCAATCAATCAGTCACCCACAATTCTTAAAGCATTTGATGGAAGAGGTTTTCGCTCATTTGGAATACACCATGATTTTCCTATAGAGGTAGAAGGAAATTGTAACACTTGAGGTGGAAGTTGTTGACGCCCCTCTTGATTACAACCTTCTTCTAGGTCGAAGTTGGTCTTATGCTATGACTTATGTGGTTTCATCAGTCTTTCGAATGATCATTTTTCCTCATAAAGGAAAGATTTTTAAAATCGATCAATTGTCTTACTTCGCTTTAGACCCTACCTCTACAAATAGTATCCAACATGTTATAAAAATGGTTATCCTTTATGAAGATGTTGGGGTAGGACTAGTTAAATATTATGCTCTTGTGGTAAATTTCGTTATACCTCCTCCTAACGTACCTCTAACTATTATCAATATCAACATGATTACATCAAGCACAATGCCATTTGATGACACATGGAATGTGCCTTTGGAATCTAAATTGGACTCCTACGGCGACGAGATGCCTTTAAGTCCATATGAATTGGCATATGTAGCAGTACAATCATTTTCTGACATTTCATCAACTAGTACTGATCAAATGAATGTGGTCAGTAAAGATTTTTCTTTATCAAGCTCAGCCATGACATCATTTTCTGATTTTTTTCAACAAATGTTTTCAACTGATGAAAATATCTGAGAAATATTGTCATTGGATGAATTACCATGGGATGATCTTCATCGTCGATATTCTTTGTTATCTGACCTTGATATACTCGAAAATGACTTTTCATCCATATTTTCGATTGATTATGTCGAGGAACCTCAAAATCCTATGTCCATTCTTCATTCGGATTCTGAGACAAATTTAGGAAATATTTCTGCCACAATTCCCATTGACATATCAATCAAACCTAGGATAACAGAAAACATTCATATAGGCGCTTCTTGCTCGTTTGAAGAGATAAACATGTACAAAGCCCTATTTCAGGAATTCTGAGATAGGTTTTCCTGGTCTTATGAAGAAATGTCAGGTATTGATCCTAAGATTATGATTCATGAAATTAATACATATCCGTATGTTAGACATATTAGACAGATATTACGTCTGATACATCCGCGAAAAGTTGTTGCGATCATAAGTTGAAGTTGAAAAACTACTTCGAGCAGGATTTATTTATCCTATTCCTTTGACGTATTGGGTATCTAATATAGTTCCAGTGACCAGGAAACACGAGACTATCAGAGTATGTGTCGATTACAGGGATATTAACAAGGCTTGTCCTAAAGACAATTATCCTACCCCTTACATCGATCAAATTGTTGATGATTGTGCTGGAAACGAAATATTTTCGTTTATGGATGGGCTTTTTGGCTACAATCAAATAAACATACTCCCTGTTGATTAGCCCCAGACAGCATTTTTATGTCCATGGGGAACATTTGCATACTACAAATTACCTTTTGGACTGAAAAATGCTAGCTCACCTTTTCAAAGAGATATGTCTTACGCATTTCACGATATCAAACACGTTGTGCAGCCCTACTTAGATGACTTACCTGCTCATTATTTACACAGACAAGATCATCCTACACATTTACGTGCCATATTTTTGTGATGTAGGAATTACAACATTCGTTTGAATCCACACAAATGTGTATTTTGTGTACAACTGGGATGCTTACTTGGGTTCATTACTTCAAAGGAATGCATTCGTGTCGACCCGTTGAAGGTTGAGGCTATTGTTAATTTACCACCTTCTTCCACTCTTCACCAACTCCAGACTTTGCAAGGGAAAGAAAAATTTCTATGTTGTTTTATCCCGAGCTGTGCAGAGTTAACTAAAATTTTCACTCGGTTATTAAAACAGGATGTTCCATTCATTTAGGACGAGCTTTCCGATAAATTTTTTGATGCACTCAAACACGCGTTGACCCATGCACCATTGTTGTATCCGCCTGATTATCACCGAGATTACTTTTTGTATCATTAGGGGAATTTTGAGTTCTAAAATGGGCCTCATAAGAAAAATGTACAACCAAAATAAACTTTATAAGAACCAATTGGATTCAAGATGATGTTGTCAACCATGGGGGATGATTCACCATTTTTGGAGTAAAAAATTTAAAAGAATAAAAAATAATAAAATAATAAAACTACTTTTTCAAATCGTATTTTCAACTTATCTCCCTAAGTTTTTATTCAAATTTCGAGCGGGAGTACTTGTTGGATGAAAAATTTAATTTCTCATCCAAGGAGCACCCATGTTGCATACTTTTGATGGACCCTCCTACACGAAAAAATAAGAAATACATTAAAAACGTGATTGAAATCACGTTATTTTTCATGTTGTAGGGTCCATCGAAAGTATGCAACATGGGTACTCCTTGGATGATAAATTAAATTATGCATCCAATGAGTGTTCCAGCTCAAAATTTGAGTAAAAACTTAGGGAGATAAGTTGAAAATACGACTTGAAAAAATAGTTTTATTATTTTATTATTTTATTATTTTTTCCCTCTAAAATTTGATGATGTAATCTAATATTAATTTATTATTTCCACTATTATTTTATAATTTTTTTAGGAGGCCCATTTTAGACCTCAAATTTCCCCTAATGTTAGATGCATCTGATTCCATGATTGGAATGGTTTTAGTTCAAGAGGATGAATCCAAAAATGAACATGTTATTTATTACCTAATTAGGAATCTCACCCTGACAGAGATCAAGTATTCGCATATGGAGAAATTTCCTTGGCAGTCATTCAATTTTTCCAACAATTATGTCATTACGCATTGTTACATAAAACCAGAGTGATATCTAATTGCAACCCTATGATGTACATTTTGACAAAAAAATTGCTCGAGGGAAAATACTCTAAATGGATAGTTATCCTACAAGAGTTTGATTTGGAGTTCGATAAATCCAAGTCTAATAAATCACTGGTTTTTTCTGAACTTATGTGTGATTTTCCCTATACTGAATCTAAAACAGTGGTAGAGGACCATATTGCTGATGAATATTTGTTTCTAATCAGTACATTAGATCCTTGGTATGGAGAAATCATTACATATCTTCAAACCCAAACTTTTCATCCAAACCTTTCACGATCTAATCAACGTAGAATAAGGTACCAATCTAAACAATACAATATTGTTGGCGACACTCTCTATCTTAGTGGTGCCGATTTTGTTTTTCAACATTGTATAACTCACGAAGAAGCTTGAAAGGGTCTTAAATGACTGCCATTCTAGAGCGTGTGGTGGTCATATGTCTCAGTTTTCCACAGCCCAAAATATATTTTGCATTGGTTATTTTTTGCTGTCACTATTCAAAGATTGTATCCTTGCAATTAAAAAATGCCACAATTACCAATTTTTTGATCTAAAGACGTGTGCACCTCCAACTCATCTTCACCCAATCATTGATGTCTATCCTTTTGCAATATGGGGCATCGAATTTCATCACATGTAACCCTCACTCGGCCGGGGGGGCATGGGTATATTATTCTCGTCGTAGATTACTTTACCAAATGGGTTGAGGCAATGCGTACATTCACGGCTGATGGAAAAACTACAACAATTTTCATATTCAATCATGTGATTGCTAGGTTTGGTGTCCCTCAAGCTATCGTTACAAACCATGGTAGCCACTTTCGAAACATTATGATGACCGAACTTTCTGCTCAACTTGGCCTACACCATGATAATTCTACACCATATTACCCACAAGCCAATGGCCAAGTTGAGGTTGTCAACAAGGTTTTAACCAACATGATTAAATGGATTATAGGAATTCATAAAACAAATTGACATACCATGTTTTTTTCTTCATTGTGGGCATACCGCACCTCTGCAAAAACATCAACAGGGTTTACTCCTTTTCAACTTGTTTACAGTTTGGAATTTGTGTTACCCATTGAATGTGAAATCCTGTCACTCAAATAAGCCATCGAGTTGTTACCAGCTACCTATGAAGAGGAGAAACGCTTCCGCTACTTAGCACAGTTAGATGAGACTCGTTGCACCGCTGCATTAGTTGTCGAAGCTCATAAAAAAAATGTTAAGGCTCATTATGATCAAAAGCGTTAACCCTCGTATATATTTAGAAGGTGACCTAGTTTTATTATATGATCAAACTCATGACAAACTAGGTGATCAGGTGCTTAGTGTAAAATCTCAAAAATTAAAGTGCTCAAAATTAATTGGAAAATGAACGATAGTGAAGAGCTCGTCGCCAGGTATCTGGAGAAATTCGTTTTGTTGAAAATTGAATCCATATGAGGAAGATAGATTATGTTGTTTGTTTTCCTAAACAGTTTAAAAAAATTCATAATGGGACAAAATTCTGACATGGCAGCCCGGCCAATAGAAAATGGATATTATGGGAATATTCTATCATTTTCTCCTAATGACACTATGACAAGTGTCACTGCAAGATTCGCCAGATAGTTTGGAAGGTGAAATTTTTTTATGCGTCTCCTAAGGTTGAATTTGAATTTTTTTTAATGGTTGGGGACAGTCCAACTAGAGGCTAACATGTGGTACAGCCAAGGGCCGCCATGTGCCCCCTCTGGTGGACCAAGGTTAAGGCTGAATTTCATTATACTATGGCTGAATTAACTATATATGGTGGGCATACATTTATTAAAGTCTGAAATTTACATATACCAAAGGTCGAATTGATTTCATATATCCAAAGTCTAAAATAATATAGTTCAAAGTTTGGGTTTTATGTTATTGCTGGAAAAATTATATATACATGTTGGGCAGAGGTCGAGGCTCGACCCTGCGACCTCCCCCACACCACGTGCTCTTCATACCAATAGAGCACACAATTACAACTTAACATATTATGCCTTCGAATTATATTTGATTTCAAAAGGTTGGACCGGCGGGGAAATGGAGGAGGCCAGCCCCACGAGCTAGCCCCCTCCCCACACGACCATTTTCTATGACCAGGAGCAGCGGATTTTTGTTAAGAGCGAAGGTTTAAGTGTAATGTGGGTCTAATTACCCATAATCTCCATGTTAACAAAGTGATAATAAAATGTTAAATGCACAGTTTGATAAACCGAGTTTAGCGCTAATCTCTGATATTAATCCCACTTATTTAATTGAATTGGTTTATGATGGCGTAAAATTTAGTGGAGCCCCAAAACTCTATGCCAACCCCAAATTTAGTGGCCTTAACTAGATTAATATCCATATTTAGTGGAGATTTCCTAAGCCAAACCGTTTTGGCCATAAATTTTAAAAATTTTGACCAAATTGGGAGCAAGAAGAGTCTATTCTGAATGATTTGGACATTTTGAACACATCGAAGTAGGTTTCAGGAGTATTAGATGAATGTAAACAAAAAAATTTCACATTTGAGCTAATACAGAGGCCCAAGCCATGGAATTTGGTCCAAGGAGATGTAGCCCAGGATGGGTGAACTCCTTCATCAAAACATTGTGTTAATGAATCAATTAATGGTTTGTTGTACATGTTATTACTATTGTTCAGTACTTTATTTTTAAGTTAAAATTATCATGAATTTAACATAAAACTTGATGCATTACCTATTTAACATTCATACACACCTCAAGAAACCTATGCACATGAACAAAGAGATCAGCAAATTAATTATAATTCTAAAGATGAAATTAGCACAACAAAACTAACATTCAGATTCTGATCACTAGGTGCTGGTAAATTCGAACCAATGTAGCATGGTCCCTATATTTTTAAGTGTGTGCATGAAAAAGGGGCCTATGATTTAATTGATTATGACAGGGCCTCTTTAGATAAGCCTAGAAATGGCCTTTATCTCAAGAGATATTATGCATGACTTTTCGTGTGAAGATCCTTTTTGTACATTAGTTTCATTTTAGAACAATGTGTCTTAGATTAGTTATTTTTCTTGACGAGTCTTCACTACTTCTTTTGCTTATATTGATTACTCTTGATACTGTAGATGTTTACATTCCTTTAGACTTACATTGGCTTTTCTAATGGCACGTGTCATAGTACACGGAATAATGGCGCCTGTCATTCCGATGAGTTAGTTTCTATTTATGGGATTTTCCTCGGTCAAACAACGAGCAATATTACAGAATATAGAACAATCATTGATCTATTATTTGATGCCATTGAATTTGGAATTCGAAATTTGACTGTTAGGTTAGATTCGCAACTCATTGTATTACATTTAAGCTTTTTTTATGCTATCGAAGTCTGTCTTTGTTAAGAATGTTTTTAAGGGTTCGTCTCTTGGAAATATAGTTTGATTACATTGAATATTAACACATTTCAAGAAATTTAAACACATTGGTTGATGCATTAGCTAATTAAGTTTTAAATAGACATTTGTAGCATTAAAATCAAAACAAAACAATATTTAATACATGTTGAAAAAGATACTTAGAGATCAAAAGTAGTAATATCATTAGGTCAAAATAGTTGTGTGTCAAAATATATTACATCATTTGTGATCATAGGTTTCAAAAAACTTATGATCTAAAGATATTGATACAAAAAAAAAAATTCCAATCAATATTTACCAGCATCTATCCACGATGATGATCATGGTAGCAGAGTATAACGTGCACCACCCTACATAGACATCGCTTGAATGGACCTGGAACCCCAGTCACATGTCTCTAGAGCCTGAGAGGTATATCATGCATCCTTGTCTCTGGGATGTCAATAGTCAACCTCTCTAGGTTGCGTTCTAGCTCTGCAAGGGCCTCTGCTACATTATTCAGTGGTGGACCTACTGTTATAGGTTGTGTGTCTCGCCTGTCAAAGTGATAAAACGATGTTGGTCGTGTTGGGCCGACATCTGCATTTTAATATTTTGATCAATATTGGAAGATAAAAAATCAATTAAAAGTAGATAACAAAAAATCAAAATGAGATCTTTTACCTGATGCATCCCACTGTGTTCCCGGTGGGATTAATGTGTCAGGGTCATCCCTGAAATCTACCCTTATGTAAGGAAAATCCGAAATCATGAAGATTTAGCTCCTGAGCCATATAAAGAACTGTGGAGTATGTTGTGGCTCATTTTCATTCTCTTCTATTATATTTTTCAAAATACAAAGAAAACATATACTTTAGAAAAAGGGACAAAATATGATCTTTCAATATGCCTAAAAATAGTTTTGTTTTTATATGTCGGTCAGTTAACATTTAATTCAAATGTGTGAAGGTGGGACCACCATTGGATTAACGCCCATGCCAATCATCGAGCGGGATTTAAGATAATTAAAGTTAAATTCAGATCAGCAGAAACCCACGGGCACAAATAGCGCGCAGGTTATCAATATTGGTGCCTCCACAGTTGACTCCTCCAAAAGTCTGTTGACCAAGATCGACGGCTCACGATAGCTTGGGGGCAGACCTCTGACGAGTTTTTTGTACTCAAGAGTGCTCCCGAAATGACGTAGGTAGCCTATGACACAGATGGCACATGCCACCAGCTAAGGAGCCAGGTCATATGCCGCATCATGTTGTCATTATCTGTCCAGTCAAGCATTGAATTTGCATTTATTTTCAAAATCCTGCACCATCTATATAAGGTGTTGAAGTTCCTTCTTTTCTTCGTACTGGTTTTCAGTCCCAATTGCTTAAGAAATCATCTTACTCACTCTAATATCTTACCTTTGCACTTATTCAGTCGCCATCCTGAACCAATTCATGGCAAAACATTTGTCCTTGTCTGGCTCTTCTATCCATATCTCGCTTATGGACACTGAGAAAGACGTCAAAGATACTTTGTGCACTATTGAACATATTCCCTTTTACCAGAAATTCCTACTAAATGATAAGATTTCTCGCGTCTATTTAGCCATGGTAAAGTCGACTTTTTTATCTGCATGTGTCCCTAAAACTCATTTGTTTCTCGAATTTGTACATTGGTTAGTGTCTTCATTGTACCTTGGAAAAATTTTTGTGATGAATTATTTAGGTGAGAGCGTTCTTCAAGTTACATCTCATTTAATCTGGCAAGCCCTTTGTTATCTCAAGTCTGAATCTTATGTTCATTTTACTGAAGAATCATTGGCGGCATTATATGATAGTCTTGCAGGGAAAGAGTTTACACAGGTTGTCTTCTTTCTAAAGATGGAATATGGACATTTTTCACCAAATGATAAAGAATTCCCATTGGATATTTTTGATGCATAAGTCAAGCCATCACTACAATTTCTGTCAAAGATACTTGGAAAGGAGGATGTTGCTCAAATTGATAGGTAATTTCTTGGGTTATTTTCCTTAATGATGAAGCCTAATGTGGTATTAGATATTCCCTCCTACTAGAAAGAGAATTTTAACGCTCAGCTTATGAGCCTGTCCCTCACCAGGTCTTTCAGGTTTCCCTCACTGATCACTTATTTATTCTTATACCAAAATGTAGAAGAATTTATGCATTTGGGGTTAAATATTATGGATTCAAATAAGAAAATACAATCAGTAGCGTTTTGGATAGATATAATAAGAAATGAACCAAATGAGGGAGGGATATTTGATTTTGTTTCTTGTTTCATGCCAATTTCTTATAAGGTTTTGAATGGAGTTACTCCTCCATTATTTCTGCCAAAGGCTCAGGAGTTTCTTCAGCTTAGTGCCAATTGTAAATTTGGAGATTTTTTTTTGTTTGATGATTATTCAAAAATGAGATTGTATGGAGTTGGGATTGAGCCTTATAGATTACCTATATTTTTTCCCATGAGATTTTTTTCCTTGGAGTTTATTAGACAAGGCCTAAATGTAGATCAGATACATTTTGTCCCAATGAAGAAAGGCCATGTATTTAAGTTGCCTATGTTTGTGGGACCATTCATAGTGAATATGAGGCAAGTAGAAAATGAAGCTAACAGGATGTTAGAAAACATGCATTTGTTATTAGGAGAGAAATGGGCTTATGATACACACAATGTAATCTCTAATAGAAGAGTTGAAAATGGTTATTCTACTTTTGTTCATGATAGTAAGCCTGAAGTCGAGAAGTTACCTAACAAAGTTTTTGCAGATTCTAATAGCACCAGCATTCAGACTCTAATCATTTCTGAAAGAATAAGCAAAAGAAGCAAAGAAAAAGTTGTTGATTTTGAAGATGAAGAACAGAGAGCTAAGAAAATAGATACAAAGGACCCAACCTGGTTTCCTTATTCAATTAGGAGATGCTCAGAATGCACCAGCTTCACCATCAAGACATGAATTTGCTCATGATCAAGTTCCTTTGATCAAGCAAGTCTTTGCCCAAATTGCGGAAAAGAATTAGAATATTAAAGCTAGTATGGAGGCTTAAGATGAGTATCAGATTACTCCTGACCAAACCAGATTGTTGAATGCTATGGACTTAGAAACGAATCAGTTGAATATTTCTTTCTCTCACCCATCTGAAATGACAGTATGGTCATCAAGCAATTTTAAAACTATGAATTTAATTGTTGATGTCAAGAATATCCCTTTACTTGAAAAAGTTAACTTGCATATGTAGATTGGTCAATTTATTGTTTATGACCTAATAAAACAAGTGCAGTTGCTCATAAGGCAGAAAATATGTTGGCAATAGTGATTAAGAAGCTAAAATTAGAGAAGGCTAATTCCATGGCTCTTTCAACTCAAAATGAAGAGTTGAAGAAGATAATTGTAAAAATTGGATTGGACCCCAATGATAGATCAGTTGTACAAAAGTTATTGCAAAGTGTTGAATCATAAATTAACGTATTGAAGAAAAAATTAAAGTTACCTATTGGAGAGCATCCAATGGCAACAGAGGTAGTAGAGGTAGAAAATGAAAAAGAAAGTCTTTTACAATAGTTGTTGCAGAAAGAGGAAGAGATTTCTAAATTAAAGGAGTTGGTACTTAATTTGCAAGGTCATATTGAATCCCATTCTTGCACCATATTTATGTCATCTAGGACTGATGATCTAGCAGCTAGATTGTCCCAGTCGAGCACAGAGTTAAATATGGCAGAGATTGATCTTAAGAAAACTCAGAGTGATCTTGACATAGCAATAAAGATAATGCATGCCAAAGAAGGAGAAGTTAATAAATATAAATCAAATTGTTGGACAGCTTATGAGGAAATTAAAAGTCTTGAAGAAAAGTGAAAGAAAACATTTCTTTAATTCAAGCAAAGGATATTGTGTGGAATGAAATTATTGAAGTAATGAAAACAATTTTGGGAATCCATGATTATAGTGTCAGAGGAATAAAATCATAATCAGAGATTTACAGGAACTTATCCTTGTTGATAAACAGAATTTTATTAACAGAGCTTTATGGGCAAAAATATTTATTGATTTTATCAATTCCAAGACAGATCAGCAGCTAGAGGAACATGAAATAAAAGATAGAACATTGTGTGTTTTGGAGATAAATAATTTGATTGTGAAAAATGCTTGCAGGAAGTCATCAGAGAATAAATTGATAGAAATCAAACAAGCTATAGACAAATTTGACAATATGTTTGACCAAAGGACCAAAGTTGGGTTGTCATCATGTTGGGATCTGCAGGGCAGTCTTCTATCTTGGGATTCATATGAGCCTTTATTAGTGATAGCAAAAAGCAATATTGACAATACTCATGAAAAAACTACAGTCTTAAAAGGAGCTACAGTTGTCAATTTCTTGCACAGGAATTTTCAATTGTTATGGATGGTTAAGACCTTGTTTACAGAAAGGCCCACTTTTAACAGGATCACTTATTTCAGGTTATATTATCACAAGTTGGTCAATTCTCCTAAAACCAACATTGAAATCTGGAAAAAGTGCAAGGCATGGATGACTGATTCACTGGGTGACACATCAGCACCTCAGAAAAACACATCAGCAAATCGAGGAAACACAGTGACAACCAATCAAATCCAGATCTAGCAAATAGATTGATACTTCTAGTTTTATTTATCTCTCTTTTTAAAATATCGATATTGTAATGAAGTCTTTAATTGCAATGTAATAGGTTTGACACAGTTTTAGGTAGTGATCAGATTTGGATCAAGGACCTTAGTGATAGCTTAAAATTAAAAGTGTTCGGAAGTGTGTTGAACCTGAGCAACCGGATAGATATTGTCTTCCTAATTCCGGTGCCGCAAATGGTTCAAAAAACCGACACCGTATGAAGAAGTTATTGCAGTTTGAAAAGTCCAATAAACTGCAATTTTTGGACTTTGACCAAATTTGACTGGACTTTGGGAAATTTAAAAAGAGAGTATTCCAGGGAATATTCTTGGAATATTCCTATTGGACAAGTAATATTTGGACAAGTGGCAGAGGTTTATTGGCAGTTGGACTGAACGTATTATTTTCGGCCATTGACAAGGTGACACATGACCAGCCCTGAGGCTGCCACATGTCTCCGAGACTAGGTAGAAAAATATGGTTTGGTCTCCATTGGAGTCAAACATGGGACCTCCCCACCCACATGCAAATTCTTCGACCAACTCGGCTACCAAATGTGTCTTAACATCTATGGTGCGCCGGCAATACTTAACATGTATTGATTTCATGTTTGGGGATTGAGGGGGCCAGCCCCGAGGGCCAACCCCCTCCCCATATGGTCGTCATTCCATGAACCTAGGGTTTAATGCTTACAAAAAATGTTAACTTTCGGCATTTTAAATGGTCACATGCCACTGTAACACCGCAACAACAAACGGCTTCTCCGGCAGTTACGATAACATTTATTGCGACCGCATATGTTGGAGACATGTGCCCAACCCAAAAAAACTGCATAGTTATGGATAAAATTTAGGCTGGCAGAATTTTAGTCAGAGCACCCAAAAATTGGGGATTTTCCAAATTTAACTGGAGTTAAGTCCAATCCCTCCATTTTTGGTGGAGGATTTTTAGGGGTCATTGGGCAAAATTAGTTTAGGCTTTATCTTGAGCTAGATTCGACCAATTTTAGAGTGCCAATAGTCAATTTTGACTATCTCAAACATCCAGACTCATTGGTGAGGGTTCCAAATCCATTAGAGGACTTTTTAGCAGTTTTTTTCTTCAGTCAAGTTCTAGGGGCCACCATGGGCCAGCAGCGGTTTGAGGCCTAGCTAGGGGAGCTAGAGACATTATTCAGAAATCCAATAGTAAATTTTGGATGTTTCAGAAATTTTGGAACTAATGGTGTGGTTTTTAGAACTTGTAGAGTAATTTTGAAAGTCGATATGTTTCAGTGAAGTTCCAGGGACCATTAGGGCCATCAAGTGCCAGCAGTATTTTGAGGCCTAGCCAGGGCAACTAGAGGCCTTATCCAGCAAACCAATAGTCATTTATAATTATTTTGATACTTGTGAATCCATTGGAAGATTTTTCAAAATATTTTGAGGAATTATAGAGATCAAGAACCCACAGAGAAGTTCTCCTTGACCCCAGAGCCAAGGGGTGCCACAAGGTGTTGGAGGTGAAATCGGAGCAGCCGGAGGCCAATTTCAGCAAACCAATAGTCTATTATGACTATTTTTGGAATTTTGAATCCATTGATGGGATTTTTAGAGAATTTGAAGACATATGCAGGTCGAGAACCTACAGGTAATTTTTGGTAAACCTAGGGAAAATCGTGGAGGGGGGCCTAATTTTGGAGTGCAGTGCTCTTTTGGAGAAAATGATCAGTCCATTTTGGAGGTATGATATGTTCTAGAGATATTAGGTAAGGTTTCAAGGACAGAAAAATAATTCCAAAGGAGTTAATGCCATAGAGAAGATCAGAGTAGCTCAAGAGCACCGACAAAAGGAATCAAGTCTAAGGAAGCCTAGATATGTTTTCAGAGAGATGACAGCCATGACAGGGATAGAAATGGCATTCTAAACCCATTGTTTTAGTTCAGTAACCATTGGAGTTGATTTTATAACTTGTAAAAGAAAGTTTTCCATAATCCCAAAGAGCCAAGTCAAGATGACAAGAGCTCAAGGAGACGTAGCCCACGATATTCGAGTGAACTCCTAGATTAAATTTGTTGTTATGTTTTGATGTTTATTTGCTGAATTATATGCCTTTTGCACATGTTTAATTTAAGAAGAAAAAAAATGGACTTAAAGCACTTAAACAGTTTAAAAACATACACCTATTTCAAGTATAAAATTTCGCAAAAGTCAAGTATAAGCTATATCTTTTATTTGTTTAATTGAGCGGAAGGTTCTTTAAAAGCATAACAAGTTATCCAACCCATTTTCAGATTAGGTTGGTATCAGAGCATAGTTTCTTGATCCGGATTTATGCAAGAACGCAATAGAATAAACATATAACCATAAATACAGAGATGCAGCGGAAATAACACTTCATTTCATTAATATCAAAGAACTGAAATTTGCTTACTAGCTAGGGCATTGGTAGCTATCTCTGAGAAGAGATGTGGCGGCTACAGGCCTTTGAACTCAGTTACAATGAGGCTCGAGGGCCTATTTATTATTGAGAAACAATTGAGAACCCTAAACATCCAAAAACCTAACCCTAGGAGATGAAGCGCCAAAACTATGGGCCACGTTTGGGTAAATTGGTGTTTCAACTTCCCAGGGACGTAACTTTGGCATACTATCTCCGTTTGATGCACATGATACATCATTAGAAAACTCTATCCGAGGACTACAACTTTCGCCATGAATATCATTCTAAAATGGAATGATATTCGCTGGAGGTGCGATGCCCAAAAAACGTCGTTTAGGGCCTCAAAACGGCTCCGAAAGTTCAAAACTCGAAAAACTGCTAAAAATAGTAAGTTATGCCGAAACTGAAAAACTGAAAGAGACAATGGTGGGGGCCCAAGTGGAATAGGTGGGTGGCCACCAATATCCACCTGGATAATTCCTCCCCCCTTAGGAAGCAATGGTCCCCATTGCGTTAAGTTCCTCCATGAGATGAGGAAATTTATGCTGAACTTGGTCCCTGGTGAACCACTTTCGTTGGTGCAGGAGTTGGCCAGCTTTGACAACCCAATACAGTTGGATCTTCTGTTGGCGAGTGTTCTTGATTTGCATATCCATGATACAATCTGTGGTGGCCTGTTCCATGCAGTCTGGGTTTAACTCTGTTGGTGTGAGTTGTTCTGCAATGGTCGAGGTGTCCAGTAGAGGTGGCAAGTAAGGACAAAGGCGATCCACATTGAAGACTGGGTGCAGACCAAGGAATGGAGGAATACTAAGCTCGAAGGCATTGTTCCCTACAGCCTTGGTGACGGTGTACGGCCCGTATCGGAGCAGGCGAAGCTTACGGTGGGGTCCAGTGAGGCGCTCCTTCTGCAAATGTAGCCATACTTTGTCGCCCACCTGGAAGTTGTGTGGCACCTGGTGTTGATCATGGCGATGCTTGTACTTCGCATTGGCTCTGTCCAATATTTCATGAACCTATTGGCGGATGTGTTTAATGCGCTCGATGAAGCTACTTTCTTTGTCAACTTTAGACTGGACATGAGCTGAATCGGCCTGAGCAGCTGCAAATGGCATGGCTACGTCAATGGGACATAATGGCTGGAATCTCAAGCCCACCTGAAAGGGGCTATGGCCAATTGAACTGTGGAGAGCCCTATTATAACTATGTTGTACATAGGGGAGGCTCTCGTCCCATGTGCGTGGATGCTTTGAATTGTACATGTGCAGAATGTGTACAATCATTATGTTGACGACCTCTATCTGGCCATCTGTTTGGGGATGGAAAGCTGTGGACTTGGTGAGCTTTATGTCCAACATTGACCAGAGGCTGGACCAAAATGTGCTGAGGAACCTGTTATCTCAATCTGATATGATAGACTGTGGGATCCCAAAGTGCACCCACACTCGTTCAAAGAAGAGTTTAGCAGTGGCTTCTGCTGTGATATTCTTCTTACAGGCCGCCATAATGGCCATCTTCGAGAATCTGTCAACGACCAAAAAAACACAGTAATTCCATTCTTAGTAGAAGGCAGGCCCAACATATAATCCATGGAGATGGATTCCCAAGGTCGACTAGGGGTAGGTAGTGGATTATATAGGCCTTGCTTCTTGATGGTCGGTTTGGCAATGGCACAAGCAGTGCAGGATCTGATGTGCTTCTCGACATCCTTTCAAAGGTTCGGCCAATAGAAATACTTCTGTAGTATTGCTACTGTTTTCTCAACCCTGAAATGCCCAGCGACTCGACTGTAGTGTGCTTCCCATATCATCTTGGCACGCTTGCTTGAAGGAACACAAAGGTGTCCCAGGTGACATAAAAGTGCATCTTGGAGGTGAAAATTTGGAACTTGCGTACCCCCCAAGAGTGCCTTGTAAGTGTGGCCGAATTCTGGGTCACTCTCATAGAGAAGTGGCCAATCAGAAGTCTCGTACCCACAAGATTTGAGCATGGTGGTGAGCACCATGATCGGTGGTCGGTTGAGGTAGTCTGCAACATTATTGGTGCTACCCTTTTTGTACTTGATGTTCAAATGAAATTGTTGCAGATATGTGGACCACTTCTGATGGTGATAATTCTGCAACTTCCCTTTTGTCTATATGAACTACAGGGGACGGTGGTCTATGTGGATGATTATTTCCTTCCCCAAAATGTAATGCTTCCATTGTCGACAAGCTTGCACAATGGAATACATTTCTTTTTCATAAGTGGGATACTTGACATCACCAAATGATCTCCTTTGTGATATGCTGCTGAATGTCCCTGTTGAAGTGGGGGGGGGTGCCCCAATAGCATAGTCAAAGGCATATGTCTCGATCTCAAATGGCTATTGAAAGTCTGGTAATGTGAGCACTGGGGCAGAACAGAGGTGATTTTTCAATTCTGTGAACGCCTTTTGTTGAGGTTCTGACCAAAATAATTTTTCTCTCACTCCTCCCTTGGTGACTTGACTCAAGGACCAAGTGATATGAGAGAATCCGAACAAGAATCTACGGTAGAAATTAGCAAGACCCAAAAATTTGCGAAGCTCTGTTATAGTGGTTGGGGCTGGCCAATCCCGAATGACTTGGATCTTGGCTGGATCCACATGCACCCCCCTTTCATCAATAATGTATCCTAGATATTGAACCTGGGTCATGCCAAACGTGTACTTCTCCAAATTGGCACACACGCTTGTGTTGCAACGGTGTTTGGAGGACTTGTCGGATGTGGTGAAGGTGCTCTTCCCGGAAGGTCTTCTTGAAGATCGAAATTTCATCCAAGTACACCACTACAAATGAGTTGGTGAATGGCCGCGAATGTCATCCATCATCCTCATGAAGGTTGCGGGAGCATTCGTCAACCAAAACATGGTGACATTCAAAGAGCCCTTCACTGGCTTTGAGCGAGTCTTTCACACATCGAGGTTCGATTGTTTTGTTGATACCCGGACTTCGGTCCGTCTTGCTGAAATATTTTTTTAGTTGGTCCGAAGGTCCTTGATCAACAGGATTGGGTACCTATTCTGGACAGTGATCTTGTTCAGCGCCCGATAGTCAATACAGAGTCTCCACGTCCCATCCTTCTTCTGTACCAACACGATTGGGCTCCCACAGGGCGATGAACTTGGTGTGATGTGACCTTTCTGCAACAGCTCCTGAATCTGCCTCTTGATTTCATCATTCTCCAGAACAGAGCGCCGATAGATCGGTCCATTAGGTAGCGGCGCACCTGGGGTCAGATCAATCGGGTGCTTGACCTGACAGTGCAGAGGAACCCCTGTGGGTGAGGTGAATATGTCCCCGTACTCCTCCACAACCTTATCCATTTGTTGTTGCTGTGCAGAGGAGCCCTGTCTGGAGGTCGTGGCCACAGTCTTCTTCTTGCCCTGGGGGCGGATCATCAGGAAAACGAATTTCCTGGTTTGGGAAATGAGCTTACTGCATTGTTTTGCAGTAACCAAAGAGATAGCCATAGGAGGTGGTACCTCTGGTATCCTGTACAACTTATTTCCCAAAGTAATAATGACAGCACGAGGTCGAGACTCATACACAGCATGACGCTTCCACAAGTATGGTTGTCCTAATAATACATCAGAAACATCAATAGGAGCAACGTCACATAATACCTCATCCGCGAAGGGCTTGATGCTATAAGGAAGGCGGCACTGCTGGTGTACAACGAGAGATCCGTCATGGTGACAAATAATTGTGGATGTCAGGTGTTTGTCGACGGCAAGCCAACGCTTTGTAATTATGCTAACCGGAAATGAGGTTCTTTTGGCTCCCATTGTCGACAATGAACTGTACAGGGGAGCCCTTTACCCACATCTGGGAGTGGAAGAGACGTTCCTCCTCCTCTGGATCTTCCGGTTCCTCCTTCTGGACCTTTGTAGTGGCAACGGTGGCGTTGGGCTCCGCATCAATAATCTGTTTCCCTTTTTCATTCCCCTTTTCAGGTTCTGATTCGGAGTCGGATTATGCATCTGACTCAGAAGCCCTCATCTCGGCCACTAGCGACTGCTTGGCCCGACACTCACTTGTGTTGTGAGTGGAGCTCTTATGGAACTCACACCACTTTCCCATGTCCTTCTTTGGCTTTGCGGTGCTGTTCTTTTCTTGTGGCTTTGATGGGTTGTCTTTAGCCACCATGCCTTGGCTCTGTCCTTTGTTCTGCGGTTTGGAAGCACCCTTCCCTTGCTTTTGATTCACAGATCCAAAGTCTCGCTTCTTCTGTTTGAATTTCTGCTCAATCTTGGCAGCATACCGGTATGTCGTACCAAGCGAGGATATGTCGAGGAACTCCATTTCCTCTTGAATGTATATGTGCAAACAGCTGCAATACTTTAGCACCAAATTTTTCTCTGAATCTTTGATACCCAACTTTGTGTGTAGGGTATGGAACAGATTCGTCAGATCATGCACATATTGATCCCTTTGTTGTCGCAGCGTGGTCCATTGTATGTACTTGTCCTAATAGCTCCCCACGGGATAGTAATGTTCCTTGACGGCGTCTCGAAAATAATTCCAAGTTGGTACGGCCGAGAACAGAGAGGATTCTGTCTAGTCCTTGTTCTCACAGTAGGTTTCCCACCAGTCCTTAACATGGGTGGTAGCTTTGAGGAGTGCAAAAATAATCTTCTCCCGGTCTGAAAAGTCATGAACAAAGAAATATCCTTCTAATAGATTCAACCATCTATCTATAGCATCTGCGTCTATTTGACCCTCAAATATGGGAATGTCAAAATTTACTTGTACCTTAAAAGGAGTCGCACCTCCAGAGTGGCTGTTGGATGCAGATGCGCCGTCGGTGGGCAGCCGTTGAAGGATCTGAGCAAATTTATCCATCATCGCGTTCCTTTGTTTTTCGAGGGCCTCCTCGAGCAATATTTTGATAGGATCTCCTGCCCCCTCATCTTTCTTTTCGTCCCCCATGGGTGTCCGTCGAGGAGGTTTCGAAATTTCGGTCACGAGGCCACCGGATCAAGCCCTGGCTCCTTATGCCACGACCTCCGTTTAATTCAAAGGACATGCAAGAAAGGATGAGAAAAAACGAGACCACTGCAGTACCAACGATCCGGTTATGCAAGAACGCAACATAATAAACATATAACCATAAATACAGAGATGCAACGGAAATAACACTTCATTTCATTAATATCAAAGAACTGAAATTTGCTTACAGACAGAATGGAAATAAAACTAGCTAGGGCACTGGTAGCTATCTCTGAGAAGAGATGTGGCGGCTACAGGCCTCTGAACTGTGTTACAATGAGGCTAGAGGCTATACTGTGTCAAAAACAATGAAACCCTAAACATCAAAAACCTAACCTAGAGATAGACGCCAAAACTATGGGCCCCGTTTGGGTAAATTGGTGTTTCAACTTCCCAGGGATGTAACTTTGGCATACTATCTCCGTTTGACGCACATGATACATCATTAGAAAGCTCTATCCGAGGACTAAAAATTTCACCACGAATATCATTCCAAAATGGAATGATATTCGCTGGAGGTGTGATGCCTAAAAAACGTCGTTTAGGGCCTCAAAACGGCTCCAAAAGTTCAGGACCCAGAAAACTGCTAAAAATAGTAAGTTATGCCGAAACTGAAAAACTAAAAGAGAAAATGGTGGGGGCCCATGTGGAATAGGTGGGTGGCCACCAATATCCACCTGGATCATTACTTGCTTGACAGAGCACTATTTTTCTTGTTGACTTTAAACGTGTTTAAAAAGTGCAAAGAATTTGATTGTTTGCAAACTGATTGTTGCTTACAATTTTGAGTTTGCTAAAGGTGAAGGGAAAGCTACTGCTATATAATTCCACAAGAGGACATGAAGGAAGTATTTCTGTAGGCATATTCCTCACCAAAAAAACCTCAAGGCAACCCTTGAAGCATAAGAGGGTTTATTTGCAAAAGGCTGCTTGAAGAAGAGTTGGACTCTACAGCCATTTTGTTCAAAAGCTTTGTCAATTGTTTTTGAAAGATTTGTGAATTTTTTTCAAGTTATTTAGTTCATTTTCATAAGATGACAACTTCATCAAGTGAGGTTTAAAAATCCTCCTCCTTCACAAGATTATTTGATGAAGACATGAAGCGATACTTCTACATCCTGAAGGATATGGTGCAAATTATTTTTGAAGATAGAAGAGAAAGCACTAGAATTCATGAGAAATTGGTTGCTGTGAAGGAAGAGAAAGAAGGACTTCTTCAAACAATTCATGAGAAATTGGTTGCTATGAAGGAAGAGAAAGAAGGAATTCTTCAAAGAATTCATGAGATGGAGATTCAGCTCCATCAAGCCCAAGAGGCCTTAACCAAGAACATGCGTGAAGCAAAGGTAATTCACTCAAATTTGTCTTCAATTTCCTCATCAGATATATGTGGTGGTTCATTTGAAAAGCACACTAGAGGTATAAGTTCCAAGTTAATGTTTAAAATGGGATATGAAGGCAAGGGTTTAGGAAAACATGCACAAGGCATGATTGATCCTATTTTGTCTGAGGAAAGACCTAAGAAATTTGGTCTTGGTTATGTTCAATCTAATGGCGAAGACTCCAAAGCCATGAAAGCATGTGAGGCAAATTCAAAGAGAAATTTTGTCACAAGTTCTAAACCACAAACATGTAAATTTTATTTTCAAGTTGATTGCCATTGTTTGAAGCCTGTGTTGTAGCAAGAAGATTGTAGACATGCAGCTTATGGCGAGCATGTGAGTTCGGACAACTATCAAGACATGACCATTGATGTTAGTCTTCAAAGAAAATATGGAACCTCTACAAGTTCATCTCCTCATGAAGGTAAAAAGGATGGACGTGCAAAGCAGCATTTGAGGTATAATTCTTCCCATAGTCAAGTTGATTATGTTTCCTGCAAGGCATGAAAATTATGCATGCTTGAATGGAATAAAGATTTGTTGTGCATATTGTGGTCTGTGTAACCATGTTTTTTCAAAATGCTGGAAGAGGATGAAGGCATACAGGAAACAGTTGAGGTAAAGGAAACTTGCAAAGAAGGTGCATAAGACTTGCACACATTTCCAGAAGAGGGGACATGTTGTTGCCCAATGTTGGACATTGCATCCAACTAATCATCCCAAGCACATGAAGCAAGAGGACAGAAAGACTGACGAAATTTGAACCAAGGATTCCATTATTGATGTGAGAACAGATGTTTCACATGAAGAAGATTTTTAGCAGCAAAAGTTGTTGTGGAAGTGGCTTGGTAAGAAGTTGTTTGACTTCTTGACACAGTAATACATACACTCATTTGTACATATGAAAATTCCAGTTATGTATGCATTTTTTCTATTGTAATATCACGTTTTTTTGAGCCACCTTGGATCGATGATCAAGGAAGTGATGTTCATCTACCTTCTGTAAAATTCTCACCAGAAATTTATGGGCGATTTCAAGGAAGACAATTCTTAACAATGAGGACAAGAGCATCCAAGAAGGGAAGTGTCGACTACCTTCTAGTTTTAGCTCAAAGGCACTAAGCCATGCAAGGAAGTGTATGTAGGTTGAAAAGAAGAGGGTGTTGTACTCTCATCTACTATATAGATCAGTATATCAGTCTTTTTGGGTCCAAAAGATTCCCAATGGGGAGGTGTGATTATATTTTGAACAAGGACTTAAGTGATAGCTCAAAATTCAAAGTGTTCAAAAGTGTGTTGAACTTGAGCGATCAGATGGATCTCGTCTTCCTGATTCTGGTGCTGCGAACGGTTCGAAAAACCGACACCGTATGAAGAAGTTATCGTAGTTTGAAAAGTCCAGTAAACTAAAAATTTTGGACTTTGACCAAATTTGACTGGAATTTGGGAAATTTAAAAATATAATATTCTTGGGAATGTTCTTGGAATATTCCCAAAAATATTCCTTTTGGACCAGTAATATTTTGGCAAGTGAAGGAGGTTTATTGGCAGTTGAACTAAACGTATTATTTTCGGCCAATGGCAGGGTGACACATGGCCAACCCTGAGGCCACCACGTGTCCACAGGAATGCGTAGCAAAATATGGTTCGGACTCCACCGGAGTCGAACACGGGACCTCCCCACCCGCATGCAAAGTCTTCGACCAACTAGGCTATCAAATGTGTCTTAACATCTATGGTGCGCCGACAATACTTAACGTGTATTGGTTTCATGTTTGGGGGTTGAGGGGGCCAGCCCCCTCCCCCAATGGTCATCGTGCGATGAACCCAGGGCTTAATTCCAACAAAAAACATTAACCATTGGTGGTTTAAATGGTCACATGCCACTGTAACACCGCAACAACAAATGGCTTCTCCGGCAATTACGATAATATTTAATGTGACCGCATTTGTTGGAGACATGTGCCCAACCCAAAAAAACCATGCAGTTATGGATAACAGTTAGGCTGGTGGACTTTTAGTTGAAGCGCCCAAATTTTGGGATTTTCCAAATCTGACTGGAGTTAAGTCCAGTCCCTCCATTTTTGGTGGAGGATTTTTAGGGGTCATTGGGCAAAATGAGTTTAGTATCTATCTTGAGCTAGATTCAACCAATTTTGGAGTGCCAATAGTAAATTTTTACTATATCAGACATTACAGACTCATTGGTGAGGATTGAAGAGCCATCAGAGTACTTTTGAGCAGGTTTTTTCTTCAGTGAAGCTATAGGGGCCATCAAGGCCACCATGGGCCAGCAGCAATTAGAGGCATAGCCAGGGGAGCTAGAGGCCTTAATCAGAAATACAATAGTCAATTTTGGATGTTTCAGACATCTATAACTAATTGTGTGGTTTTAAGAAACTGTAGAGGAATTTTGAAAGTCGATATGCTTCAACAAAGTTCCAGGGGCCATCAAGGCTAGCAAGTGCCAGCAGTAGTTTGAGGCCTAGCCGGGGAAGCTAGAGGCCTTATCCAATAAACCAATAGCCATTTCTGACTATTTTGATACTTTTAAATCCCTTGAAATATTTTTCAAAAGCTTTTGAGGAATTCTAGAGGTCGAGAAACCATAGAGAATTTTTCCTTAACACTAGAGCCAGGGGTGCCACCAGGTGTTAGAGGTGAAACCGGAGCAACTGGAGGCCAATTTCAGAAAACCAATAGTCTATTCTAACTACCTTTGGCATTATGAATTCATTGAAGGGATTTGAAGAGCCATTTGAATACTTCTGAAGGTCGAGAACCTACAGGGAAGTTTTGGGCAGCTGAGGGCAAACCATGGAGGGAGGCCTAGTTTGGGGATGCAGTGCTCTTTTGGAGGAAATGATCAGTCCATTTTGGAGGTCTGATATGTGCTGGAGATAGTAGGTAAGTTTTCAAGGATATAAAAATAATTCTGAAGGATTTAGTGCCATAGAGAAGCTGAGAGTAGTTCAAGAGCACCGACAGAAGGAATCAAGTCTAAGGAAGCCTATATCTATTTTCAGAGTGATGACAGCCATCACAGGAATAGAAATGGTATTATAAACCCATTGGTTCAGTTTAGTAACCATTGGATTTGATTTTATAACTTGTAAAAGAAAATTTTCCATAATCCCAAAGAGCCCAGTCAAGATGACAAGAGCTCAAGGAGACGTAGCCCACGATATTCGATTGAACTCCTAGATTAAATTTGTTGTTCTATGTTGATTTTTATTTGCTGCATTATATGGTTGTTGCACATGTTTAATTTCAGCAAAAACAAATGGAATTAAATCACTTAAACAGTTAAAAAACATACACCTGTTTCAAGTATAAAATTCCGCAAAAGTCAAGTATAAGGTAGATCTTTTATTTGTTTAACTGAGTTGGAGATTCTTGAAAAGCATAACAAGTTATCCAACCCATTTTAAAATCAGGAAGTTTGAGTAATTACAAACTTCTTTTATATGTATTTAAACAAGATAGTAAGAAAGAGGAGGGTTCCGAGTTTTGGACCTCTAGAGGACTACAAATTTTGTACTTACTTTTCTGAAAGATTAATGAAAGAAGATCAAGTTTCCTGCATCTGTTGATGGTGATTTTTCTTTCTAGTATCATTTTGTGTTTCTTATTCTTTGAATGAAGTGAAGTAAATTAGTTGCGAGTCTCTTTATTACGTCTGTGAGTAAGGGTTAAATAACCTTAATATGTGCTCCTTCACTCCAACTACTTCTTACACATAAATTTCTTCTGAAATTTAAGGTCATAGATTCTGTTTTTTAGCATATCATTTTTATTTTCCTCTATAGTTCTTCTTTTCACTCGGATATCAACAGTTAATGGCATTATGAAATCTTTCATTATATCATATTATTAAGGATATTAAAGAATTAATTCCAAAGGAATTGAACAAAGACCACCTGATATTTTAAGTTTTGTGACATAAATTTTGAAAATGTCTTAAGCAATGATTCCTTCCCATAGACAATGGATTTTCTCTTGATATACAACATTTTTTAGCGCCATTGTTGGGGACCGAAGAAGCGGAGTTTATTTTCCCTGGTTTTTTCACATTATTTCCTCTGGTTGTTCAGTAAGGAGGAAATATTTGGTTGTGTTTTCATTATTATAATTTTGAATTTCAAAAGGCCTCACACGAGGTCAGATACCTCATAGCAAAAATTTCATGCTTTATCAAATCCTGAAATATTGATTTCTAAAAAGACTCAGAATCCTAAAACCCCTTCAACACCAAGTCCTACATTTTCTTCTACTGGCTGCAGTTCTCATAACCCTTGGTTTGAATATATCTCTAAAGTGCTTCCTCTCTTGGATCAAGATTCACCTTTTACACCCAGTCATTTTCAAGAACCTAAGTTGGAAGAACATTCCTTTGAGTTTGTATCGTCTACTTTTACAAAAGATCAAAAAACTATAGTTGTTGGTTCCTCTGCCATTATTCATCAACCCACTCCCATATCAATTTTATCTCGACCTTCATTTACATTCACAGTAGGTTCATCAACTTCCTCCACCCAAGGAGCAGTTAATCAAGGGGTAAACATGGAAGCATCGCCTTTCCTGATGAAAATATATGCACCACTTAATCTTCAACAACCAATGAATGCCATGCCTCAAGAATATATTAAATTATTTCCTTGTTTCACTAGAGAAGATGAAGTAGTTGCAGAACAACATTTACCCCTATTTTGAAATTTTGCTGAAAATTTGAATGTAGAACATATTGATGTTGTAATGAGACTTTTTGTTTAGTCCCTAGATGGAGAGGCTAGAAAATTGTTCAAAGGTTTACCAAATGGTTCCATTAATACATGGGAAGAGTTAGAAAATCAATTCATTCAGATATGGGGAGAGAAGAGAGATCACAGTTATTCATTAACAGAATTTAATGCAATTAAAAGAAAACCTAATGAGAATATTTCTGAGTTTGTCAAGAGATTCAATAAATTGTACAATAGTTTACCTGTAGAGATGAAGCCCCTCCTGTGGAGTGAAGGTAGTTTTTTCTAGGGCTTTTGAAGTTAATTTCATTTTTACACTGAGAGAGAGGATATCCCCTACTCTTGAGAAAATACAGACATATGCTTTAGAAATTGAAGCCAATATGACTACAGCTGAAAAGATAAAAGAAAAGCAGTTGGCTCAAGAGAAGGGAAAATAAAAAGAAGAATCACTACAATATCAGAGAATTGAAGATATGAAAAGGTGAAAAAAATTTGTCAAACAAGTTAGTAAATATGGAATTGGAAATTAAAAACTCCCAAAGACCGGTACAACAAAACAGAGGAGGATTTAATCCTCAATTCATAAAACAACCCCTGCAAATTTTGCAGAGGGAAAGAAGAGATCAAGATCAGGTTCAAGCACCACTGTATATAGAAGCAGCACCTGGACATTCAGTAGAAGATGAAGATAAAATATCTGCTATGTACACAAGAGAAGATGATGAAGAGGAAGATTGTGAGGGAGAATATGTTGAAGTTGAAGTATCTTTTGACAATTCACAGATTTCATGCAAGTTGAGTTACATAAAAATTATGATTTAAGGTCTAGAAAGAGATCTAAAGTGCAGGATAATGAAGGTGAACAACAAGATTCTATTCCTCCTCCAATGGCGACTCCACAACAAAAGAACTCAGTAAAACAAGCAGATAAAGGGAAGCAACCAGTAAATCCAATAAATGGAACAAAAGTGCAGCAGGTTGGATCTTCCCAAAAAAAAAATTGTTGATATTGATATTTTGGAGAAGGTTGTTCATGTGCCTAAACAAACTTTAAATCCTAGAAAGAATGAAGAAGAACCTGAGATGAATGTTAAGAAAATTCAGGTTTTCAATTTATCAAAAGAATTGGAGAAGGTCAAGATTCAAGTGCCTCTTCTTGAATTAACTAAGACATCAGGTTATAAAAAAGAAATTTCAGAATTCATTAATCTATCATGGATTGAAGATATAAGTGATACTATGAATCTGCAAGAAGAAAAGCAAGTAGTCACTGTTGTTCCTCGTGTAGAAGAATTATATTCTTCATTTCCTCCATTTTATATTTCATTATTGCTTTATGATTTTAGTCTTCATAATTGTATGTTGGATTCAGGGGCCTCTCATAATCTTATGACATTATCTGTCTTGAAGGAGTTAAATTTACAGATTACTAAACCATATAGGGACCTGTACTCATTTGATTCCAAGAGGGTGAAATGTGTTGGGTTAATTAAATACATGGTAGTGTCTTTGGCACAAATTCCATAAAAAAATTAAAAATAAATAAATAAATAAATTTAAAAAAAAAAAAAAAAAAAAAAAAGTATTGTTATGGATGTAGTGGTTGCTGACATTCCAGCTAGATTTGGAATGCTCTTGTCAAGATCTTGGGGAGATGGGAGGAGTTTTAAAATTAGATTTCACTTATGCTATCATTCCTATTTTCAATGGGGAAGAAAGGAGATTGTACAGAGAAACAAGGTTTGTTAAAACCAATAAAAATAAAGATGCAAGTAATTCCCTTATTTATATTCATGAAAAAGAAGACCTTTCATGTTTCATGCTGCATGAAGATGCTGAATTTTCTGAAGACACATAGAAGCATCTCTCTTCAGAAATTGTACATAATGATTTTCATTGAAAGAATATTTGGAAATGCTACTTTGATGGTGCCTACTCCAAGCATGGCACAGGAGCTAGATTCTTATTGATATCACCATAAGGTAACCTCATGCCTTTTTCTTTTGAATTAGAATTTTATTTAACGAATAATGTGGTTGAGTATGAGGCCTTAATCTTAAGCCTTCAAGTTTCTAAACAGATGGAAATTCAATGTATTTTATTTTTCAGTGACTCTGAATTGATAATAAATTAAAAATCATTGTCAAACCAAGCATCCAATATTAAGATCATATAGGAATGAATTTTGGGATCTGATAGAGAACTATTTCGAAGCCTTCAATCTTTAGTTTATCCCGAGGGAGGAGAATAGGGTTACAGATTCGTTAGCAATTTAAGCTAGCACCTTCAAGCCACCAATGAATCCAAGGTTAAGGTATGATACTGAAATTAGACATAGACCCTCTATTCCTAACAATTTGAAACATTGGTAAGTGTTTGTAGATGATGAGAAGATAAATCATTTCTTGACAATGATTGGAAACTTTGAAGATGTTGAGATAGATCAAGAAGAAGAAAAAACAGATCGGAAAGCAGAGATAAGAAACCTTAAGTAGTTAATAGGTGAGCAGAAGATTACCCAATTGAAATATAATGTGCTCCCTAAAGGACTAGTTCCCCTTGAAATATTATTTTATTCTAATGATGTTTTTGTTAATTCAAAGAAAATACATCAAGAGGAAGAGATGGAAGAATATAATTTGGGAACTCAGCATGAGCCAAAAATGGTGAAATTATTCAAATGTGTTCCCAAAAATTATAAATAAAGTTACATTGATCTTTTTAAGAAGTATATGGATGTGTTTTCTTGGTCATATGAAGATTTGAAAACATATGATAAAATTATAATACAGCATAAGATTCCATTGAAAGAAGGAATGAAACCACACAGACAGAAGCTCAGACAGATTAATCCATTACTGCTAGCTCCAATTGAAAAGGAAGTGAAGAAATTGCTACAAGAAAAAATCATAGTTCCTCTCAGTTATTCGGATTGGGTTTCTAATCTGGTTCCTGTGAGGAAGAAAAATGGAGAGATAAGATTGTGTGTGGACTTCACGAATTTGAACAGAGAATCTCTAAAGGATAATTATCCTTTACCTAAAATGGATTATGTCTTACAAAAGGTGACAGGAGCTTACAGGATGTCTATGGTTGATGGATTCTCCAGATATAATCAAGTGGCAGTTGATAAGGAAGATTAGAAGAAGACAGCTTTCATGACCCCCTGGGACACCTTCATGTATGCAAGGATGTCATTCGGTCTTATGAATGCAGTTGCAACCTTTCACAGAGCCATGGACATAGAATTTGTAGTTGAAAAATATGTGGTTATATATCTGGATGATGTAACTATTTTCTCAGGGTCAGATGATGACCACCCAGAACATCTGCAAAAAAAAAATTAAAAATGCAAGAAGTTTGGTCTGTCACTAAATCCCAATAAATCTTTTTTTTCCTTAGAAGAAGGTAAATTATTGGGTCACATAGTTTCAAAACAAGGAGTAAAGATTGATCCAACAAGGGTGGAAGCAATTCAGACAATTCCTTTAGCCATAAGCAAGAAAGTTGTTCAGATATTTTTGGGAAAAATAAACTTTTTGAGAAGATTTGTACCGAATTATGCTGAGATTGTGAGAAATATAACTGACATGTTGAAGAAAAATGTAGAGGTGAAACGGGATAAAGAAGCAAGAGAATAATTTTCCATAATAAAGGAAGCACTCCAGGAAGCTCATGTCCTGATAAGTATTGATTATCAAAAGGTTTTTCAAATATTTTCATTTGCTTCCCCAACCACTATTATTGTTGTGTTATTGCAGAAAAATGAGGATAGTAAGGAGAAGCCAATGGCTTTCTTCAGCAAATTTCTTAGATATGTTGAGCTCAAATATAACATTTTGGAGAAACAAGTGTATACATTGGTCAAAGCAGTCAAAGCCTTCATGACTTATGTGTTACAGTCCCAAATAATGTACCTAATTTTGTTGTAAAAGATGTGTTGGTTCAAAGTGATGTTGAAGGAAAAAGAGGAAAATGGATAGCGAAAATCCAGGAGTATGATTTGGACATTAAACCCACCAAGTTAATCAAAGGATAGGGTTTAGAAAATTTATTAACAGAAACAAATTTTCAAGCATTAGGAATAAATATGTTAGCAGTAGTGGATGAAGTTGTTGATGAAGAAGGTCAGAATAAGCCCAGATCAAGTATTCAGTATAAATTTTTGTCTTCAGATTGGTATAAGGATATTGTTCATCATTTTTGTTTCTTTTCTTTTCCAACTTCATTGGATAGAACAAAATACAGAGCTCTCAAGCTTAAGTCTCAGCTATATGTCAAAGTAGAAGAAAAACTATATTGGAAAGATCCTGCTGGTATCTTGTTGTTATGCTTAACTAAAGGTGAAGCTATTGAAGTTACCAGGGAATATCATGAAAGTCTATGTGGAGTATAAAATTTTTAGTATATTTGGATGTTCAGTCAAGATTGTAACTGATAATTCTCAGGTATTTAATTATGTTCAATTCATTAATTTCTTTCAAACATATAATGTAATTTTATCACATTCCACATCATATCATCCACAGGGGAATGGGTTGGAAAAATCTTCAAACAAAACTTTGGTTAGGATTTTGAAAAATACAATCATTGAAAATTAGAAGGACTGGGATTCAAAATTTAAGATTTCTCTTTGGGCAATTCAAGTAACTACCAGGAGATCTACTAGAAAATCACCCTATGAGTTAGTTTGTGGAACTCAGGCACTATTTCCCACTCGGTTGGCCAAACTAGTGATTGATTACCTTCAAGAAGATAAGGAAGAACCTAATGCTCTGGTGAGAAGAATGAATATGAAGTCTATATTTGACAGGAAATCAAAAGAAGTCCTCTTTCAAGAAGGCGATTTAGTTCTAAAATGGGACAGTAGAAGAGAAGATAAAGGTAAGCATGGTAAGTTTGATCCTCTCTGGTATGGTCCATACAGGATTGTTGAGGCCGGGTCAAACAACACTTTCATTCTTGAAGATTTAGATGGAAAATATTTACACCTGCCTGTGAATGGGCAGTATTTGAAGCATTATTTCCAGCACTAAAATTCAGCATTTCATCATTGTAAATATCATATTGTCCATTTTTTATATGTCACCAAACATTATTTGACTCCATGCCTGACGTGAAGGCATTGATCTGCGGTTCTTAGTGTTTTGTGGCAAAAAACACTATCCCCAAGTGGAGCCAGAGGTTGTGGCTCATTTGCATTCTCTTCTATTATATTTTTCAAAATACAAAAAAGGCATATAATTTAGAAAAAATGACAAAATATGATCTTTCAATATGCCAAAAAATAGTTTTGTTTTTATATGTCAGTCAGTTAACATATAATTCAAAAGTGTGAAGGTGGGACTGACCATTATATTAATTCTCATGCTAATCATCGAGCGGGATTTAAAATAATTAAAGTTAAAGTCAGATTAGCAGAAACCAGCGAGCATAAATAGCCCACAGGTTATCAATATTGGTGCCTCTGCAGTTGACTCCTCTAAAAGTCCGCTGACCAAGATCGACGGCTCACGATAGCTATGGGGTCAGACCTGCGACAGGTTTTTCGTACTCCAGAGCGCTCCCGCAATGACGTAGGCAGCCCGTGATGCAGACATCACATGCCGCCAGCTAAGCAGCCAACTCATATGTCACATCATGTTGTCGTTATCTGTCTAGTCAAGCATTGAATTTGCATTTATTTTCAAAATCTCGCGCCATCTATATAAGGTGTTGAAGTTCCTTCTTTTCTTCTTATTGGTTTTCAGTCCCAATTTCTCAATAAGTCATATTACTCGCTCTAATCTCTTACCTTTGCACTTATTCAGTCACCACCCTGAATCAATTCATGGCTAAACAGTTGTCCTTGTGATCATAATTTGGATCGGGGCCTAAAATTAGCTAAAATTTCAAAGTACTCGAAATTTCTTCGAACCTAAACGACCGGATAGAGTTCTTCACTAGGATTCTGGTGCCACTCATTTCATCAAAATTTGAGTTCGTATGACTGAGTTATCGCCTTTTGTTCATTTTCCAAAATAGGAGAAAAAGGAGTAGAACAGGTATAGTGATGATGTGGCAAGTACAGTCAACACTGCAAGGAATATTCTCCAGATTTCATCCAGTGGAACTGTGACAAGTGTCATCTTTAGATTCGCCAGATGGGTTAAGTGAAGGGATAAATTGTCCAATGACCTCCAATTCTTCCTAAGTTGGAATTTGAATATTTTTTAAGGGTTGGAGTATAACCCAACTAGAGGGCGCCACATGTCCTCTCTGGTGGGCCATCTCCTAAATTATGGGGGTTGAATTATTTATCACTTTAATGTTATGTAAGGTTGGACATTCAATTTATGTGGTGAATTATATATATATATATATATATATATATATATATATATATATATATATATTATTTTTCAAACCACCTTCACGATAGATCTAACCAAGTTTGGAGGTCCAATTAATGAAACTGGTGAAGGGTTTAAATGGCGGCGTCGATAAAGTTAGCAACCAAGTTTGGAGATCCAACTACCAAAACTGGTGAAGGGTTTAAATGGCGGTGTCGACAAAGTTAGCAACCAAGTTTGGAGGTCCAACTAATGAAACTGATGAAGGGTTTAAATGGAAACATCGACAAAGTTAGTGGAGGATCCTTTTTATATCGTTGTGCAAAATTTATGTGGCGGAGTGGGGGTCGAACCCCTGACCTCAAGCCCGCCAACCAACTGCCTTACCATCTCTACTACTAGGGTGTTTCTTAACCCTTAGGTTCTCCACATAAACTTAAATTAACCAAGCCCAATAGTTGGGGGTTGGAGGGGGCCAGACCCCCTCTCCATATAGCCACAATCTGATGACTGAGAGCCAGTCCAAAAAAGCCGGCGAGATTTCATTAATGCGGATTAATTAAGTTTAAACGTGGTTAACCCATGATAAACCATGATTAGCACTTAATACACGCTTATCACTAAACCTTGCTTATCTGCCCATAATTATTTCTTAATGCTAATTAATCCTGAATATTAAGTTGGAAGAGTTTTCGAAGGCGCGCCAATTTGGCGGGAATTCTAAATTTAGAAAATTAACTGGAATTTCCTCCAGTTTTAGAGGATAAATTAGGGAAATTTTGGTTTTGGTCATAACTCACTCAATTTTCGACCAAATGGAACTCAGTAAAAGTCATTATAGGCTAATTAGCATTCTAGGAACTCAATGAAGTAGGTTGCAACGGCAAAAAAGGTCACTTTCAGGTGTTTTTGTGCATTTGAAGATTTTTGAAGGCGAGGGCCACCAGGTGTTGGGGTCATTGCCAAAGCATCCAGAGTCCAAATTCAGCAAAAAAATAGTAATTTTTGGGATATTATGATGTTTTAAACTCATTGGAACAGGTTCCAAGAGGTTCTAAAGTTGGTAACAGCAATTTGAGCACACTTGAAGCTAATACAAATGGCACACTGTGAAGTTGGACCAAGGAGATGTAGCACGGGAGGGGTGAACTACTTTATCAAAATTCTCTGTGTTAAGCTCTGTGATGTGTGTTTTTTGTGTTTAATATTTCTTCTATTCTGTCATTTAAAATTATTCTTTTAAAGCTTATGAAAAACTCATAATTTCACGAAGTACATTGTTTGACAATCACATGCTCACAAACAAACCCATGAAGGATAAGTAAAACAGAGCAAAGAAAATTTTATATCTGAAATGAAACTAGCACAGCAATAACTAGCATTCATTTTCAGATCAAGTTGGTATCAAAGCACAAGGTTTCTTTCTTGTTTTACTTGAAGGGTTTTAATAGTGAAAATTTATTGTTGCTTACAAGGTTGATATTGCTAGAGGAGAAGGGAAGCTACTGATAGCTAGTCTAGAAGTTAGGGAAAGAAGGAAGGAGCTTGAGAAGGCATCATCCTTACCCAAAGGACCACTCAAGTCAACACTCGAAGCAAAAGAGGAATTTATTGCACAAGAGGCTGAAGTGATTGAAGAGATACAAGTTGCAAAGATTGAGCTTGAATCTACAGCTAAATTGTCAGGCCATGAAGGAACTCATGAACATTCTGAAGAAGAGGATGTCAAAAGGGAATTCAAAGGAATGCAAAGGATGGTTAAATTTATGTTTGAAGTTTTTTGAATTGTTGTGAGGCTCTTTAATTCATTACATTGTGATGGAAATTCCATTAAGTGGTGATTCTAAACCATCCTCCTTTGCAAGCCTTTTTGATAAAGAGATGATGCAGGACATATACATCATGAAAGATATGGTGCAACATCTCTATGAAGATATGTGGGAGAACACTAAACTTCAAGAGAAATTGGGTGCCATGAAGAAAGAGAAGCAAGAACTTCTTCAAAAGATGCATAGATGGAGATTCAGCTCCATGATGCCAAATAAGCCTTAGCCAATCATGTGCTTGAAGAAGTGGTAAATAATTTAAATTTTCCTTCAATTTCCTCTCAAGATAAATGTGTTGGTTCATTTGAAAAACACACTAGAGGAACAGGTTCCAAATTTATGATCAAAATGGGCTATGAAGGTAAAGGATTAGGAAGACATGCACAAGGCATAGTTGAGCCAATTATGGTTGAGGAAAGGCGTAAGTATTTGGGTCTTGGCTATGGATAATTTTATGGAGAAACTTCTAAAGCCATGAATACACTTGAAATAGTTCTAAGAAGGACTTTTGTTGCAAGTTAAAACCCTCAAACATGTAAATTTTTTCTTCAAGATGAATGCAATTGTTTGAAACCAATGTTGTAGCAAGATGCTTGTAGACATGCAGCTTATGGCGAACAAGAGAGTTGTGACAGCTCTAAGGACATGAAAATTGTTGTTAGTCTTCAAAAGAGAGTCGGAACCTCTTCAAGTCCATCTCCTCAAGAAGGTGATAAAGATGAACATTCAAAGAATAACTCAAGGTACAATTATTCCTATAATCATGTTGTTTATGATTATGTTAAGCATGACAAATCTGCATGCATGAATGGGAGAAAAAGTTTTTTTTCATATTTTGGTTTGTATAACCATCAAGTTTCAAGATGTTGGAAGAGAATGATAGCATACAGGAAATAGTTAAAGCAAAGGCGACTTGAACAGAACATGCAAAAGATTTGCACTTATTGTCAGAAGAAGGGACATCTCATTCACCAATGTTGGACACGGCATCCAACAACTCATCCCACGAATTTGAAGCAAGTGGAGAAAAAGGTTGACGAGAATGGAATAGGAGATTCCATCATCGATGTGATTCAAGTTGATTCACAAGAAGAGGATGTTCAGCAGTAAAAATCGCCATTGAAGTGGTTTGGTAAGAAATGGCTCGATTTCTTGACCAAGGCATACATTTCATTTGTACATAGATGCAAATTTCAGCCTTATGTATGCATGACTTTCTGTTGAAAGTATGACAAGTTGCAATAAATTATTACAACTTTTATGATGCAAGATTGCATGTGAATGTTTGTTAGTTGAAGGCATTCCTTTTTGTTGCAAAATTTAGCCAAGATGGTGTAAAAGATGGGTATGTCACTCATTTATGTTGCAACATTTTATCATTCATTTCAGCTCTTATGTTCACCCATATGTTTTGGGTTTATGTACATATTTGTACTTGAAAGAGAGAGTTGAAAAGTGTACATATGCATGAGATTTTGTATATGTAAATAGAGAACTTGTGATAGGTTCATTGTAAATAGATACATGCATAATTGTTGTCAATATGTATTATTTCTTATCGACTTGTGTTGATTGTGTCACACACATTTCATATTGATTTACATCGATTTTGTATATATGTTTATCGACTTGTGTTGATTGTGTCGCACACATTTCATATCGATTTATGTCGATTGTGTTGAATATTTCATGTCAACTTGTGTCGTTGATGTCGCATGCTTTTTGTCAACTATGTTTGTCAATTATGTTGATCGACTTATGATTTAGTCGATTGTGAGTCGATGTGGGATACACTAATGTGAAATAATATCACCATGTACTTGATGTTACAGGAGGTGACACTCATTGCTTTGAAGGAGCAAAAACGAGGTGGTTGTCATTTCAATTCTTGCATAATGTTTTCTTTTCAAGATTGATTGTGTTCTTGTGACAAGATGTTGCAAGAATTTTGATGTTCATTCAATGAGAAGTGGACAAGATGAAAACTATTTTGCAGCCATTGTTGAACAAGTTGGTTTCTTCTGTTGACACCAAGAATTCACTCATATTGCAAGTTTAATTTCGATAAGAGGATTTCCAAGAAGAAGCTTGTATGCCTTTGTTGCAAGAGGGACTTCATTCTCAGTGGGAAGGCTAACAGTTTTCCAAGCACATAGAGATCGGTGTGGTACATATGGATATTTATCAATCAACAATGCTGAAGTGGTTCAGCAACAGCAAGCAGTGGTTGAGATACATAGCCAGTTATGATGCAAGGCATGTAAATATCATTGTCAAGTAAGACTTGTCAAGTAAAATCAGTTTATATAACTTGAAAGCAGACGAGTGTTGCAGCTCAAGAAGATAATTATCAAATTTTGTGGGTCCAAAAGCCCGTCAGTGGGAAGGTGTGATCAGAATTTGGATCAGGGCCTAAAATTAGCTAAAATTTCAAAGTGCTCAAAATTGCTTTGAACTTGAACGACCGAATATAGTTCGTCACCAATATTCCGGCACAACTCGTTTCATAAAAATCTGAGTTCGTATGACTGAGTTATCGTTTGTTGTTCATTTTCCAAAATAGGCAAAAAATGAACAAAACAGGTATCGTGATGATGTGGCAGGTACAGTCAACATTGTAGGGAATATTCTCCAGATTGCAGCCAGTGGCACTATGACAAGTGTCTTCTTCAGATTCGCCAAATGGGTTAAGTGAAGAGATAAATTGTCCAATTACCTCCAACTCTTCCAAAGTTGGAATTTGAAATTTTTTTTAGTGTTGGAGTGTAACCCAACTAGAGGGTGCCACATGTCCTCTCTGGTGGGACATATCCTAAATTATGGGGGTTGAATTATTTATCACTTTAATGTTATACTAAGGTTGGACATTCGATTTATGTGGTGAATTATATATATAGTTTCAAACCACCTTCACGGCAAATCTAACCAAGTTTGGGGGTCCAACTAACGAAACTTGCAAAGGGTTTAAATGATGGCGTCGACAAATTTAGCGGAGGATCATTTTTATATCATTGTGCAAAATTTATGTGGTGGAGTGGGGGTCGAACCTCTGACCTCATGCCTGCCAACCAACCGCCTTACCCTCTCTACTACCAAGGTGTTTCTTAACCCTTAGGTTCTCTGCATAAACTTAAATTAACCAAGCCCGACAGTTGGGGGTTGGAGGGGGCTAGCCCCCTCCCCATGTGGCCATAGTGCAACGACTACGAGCCAGTCCAAACAAATCGGCGAGATTTCATTAATGCAAATTAATTAAGTTTAAATGTGGTTAACCCACTATAAACCATGATTAGCGCTTAATATGCGCTTATCATTAAACTTTGCTTATCCGCCCATAATTAATGCTTAATGCTAATTAATCCTGAATATTAAGTTGGCGAAGTTTTCAAAGGCACGCCAATTTTGGTGAGAATTCTAAATTTAGAAATTTAACTAGCAGTTCCTCCAGTTTAAGAGAAGAAATTGGGGCAAAATTGGTTTTGGTCATAACTCAGTCAATTTTCGACCAAATTGAGCTCAGTAAAAGTCATTCTAGGCTAATTGGCATTATGGGAACTCAATGAAGTAGGTTGCAACAGCAAAAAAGGTCACTTTCAGGTGTTTTTGTGCATTTGAATATTTTTCAAGGCGAGGGCCACCAGGTGTTGGGGTCATTGCCAGAGCATCCAGAGTCCAAATTCAGCAAAAAATAGTCATTTTTAGGAGATTATGATGTTTTAAACTCATTTGAATAGGTTCCAAGAGGTTCTGAAGCTTCTAACAGCAATTTGAGTACACTTAAAGCTAATACAAAGGTCACATTGTGAAGTTGTACCAAGGAGATGTAGCCCGGGAGGGGTGAACTCCTTTATCAAAAATATTTGTGTTAAGCTTTGTTATGTGTTTTTGTTGTGTTTAATATTGCTTCTATTCTATAATTTAAAATTATGCTTTTAAATCTTATGACAAACTCGTAATTTCACTAAGTACATTGTTTGACAATCACATGCTCACAAAAAAACCCATGAAGGATATGTAAAACAAAGCAAATAAAAGTTTATATCTGAAATGAAACTAGCACAGCAATAACTAGCATTCATTTTCAGATCACCTTGTCTGGCTCTTCTAGCCATATCCCACTTATGGACACTGAGCAAGACGTCAAAGATACTTTGTGCACTGTTGAACATTTACCCTTTTACCAGCAAGTCCTACTGAATGATAAGAGTTCCCCCGTCTATGCAGCCATGGTCAACTCTAGTGTTTTGTCTGCATGTGTCCCAAAAACTCATCTTTTTCTTGAATTTGTAAATTGATTAGTGTCTGCATTGTACCCTAGAAATTTTTTTGTGATGAATTATTTAGGAGAGAATGTTCTTCAAGTTACATCTCAGTTAATCCATCAAGCCATTTTTTATCCTGATTCTGAATCTTATGTTCATTTTACTAAAGAATCATTGGTGGAATTATGTGATAGTCTTGCAGGGCAGGAGTTTACATAAGTTGTCTTCTTTCTAAAGCCGGAAGCTAGACGTTTTTCACCAGATGATAAATAATTCCCATTGGATATTTTCAATGCAGAAGTCAAACCAGTACTACAATTTCTGTCAAAGATACTTGGAAAGGAGGATGTCGCTCAAATTGATAGGTCGATGCTTGGGTTATTTGCCTTAATGATGAAGCCCAATGTGGTATTAGATATTCCCTCCTACTGGAAAGATAATGTTAAAACTCAGCTTATGAGCCTATCCCCCACCGGGTCTTTCAGGTTTCCCTCACTGATCACTTATTTATTCTTATATCAAAATGTAGAAGAATTTATACATTTGGGGATAAATATTATGGATGCAAATAAGAAAAGACAATCAACAGTGTTTTGGACAGATATAATAAGAAATTAACCAAATGAGGGAGGGATATTTAATTTTGTTTCTTATTTCATGCCAATTGCTTATAAGGTTTTGAATGGAGTTACTCTTCCATGTTTTATGCCGAAGGCTCAGGAGTTTCTTCAACTTAGTGCCAATTGTAATTTTGGAGATTGGTTTTTGTTTGATGATTATTCAGAAATTAGATTGTATGGAGCTGGGATTGAGCCTTATAGATTACCTATATTTTTTCCCATGAGATTGTTTGACTTGGAGTTTACTAGACAGAGCCTAAATGTATTTCAGATACATTTTGTCCCAATGAGCAAAGGCCATTTATTTAAGTTTCCTATGTTTGTGGGACCATTCATAGTGAATATGAGGCAAGCAGCAAATGAAGCTAACAGGATGTTAGAAAACATGCATTTGTTATTAGGAGAGAAATGAGCTTATGATCCACACAAGGTAATCTCTAATAGAAGAGTTGAAAATGGTTATTTTTCTTTTGTTCATGACAGTAAGCCTGAAGTCGAGAAGATAGCTAACAAAGGTTTTGCAGACTCTAATAGCACCAGCATTCAGACTCCAATAATTTCTGAAAGAATAAGCAAAAGAAGCAAGGAAAAAGGTGTTGATTCTGAAGATGAAGAATAAAGAGCTAAGAAAAGAGCTAAGTTAACTGAAGAGATACCAAGCACCCAGCCTGGTTTCCTTATTCAATTAGGATATGCTCAGAATGCACCAGCTTCACCATCAAGACATGAAGTTGTTCATGATCAAGTTCCTTTAATCAAGCAAGTCTTTGCCCAAATTGCAGAAAAAAAAATCAGAAGATTAAAGCCAATATGGAGGCTCAAGCTGAGTATCAGATTACTCTTGACCAAACCAGATTGTTGACTGTTATGGACTTGGAAAGGGATCAGTTGAAGATTTCTTTCTCTCACCCATCTGAAATGACAGTAGGGTCATCCAGCATTTTTAAAACTGTGGATTTAATTGTTGATGTTAAGAAGATCCCTTTACTTGAAAAAGTTAACTTGAATATGCAGACTGGTAAATTGATTATTAATGACCTAACTAAAACAAGTGCAGTTTCTCATAAGGCAGAGAATATGTTGGGAAAAGTGATTAAAATCTAAAATTAGAGAAGGCTAATTCTAGGGCTCTTTCAACTCAAAATGAAGAGTTGAAGAAGATAATTGTAAAAATTGGAGTGGACCCCAATGATATATCAGTTGTACAGAAGTTATTGCAAAGTTTTGAATCAAAAATTAATGTATTGAAGAAGAAGTTAAAGTTACCTACTGAAGAGCATCTAATGGCAGCAGAGGTAGTAGAGGTAGAAAATGAAAAAGAAAGTCTTTTACAGAAGTTTTTGCAGAAAGAGGAAGATATTTCTAAATTAAAGGAGTGAGTACTTAATTTGCAAGGTCATATTGAATCTCATTCTTGCACCATATTTATGTCATCTGGGACTGATGATCCAGTAGCTATATTGTCCCAGTTGAGCACAGAGTTAAAGATGGCAAAGATTGGTCTTAAGAAAACTCAGGGTGATCTTGACACAGCAATTAAGATAATGCATGCCAAAGAAGAATAAGTTAATAAATATAAATCAGATTTCCAGAGAGCTTATGAGGAAATTAAAAGTCTTAAAGAAAAAGTGAAAGGAAACATGTCTTTAATTCAATCAAAGGATATTATGTGGAATGAAATTATTGAAGTAATGAAAATAGTTTGGGAATCCCTGATTATAGTGTCAGAGGAAAAAAGCATAATCAGATATTTACAGGAAATTATCCTTGCTGATAAACAGAAGTTTATTAACAGAGCTTTATGGGAAAAAAAAATTATCGATTTATCAATTCCAAGATAGATCAGGAGCTAGAGGAACATGAAATCAAAGATATAACATTGTTTGTTATGGAGATAAATAAGTTGATGGTGAAAATTTCTTGCAAGAAGTCAGCAAAGAATAAATTAACAGAAATCAAACAGGCTATAGAAAAATTTGACAATATGTTTTATCAAAGGACTAGAGTTGGGTTTCCATCATGCTAGGATCTGCAAGGCAGTCTTCTATCTTGGGATTCATATGAGCCTTTATTAGTGATAGCAAAAATCAATATTGACAATACTCATGAAAAAACTGCAGTCTTAAAAGGAGCTACGATTGTTAATTTCTTGCATAGGAATTTTCAATTGTTATGGATGGTTAAGACCTTTTTTACAAAAATGCCCACTTTTAACAAGATCACTGCTTTCAGGTTAGAGTATAACAATTTGGTCAATTCTCCTAAAACCAACATTGAAATCTGGAAAAAGTACAGGGCATGGATGACTGATTCACCTGGTGACACATTAGCACCTTGTAGAAATTTGAATAACTGATATATTATTCACCGAGATTCTCCTAATCGCACACTATTTTAACTTCATGCACAATACATAATCTCTTCCACCATTGATCATTAATTGCGGAAATAAAAACAATCGCATGCGCACATTAAAACCATAAGCAATCACACATATGAACACAATATTTTATGGGAAAGCTTAAAGCTGAAAACCCCCAACTATATATATATATTATATGTCATAGAGATCATATAAAAATCATTATAGAAATCTCCACACAAGCTCTCAGTACAATCTCCAATTGTTACACACTAATCAAGCTCCGATCTAGCAAATCTCATGCTCCAATCTCTACCACCTGATAGCCTGCCTCTACTGCGAAATCCCTGTTGAAAGCAAAGAATGGCTACGAATGAACTAGAATTGGTCCAAGCTTGCTCACGCAATCCTCATTAGCATCTCCAATCACTAGTTGTTGCAAATCATGCAACAGTATAGTCACAACTGATAGTCACACTGCTCTTTCACCTACCTCTTCACTGGTCTCCACTGAAATTGTCCATGCACCGTAGTTAACTGATGTATTCTTTAGTTGATTAATGAGTTAATAATTAGTGAATTAATTAATAATTAATTCACACCATTCTCACTAGTGTATCAATCAGTTAGACTAGATACAACTAGCTCAATTATGTTTAACTCAGTTAAAATGAACACAATTTCATCAACTACCTCAATAACTCCACCAAACTCTGTCACATGAGTTCTAACTGAAGTCAACCATGCAATAGCTCAACTAACCCCTAGGAATAGCGTAATTCCTTCTGTCAGCTGCATGTGCCACATCCGTAGCTCGAACTGAAGTGCTCCAAGAGGATAAGATAATGCTTATAGTCCAAATATTATTAAGAGCTAATAATATTCGACTGATCTATTTTTAGACTGGCAGTCTAAAAATAGACTCCGCCCAGTATGTCTAAAAATAGAGGTCCATATATTTTTACCAACTTGACCAACCATCCACAAATAGCATCCTGCAACTCATAGACCATGATCCATATGTCTAAAAATATACTTTGCGCCAAAAATAGCCTGCGGGCCCACTTAGTGAAGGCGACTTCTTTTCACTAAGCTCCATCATCTTGTTGCATTTTCAACACTCCCTCTCAACAAGATATGGATTATCTGCAACCCCTATCCTGCCTCTGTGGTATTCGAATTTGCTTCTGGTGAGCGCCTTCGTCAAGATATCGAAAGCATCTTGATCCTACATGGGAATGTATAAGAAAGTAACATGATCTTTATTTGCACATCATCTACGATATGATGATACCGAATGTCGTGCTTCACTGACTCATCGCACTAACCGATGTAGAGAGTTTGATGCAACTATGATTATCACAATAAATCACAGTAGGCTCTAAGTGTGAACCAAACAACCCGACCAGGATCTTCCTCATCCATATAGCCTCGCATGCAGCCAAAAACGTTGCCATATACTCGGCCTCTGTTGAACTGAGTGCCACGGATATCTACTTCCTGCTATACCAAGAAACTGTTGTCGACCCGATACTGAAAATCCCTCCAGATGTGCTCTTTCTGTCTGTTGGGCTCCCTGCCCAATCTGCATCCGTGAAGCCACATAGCTTCACCTCATCTGATTGTCTGTACCATAATCCATATCCCAATGTGCCTTTGAGATATCTCAATACATGCTTGTCTGCCTTCCAGTAGAGCTTGGTAGGATTAACCATAGCTTGTGAAAGCTGGTTAACAACATAGCATATGTCGGGTCGTGTATTGACCATATACATAAGTGACCCTACCAACTGTCGATAAACAGTGGCATCCACTACCTCCGTTGAAGTAGCATCCTCCTTCCTCCAACCACCAGGAAGAGGAGTATCAGTAGGCTTGTAGCCATGCATGTTGAACTTCTCCGGTATCTCCACAGGCATACTTGCCTTGAGACACAAACGAGTCCATCCTTGCTGCTTGCCAAATTTCCAATCCCGAGGAATTAATGAAGGAGACGAGTCCTTCATCTCAAACTCTTTTGCGAGATCTTCCTTGCATGAGAGTATCGATAGCTCATCACTATCAAAATCAAATCATCTACATAAAGTACAATGATCGGCAACTCTCGCTCCACCATAATGCGGTATAGCTTCGGATCCGCCTCACTCTTGGAGAATCCAAGTCTGGTGAAATAACTGTCTATCCATGTGTACCAAGCACGAGGTGCTTGTTTCAACCCATACAACGCTCTCTTGAGCCTGCACACATGCGACTTGCTGCTGAAGATCTTGAAACCTTCGGGCTTCTCTATTTACACCTCCTCCTCAATCACTCCATTGAGGAACACAGTCTTCACATCCATCTGATGAATGTGCCACCCCATCTACGTTGAGATAGCAAGAATCATCTGTATGGAAGAATACCTTGCGACAGGTGCAAAGGTTTCCTCATAATCGATCCCCTCAATCTGTGAGAAGCCTAGGGCAAAAAATATTGCTTTATACTTCTCCACACTCCCGTCAGCTATTTGCTTCACATTGTAGATCCATCTCAAACCTACCACTAATTTCCCTTTCGGCCTTGGGACAATCTCCCATGCACTATTTCTGACAATCGAATCATACTCTTCCACCATGGCATCTACCCATGTGGGATCCTCCACAGCTTCCTCGAAAGAGGATGGCTCTGTCACGATACACTTGCTCATAAGAGCCATGTATCCAGTATACCGATCAAGTGACTGTCTCTATATGCTATGTGATGTAGGTGCTCCTACAATCCTCTCTGCATCTTGAGCCAGTTGCTCAGCTTCTGTAGTGCGCTTCCGCCCTCTGATGGTTGGTGCTGCATGAGTGGTCTCTTCCACTCCATGAACCTCCTCTTGTGGCTGATCCACATCCTAAGGCTCATCCTTAGGAACTAATAGCTCCTCATTTGCATGCAAGTGTGGCTCCCTCTCAAGAGAACACTTCATGGCTTTCTCCTCATGAAATTTGATATCTTTTTGTCGCACAATAGTTTTGCGGCTTGTACGCAAGAAAAGCCACACCCCACGATAGTTGTGGGGTGTGTCAGTGTACCCCAAAAATATCCCAACCTACGCGATCGGCTCACGACTTCTTCCTCGCATCCTTAGTCACATGAATGTAAACAGGTGAACCAAAAATCCTCAAATGGGAAATATCAGGTCGCTTACTAGAAAATGCCTCCTCGGGTGTACTCATGCCAAGTATCTTGTGAGGACAACGATTGTGCACATATACTGCAGTATTGCATGCCTCAGCCCAAAAGTGTATGGGAAGGCCCTGATCATGCAACATCTCCCGTGCAGCACCCATGATCGTTCTGTTGTTTCGCTTAGCAACCCCATTCTACTGTGGGTTATGAGCTGCTATGAGCTCTCTTCGAATTCCTTCTGCACTGCAAAATTCCTTGAATTCGCTAGAGATGAATTCACCACCATCGTCGCTCCTAAGAGCCTTCACCTGCTTCCCTGATTCTTTCTCAACCGGTGCCTTGAACTCATAGAAATTTGAGTATGTCTCGCTCTTCTTCTGCATGAAGAAGATCCAACACTTCCGAGAAACATCATCAACAAATATCACATAGTACCTGTGCTTTGCTGTCGAAGCTACTGAGAAAGGTCCACACACGTCTGTGTGAATTCTCTCAAGGATCGTCGTGGCATGACTATCCTTCTCGTGACAAGTGGCTTTCACAAATTTTCCCAAGGTACATCCCTTGCACTGATCTGACTGCGCAAGAGTACCCTTAGGAAGCCCGGTAGAAATATGCTGCAAAATTTTCAAAGCTCCATGGTGAAGGTGGCCCAATCTCCTGTGCCACAGCTCGCCCTCATCCCGGCTCACCACTCCTTCTGCCTTGCCTGCCATTGTTGCGCAGCCATCTACCTGCAATTGATAAAGGTTCTTAACTCGAACCCCTATCCTCCAGGTCTCACCAGTTGCCTTACTGCGCAGGAAAGCCTTTCCCTCGCTAAAGATAACATCATATCCCTTGTCTTCTAACATGGCCACCGAGATCAGATTCTTCTTCAATCTTGGAACATGCATCACTTCTTTCAATACGAAGGGTTTACCAGACCTTCTCTCCAAGGAAATGGTAACGATACCGGTCGCCGAATCTACCATCATCGCCCATCTCAATGTGCACTCGAATCTTTCTCATCCGGATCGGTAAACAAATCTTTATCTCAAATTAAGTATGAAAAGATGCACCCTTTGTCAAGAAACCACCTTGAACCCATCATACTCGAGAGAAAGCATGCAATCGGTGAAAAATACGGCTCAAATTGTGAGGCTAAGGCCTCTCCAGTGCAGTCCAACGACCTACTTATTTTTCTTCTTCTGTGGACAACTAGTGGCATAATGTCCGTGTTGGTGAAAGTGAAAGCACTTCACCTTGGACATGTCCCGCTCCTTGCCTTTCACACTGGATTGAGAAGCATGCTTCTTGCTCTTCCCCCTCTTTGCTTTGGTAGCCAAAGCACAATTCTCTTCATCAGAGTTCTTTGATGAAGATCCGTCCCTGGTACTTCGCCTTATCTCCTCTTGCACAAGATCCGACCAAAGTCGCTCCCATCCTGGCAATTTCTCCCGACCATTGACAGAGTCCTGATAAGAATGCCAACTCTTCGGAAGCCCAAGGAGAGCCAAGCTCACCAAGTCCTCATCATCTACAGTCACCCCCACACTTCCCAACTCATCCCTGCATTGGGTGAACTTCGTGAGGTACTTGGGCATACTGTCGCCTTTCTCCATCTTTATGTTTCTGAGTTTATCCTTGAGCGCCAACTTCCTCTGGTTGCTCTTGCTTTGGAATAAATCTGTCAAAGCTTTCCACATCAAGAATGGAGAAGCCTTACCATGAAGGCTGGACACTATGTGATCCTTCACACCTTCCAACAGAATCCTTCGACACTTTGCTATCTTCTTTTGCCATGCGTCAAGTACGGCAGCATCACTAGAAGTAGGTTTTGGAATTTATGCATCTATGAACTCCTTCAACCCATTGTCATCCAGCACCACCTCCATCCTGTCCTTCCATGCAATATAATTCAAGCTGCCCTCAAGGGCATACTCTAATCGCAATCCATTGAAAGACATCTCAACTTCGACACCAAGAAAACACTGCTGCAAATTCGAATTCCACCAGCACAAAACTCAACCGCTTCAATGTTTTGCAATTGCTCCAATGATCAATATCACTCTGATACCATGTAGAAATTTGATAACTGATATGTTATACACTGATATTATCTTGATTACACACTATTTTAACTTCACGCACAATACAAAATATCTTCTACCATTGATCATTAACTGCAGAAATAAAAACAATCGCATGCGCACATTAAAACCATAAACAATCACACATATGAACACAGTATTTTATGGGAAAGCTTAAAGCTGAAAACCCCCAACTATCTGTATATTATATGTCATATAGATCATGTAACAATCATTATACAAAGCTCCTCACAAGCTCTCAGTACAATCTCCAATTGCTACACACTAATCAAACCCGATCTAGCAAATCACATGCTCCAATCTCTACCACCTGATAGCCTACCTCTACTTCGCAACCACTACTGAAGAATGGCTCTGAATGAACTAGAATTGGTCCAACCTTGCTCACGCAATCCTCATTGGCATCTCCAATCACTGGTTGTTGCAAATCATGCAACAGTATAGTCACAACTGATAGTCACATTGTTCTTTCGCCTACCTCTTCACTGGTCTCCACTGAAACTGTCCATGCATTGTAGTTAACTAATGTATTATTTAGTTGATTAATGAGTTAATAATTATTTAATTAATTAATAATTAATTCACACCACTCTCACTAGTGTATCAATCAGTTAGACTAGATACAACTAGCTCAACTATGTTTAACTCAGTTAAACTAAACACAACTCCATCAACTAGCTCCATAACTCCACCAAACTCTATCACATGAGTTATAACTGAAGTATCCATGCAACAGCTCCACTTAACCCTCAAGAATAGTGTAATTCCTTCTGTCAGCTCCTATGCCACATCTGTGCACTTAACTGAAGTGCTCCAAGAGGATAAGATAATGTTTATAGTCCAAATATTATTAAGAGCTAATAATATTCGACATATCTATTTTTAGACTAGCAATCTAAAAATAGATTCCACCCAATATGTCTAAAAATATAATTCCATCTATTTTTCCAACTTGACCAACCATCCACAAATAGCATCCTGCAACTCATAGAATCATGATCGACATGTCTAAAAATAGACTTTGCGCCAAAAATAGCCTGCGGGCCCACTTAGTGAAGGCGACTTCTTTCCACTAAGCTCGTCATCTTGTTTCAATCTCAACACACCTCAGAAGGACACATCAGCAAAACGGGGAAACACGGTGACAACCAATGAGATCCAGATTCATCAACTAGATTGATACTTATGGTTTTATTTATATCTCTTGTTAAAAGATCGATATTTTAATGAAGTCTTTAATCACAATGTAATAGGTAGTTGACACAATTTTAGGTAGTTTGAGTAGTTACAAGAAGTTCCAGTAGTTACAAACTGCTTTTGTATGTATTTAAACAAGATAGTAAGAAAGAGGAGGGTTCCAAGTTTTGGACCTCTGGAGGACTACAATTTTGTACTTACTTTTCTAAAAGATTAATGAAAGAAGATCAAGTTTCCTGCATCTGTTGATGGTGATTTGTCTTTCTAATATCATTTTGTGTTTCTTCTTCTTTGAATGAAGTGAATTAAATTAGTTGTAGGTCTCTTTATTACGTCTGTGAGTAAGAGTTAAATAACCTTAATATGCGCTCCTTCACTCCAACTACTTCTTATACATAAATTTCTTCTAAAATTTAAGGTGATAGATTCTGTTTTTCAGCATATCATTTTGAGTTTCCTCTATATTTATTCTTTTCACTCAGATACTAGTAGTTAATGGCATTGTGAAATATTTCATTATAACAGATTATTAAGGGTATTAAATAATTAATTTCCAAAGGAATTAAACAAATACCACCTAATATTTTAAGTTTTGTGACATAAATTTCTAAAATGTATTAAGCACAGATTCCTTCCCACAACCAAGGGATTGTCTCTTAAGATACAACAGGGTATATCGAACCACAGGACCACCATTTCCACCATGGCGATCCCTCGATCCCATCGGATCCACTAATGACTGCTGAGGTGCTAGGAGTGGAATCCTCTCCAAACGAAAGATATAAGAATTTCTCCATAGCTGAATTTTTTCAACTTCCCGTTCTTCCCTCTCGTAACTTGGCCTTTCATGTTGACCAACACTCCTTCACACCAGTTGAAAATTGTTCCCCTGGAACACTTAACAGCAATCTGCATTTGTGCTTTGGTAGCCACATGTGGAGCCGCACTGCCACACAATCGGGTAACTGTAAACGCAATGATCTTAAGTTCTAGTCATACGATGGCTTTAATTTCAATGTGACCATTATTTAGCTCTGAATATTGGGTGCAATGTTGCGTCATATAAGATGCAGTGGGCAATCCCCCTGGTTGTGACCCAAATAAGGAAATATCTCTTCCTCTGTGGGGTAATCCATTGAGGAAATAAATATCCTATGTCTCGATCACAAGCCTGTGGTCCCCAATGATGAAGCACTGCTCCTAGACATCCCAGGCATTGACCAACCAATTCATGAGTTCCACTTGTGCCTGTATTCCTTGTATTGCATAGAATTCATACAAACCGCAATTCTTCAGCGTATGAAGTGTTGTTGGGTCATCCATGGCTTCGTTATCATGCAACTTGTGCTCTCTTTCTCTCCATTATAACATGATTGTTGGCCTACAAACAATCATTGAGGAATATAAGAAAACATTAGAGAGAATTTAGAGAATTTTTTATAGATATAAATGTAGTTTTGAAAACCGCATGGCACTTTCATGGTTTTTATTCATACACAGTGCATTCAATGTGGCCCAATGATTTTTTATATTAAAAAATCATCGGGGTGCATGGGTTTCGCCACGAAAACCTGCGGACCCTCGAGGGCGGATTTCAAAACCTTGTTTCCTCCTAAAAAATGACCTAAAAACTTAAAATGAAAAACTAAACTGATGAAAAGCAAGATAATGAAGAGATGAAATACCTAGAACTGACGGTTCTCGAAATGGTTGACTGGTTCTCCCAATATCCGCTCCGGAAGGTTTATGATAAAAACTCTTTTTCTCTGCTCTGAAAAATCAAAAGGTAAGAATGATTTGTTCTGACCACTTTTTATAGGTTTTAATGAATAAAATAATATTATTTTGTTTATTCTCATCTTAAGAAGTTATATTTTGAATGTTTTTCCATGATTGAGAACAGGTGATTGTAATTGTTTGAGTTTTTGTGTAGGGAATAGGTTATGTTTGAAAACGAATCATTTTGACAATGAATATACTTTTATTACTTTTTAGAGCTCTTAAAAAATATGAAAAAGAGAAACCCTAGAGTCCTCTTTGAAGCCTTTTCCAGACTCTCTAAACATGAAAATATCGTCGAGCACTTGACTATTCGAACTCGTTAAAATAAATGAACAGTCGTCTATTCAGTATAAGTTTACCCCCTTTCCAAACTAAACTAGACTATTTACTAAAAATGTATGTGTTCACTAAACATGGTCAAAAGATTTCTCTCCTACATTATTTTATCCTTTTTTGGGTTTCAGAGACTAAATTTACTAAAAATAACACTACGAAGTTTACTTATGTTTTTCTTCTGACTCCCTGAAACTGAAAAAAAAAACGAGTTAATCCTATGCTGGACTCGTTAAAACTAAACAGTGCAGGACCTGTCGATTACAACATGACCAAACCACTCCTTCTTAGGGTTCATTAAAAATAATGAGATGGACTCGTCCGAAGGATGAGCTTACATGACAAGCAAATGCTATCCTCCTCAAGCTTGAAAAAAATAAATAGGTACTTGCCAATAATGGTGGGGGGAAAAGTGAGAAAAATAATCCTTTTTTTATTCTTGTTTTAAAAGCAGCATGTCGCTCTTGAAAACGACACTTTTTCGCACTTGTGTTTGGGTTGGGTAATCATTTTGTCTTACATTTGATCAAACCTCATTAAAAGTCTTCAACCGGTTTTGGGCATTATCTTTAATTCAAATGTTGCCAAGTCATTTGCAGTGTCGTTATGTGTTCAAGAAAAAGTACAATTTCAAATTCACCCTTCATTGCAAACATTTGTCTCCATTCGTGTTGACCATCCCTGATTTAATCCTTGCAAAACATTTCTTCAAAACTTGACCTAATGGTTTCGTGTTGTAGGATTTCCTGCGACAGATCACTTTTTATCGACATAAGCTCATTATCTAGAAAGTTGATTTAAAAACATATCAGTACCTTGGAATCTACGTACCCTAATGGCAGGTTTCCTGCTTTCGACGAAAATTTTTCATCATTGACCTTCGATCGAATGATTCTATAAGTGTTTGACTGCAAATTATTCATTCACACTTCATATATTGTGTTGAAGTACTTTGAGAGCCATTTTCATTATTGGTGGTTTCTCTCACACTTATTAACGGTTTTTATCAATGACCGGTAATCAAGTGGTTTCTACCATGTTCAACTTCAAAACAACCAATTGCATGGATAGATTTGTACTAGTTCGAGAAGCGGAAATCAAGACCCTGGATCTAGTCTCAATCATCCAGGCTGGGAGGAGTTATGTATTCATAATACAGTAGACTTCTTTATAACAGATGGTTGCACCCATACTGTGTCTACTTTTGATGTAATGCTAAAGTCATATCTATACCAGAACATTTAGTTAGTTTTGCTTTGAGTATGGGAATTCCTACCTCAATGATGATTATATATTTGCATTGAATGTTTCTTACAGGTTTTCGATTGGTGTCTCCAATCCAGTCATTGGAATGATAAAGCACTTCACTCTCTCGAAAAACTTTCTCAAACTTCGCACTTTAGGGAGAAATCTCTTACACATCATTTTTTCACCATGACATTTTACTATCATTATGGATCTATCACAATTCATATCATACTCGCTTAGAAGTCAAAAACATTTACGTTCCTGAACCAAGTCTTGGAAACTGTAAAAAATCTCTTTAAAACCTTTAAAAGATTACTTGCATGCTTTTTGTGACCATTTCCTGAGCATGTGTTGATACTTCTTCTATCAGCGACAACGTTCTCCACTCTGTTCACCAATAAAAATTGTGCACCTCCATAAAAGGAATTAAACACGAAAAAAGTAACTTCTAGAAGCCTAGTTGGTCGAATATTCTCCCAACTGGAAGCCTCTAGAGTCGCGCCAGTTTGAGCTATATCCCTCCACTCATGGAGCTTATCCCTTGGCTAAAGGAACCCTAATCCCTTCATTGGAGGATCTCATCCCTCTCTTGATGGACCTGAAACCTCCTCAATCTCTCTATAAATTGAGCTGAAGTTTTAGTTTTGAGGGCACTGGTACTTGGAGGATTTTGTATTGGTAGTTCATATATTCTAAATTGGTAGTTGTTGGTTGTACATTGAAGATCACACCTTTGTACACAAGACTTCGTGTCGGTCATTCTAGAGAGGAAGGCTTGTCAAACCGAGGATACGATTGCGCAGACATACAGGAGAAATATGTACAACATCAAGGCTCAAGTTTTAAGATTGCTCTTTTTTATCCCTGATAATACATATGGATCTCTTTTTCTCATTGTCTTGTTTCAGAATTCATTGAAATGGTTTCAATACTTAGACTCCTTAATCACTAAGTTGAACTAGTATTTATGATTATTATATGTTGCATGTGCTTTGATCTTTTTCATTTTTTGTGGTTGCAGGTTCTTCTCAGCATTGAAGGATTTCTTTGGAGCGAAAGGAAAAAGGCTACATCAAACGTCTCGATTGAAAGGTAGGAGCATAACCTCCTCATTTCTAGGTTATAATATTCTAAAATTATAATAGTTTAGAGAAAGAGGCATTCAAATGGTTGTTTGTTTCTAGTTCCCTGTTGGGGTACTAGGGAGATCGCTCTTATCCGCAAGAGGGATTAATCCATAAAACAGTAGCAAAGGTGATCGTCCCACTGCAACAAAATGGAACTTATCTTACTGACCTCCTTGTTGCAAATGCACTAGACCCTGCCCATCTGTCACACTGGAGTATCAAACTCCTCCTCTGCTTGGATATGGTGCCCTACTATCTCCTTTTTACCCTTGTACCTTACTGAGACATATCTTCACTTTGTAACTCGCACCATAAAGCTCACACTTCCTCGACCTATCTTCGGCAACTAGAAGTCAATTTGTCGCCAAGATCTACATTCTGGCTAACTCACATGACCTCCTTTGGTAATCTCGTACGGAAATATCTGGAAAGTTGCAAATCTGCGAAACTCAAATAACTGGGAAATAAACAAGACTCTCCTACTTGGCTATCTTATCTGCAATTCACACTCTCTTCTGGAATGCACAGTCTTTTGTGCTGGTTCTGCCTCTACAACTGGTAATTTTGGATTTCCTTCAAGGCTAAAGTTGAAAACCCTCTAATAAAAATCCTTCAATGTGTGTACTTTATCTTCCACACGGCGTTGATTCTACTACTTCAAACTGCTACAAAACCCTTCTACACCTAGACAAGAAATTTTTTCTATGAAAAATATTGTGTTGCTTACTATTGCCTGTTGGAATCACTTTCGGAAAATCGACCCTTCATGCCACCTGCAACTGGAAAATTGAACTCATTTCAAGAAATTTGCACTACCTGGCTAGGCACTGTGCATTCTCTAGAAAATCTGTGTTGCTACTCCCTCTGAGCCACAAAATTATCCCTCTTCATCTCTAAGTCTCATGTTCATCAAACTTTCTCTGATAATATGTGAAAATTCCTTTAAATGCAGCAACTAAAATTAATTCTCCTAACTGATTATCAATTTATTAATTTTATAATTAATATTGAATTAATCACACTACAATTTCTTCACAAAAATAAAATAAAGGTTGCGGAAATAAAAAATGTTGGAAACTAAGGAATGCTAGCACACACATACAATATGACATAGTTGTTTTTGGACAATTGTCCCCGAAAAAATCCAACACGGAAAAACTAGTGCAGTAGATGAAATTATGGGTACAATAAAATGATGCCAAACTGGCGTTTCTATATGAGAGAAATACTGGAAAATCAATTGAGGTAAATTACCCTCCTCTCCAAGCAATCGTGGCACAGACTAAGTCTCATAATTGGCTCTGGAACACCTTTACATCTGCCTTCTGTGTTGCCTCTATGCATGTCCCACATGTGCTACCCAAAAAATGCCTCTATTGTGACGTCTAGCCTAATGTTGCCTCTGCAAATGATTCTCCCGACCTCCTAGAAATTTTTACGGTCCCTGGAAGTTGAATCAACCACTAGTCTAGCTTGAATAAAACTTCCTTTCTTGAGGCATTGTGCAGCCTCTTGGAAAAACAACTCATCCTCCTCTCTTTACCCTCTGGAACTGCAATCCTCCTCTGGATCATTTTATTTGCCCCTCTTTAGCCCTACATCCCCTCTCTGTCTTGAACTCTGCCACTGGTTAGCTCAAACTGCCCAAGGAACTTGCACTATTGGCTCTCCCTTGTGTGTATCTCCATCTACCCATTGACCTCTTCTTATAACCTCCAATTGAGACTCCAACGACCACAATTAAAATTTTATCGGTGGTTGAGATCATCTCCAAGTCGATCTGTGTGAGTTTCTAAATATTCTCGCCTTTTTCAATTAATTACTATTAATTAACAAATTTTCCTAAGTTAGACTTAGGGAAAATTTTGATGACAATCAATTAATTTAATTGAGTTATCTCTAGGTGAAATTTCTAGAAACAATTTATGGGTTTTGGAGAACTCATGTGTTTTAGCCTCTCCACATAAATTTAAATACTAGAACACCACCTGATGCTACAAAAACTAACTTCTACTCCATCCTCCCTTTTGGCTAATCAATTATAAAAGGACATTACAGTGCTCCATTCCTAACATTGTTTTTCATTAATAAATTGCAAATTCGGGTCCTACAAAATTTGTTCTCTTTCTTCCATCACTACTTCAAAATAATCTATAATAATATTCTTTGGAGTGTGACCAAACCCATTTGAAATCCTTAGCATTTTTCCAAATTTTGCAGTCTCTTTCCTCGATCTCCCAATTTGATCTGAAACACCTATAAGAAAATCATCAAAATTTCCCAAAGAGGATGAAGATGAATCATTTGTAAATTCATGTTTGTTGTGTCTAGCTTCTAAAAGAGAGATAATAGAAAACCTTTTTAGGCATACAAATTTTCTTAGGCAAGCTTGTATTATGATTCTTGAGATTTTCTTAGGCCATGAAGAGCCTTGCTATTTTTATTCTCAAATTTTAGAGTCGTGATATGAACAGGTGTTTTAAGTAGATCCAAGGATCGATCTGCTTCTTTTGGAAGTAAACTCAACATTATTTGTAATATATCATGAACAAATGAACTTACTTTCTAAGAAGTTATATCAAGTAGAATATTTGCTACTTTAAAAAGGTCATATGGTTGGGTTTGAATTGAAAAGTGAATTTCCAAATGGAGATTCACTCATTTTGTTGTCTTGATCTCTGGACTTTGCAAGAGATACAGGGCTAATATTTATAGGCTTCACCTTATAGTTAACCTTTTCAATAGTATTTCCTTCATCAATTGTCATTGAATTCTGACTTAACTCCAAAAAATCCGCCAGATTCATTCCACTACGACGCTTGTTTAGAGATAATTATATATTATTCTACAAGCTTCTCCCCACCATCTGACTTGTACGTAAAGAAAGACACAAATTCTCCTCAACATCAACCCGTACTTCCAGATATTCAGATGCATGAAGTGTGTTGAAGAAAATCATAATTAGGTTTGTCTTTTTATCACAATGCCTACAATAATATTCCGCATCTAAACCAATGTTTTGCTCCATGCGTGTCATATGAAAAAAGAGAGAACAGTCTAGGTGAGTAACATCCCCACAAACAAATTTGTCATTCAGCTTTCCCTCAAATATGATCAAACAGTAGTTTGCCACACTCTGACCAGTAACCTTCCTATAGAGAACACAAGATCATTTGTGGGAAAAACCAAATTTGATGTAGCATATATCGGAATTCATCGCCTGGAGATATTTTTCCTTGTCAGTTTCTAGTCCACATTTCAAATTTCTACTTTTACATCTCCTCTTTGAAGTATTCCCATGCAATTCAGATTATTTCATATGCTTTGTAGTATTTTTCCCTCTATGAACACTAGGATTCTTTGCTTCCTTTAGATGACTAGTATTTGAACCTAAGGAACCTTTGGATGACTTGTCCCTTGATTGACTTATTACATTAATGCCTTTCCTTGTTGCGGGTGAATGGTGTTTCTTAGTATCTAAGTTGTTTGAAGAAAATGTTTTATAAGGTGTAGCACCTGAATATTGATCATCTTCATTATGCATTGGTTCATGTTGTTCGTAAGTATCTGTTAGATCATCAAACTTTTATCCAATTTCTTTTCTACTCAAATCTCCTTTTGCTTTGCATGTTTTGTATTTAGAATTGGGCACTGATTGGTCCACATCATTTCCAACGTTAAACATATCCTTTTCCCCAGTGACTATAAATAAAATTGGCTACAAAGTTCCTTCAGCGTTTGCACAATTTTCCAAGTGTTTGAATTTTTTGTTTCATGTAGCCTTGCTTTACTAGACCTCTTCATATCTTGCTTTATTGTTAACACAAATACATCAACCATGTTTGATAGTTCTTCCTCCAAATCAAGTCATAACACCTTGATATGGTATATCCATGTATTTCTACTAACTTCTAGCCTAAGAGCATTGACAATCAAATCATTGATCAAATTCGATAATTCCTCTCCTTGTATTGTCTCTTGTTCAAATTCACGAAGAAGACTCTTTTGCAAACTACTCTTTGTTATCAATTCATCAGTGATAATTTTTGTATCTAGGATTATATTTGGGAGCACAATTTTCATGTCATTTCCAAAAGGTCTATTATTCTTCAGACCATTTACTTTCATGTAGATGTGTTGCAACTCAAACTTTATAAAATCTAGAATACTTCCAGATTGATCCAAAAGCTTCCATTGGCCTTCCTTTGGAACATATTCAAGAAAAATATCATTCGTAGATTCAATATTTGTATAGTCAATTTTGGAATTGGTCATAGGAGAATATTTTACAGAGGGGCATAAGAATGTCTCCTAGTCATTTACTTTTGCTTGCCATGTAAAATTGTTTGTATGCTTGATCGTGTTAGGATTTATTGAAATCATTTGTGAGTCCTTGTGATCTCGTCTCATAGAATTAGCACTTGGTTTTCCATGCCTCTTATAACACTATCTCTCATCTTAGATGCATTATAATTTATCTAGTGAGAAATTCGAGTTCCATCTATTTGTTGTTCCACTTGATTTAAGTTGAAAGAATGCTTCCTTTTTTTGGTGTCACTTGATTTCGTAGCAACATCAATATATTTTGGTGTGTTCATTGAACTAATAAATAAATTTGAGGAGACCGTTGGAACTCGTACATGTGTTCCCAATCCATTCCTTTATCATTCTCTGGAGATCCCTCTTGAGGTAGTGAATGGTCCTAATCTTGGTTTTGATCTCTCTGACTATTCATGCTATTTTCATCATTTCTATGATCAAAAATCAATTCCCTTTTTTACGGCTGCTCAACTGTAGATTTTGCATCCAGTTCTATGTTTTCTTTCTGTTTCTTCTGCTCATATGCACCTAGACCAACTTGATGAGATAGGTCATCAATTTTGGCTTCAGAGTTTTGCTTTCTTTGATCTCCAAGGCTACTCATGCTCTTGTCATCATTCCTTGGATCAACAGTTGTTGCTTAGATGCATATTTTCCATTCAATTCCATAATGGTTTCCCTCCCTTTTTCCCACTCATCTGCATAGAGAGCTACGTGCACACCATGATTGCAGCTATAATTTTTTCATGTTGTATTTGATGGCTTGAACCATGCACACTAGTTTCCATAAAATATGACAGTTTTCTAGCATCAGAAGGAGTGACACTAGGGCTTGTGCTTGGAACTTTCGAAATTGGAGTCTTCATTGTCAAGGTTGAATAATAGCACATGGAATCAAACAAATGAATATCAATGCTCCCCAATATATCATCATCATTTTCATTTTGAGACATCACCAATTCTCGATGTGTACCTAAAACTAAAATCTTAAGAGTATTTTTTTTTCTTTTCATGTCATAACTTTCTTCCAAGGCTAAGCTTTGATTGGCATCAAGCTCAAGTTTATTTCGAAGAACCAAATTTGCCTTCTTTCAATGCAAGTGTTATAGCTACATCTAATTCAAGTTGCATTTCTTCCAAATAATTTTGGAGCTTCTTAATTTCCTGCATTATATTCCCCTTATAAAAGATTTCAGGGATTGTAACCCTTAAAAATGCATTCACATGTGTAACAACAAGCCTTACCTCTTCATCTTTATGCCTCAATAGACTATACTCACATGTTAGTCATTGTTGGAACCATGGCTACTAGAGTCAACTAAGAAAGTGGTTCACCTCCTCCAACGAGTTAAGAAGGACATCTTTGGATGGAGATAAGGTTGATCTCCTACTCTAAATGTATCTTCTATTATCATTCTTCCCACCATTATACAACTACTCTGATTTGAAAGAGTGTTGGCCACTCACCCGAACAATCTAGATTTCATTGTTAACCCTCAGGCTGGCAAGAGGCACAGCTCTGATACCATTGTAATGTCTCTTCTAGAAAATTACCCTTAGGGTGCAATTTTGAGCAAGATTTTCCAAAAGGATATGTATTTTCTAAAAGTAATGTAATACCTTTCCAATCTATAAATAGTGATAATCATTGAATGTGAAAACGGAATGATTTCATCAACAATACTATAAGCAAAGCCAATTCAACAAACAATTATCAGATTTACAAATCCACCTTTATTTTCCCAACAACGCAGATATAACCCTTAAATTTACAAGTTGTAGCAGACCTAGTAGCTAACATATACCACTAATCATCCCCTATTGTCTCCTTTTGTTCCTCGTTGTTAGCTAATTGCAACCGAGATACCTAAGCAGACTTCCCATGACCTACTTGATGCCCTAAATTAGTGTGTTGTAGGTTAAATGCCACAGATATACAATGTTGTCTTTCATCCAGTTCTTACTGCCTCGCTTGCCCTAAAGGACGATCACTTACTACAATGGGTTATTTCCAACCCAAGTTCACCTCAAAAAGGTGACCTGCTACCACAATAGGATTCATCCCTGCCCTCTTTGGCTTAGAAGGTTGTTTTGTTACATTCAGGGGATCAATCTATGCTCTTATTGCCTCTGAATGATTTGATCAACCTATGGTGCCTCAAAATTGAAGCTTCTAGCCTTAGCTTTGCCCCAAGGAGAATATTTGTTGCCACAGTTTAGCCTCAAATGTAGTCCAGAAAACCTCGCTTCCAAGATTTAACATCAGAAACTAATGTGTTTCCACAAGGAAACACCTTCAAGATGGGGTGTTGCCTTAGGTAGATTCTCAGGGGTATTTCACTACCTAGTTAGTGCCTCAGAATCCTCGTTGTCATAGACTTGCTGCCTCAAAACCCTTGTTGCCACAAGATAGATGAATGTTCGAAATTATGCTAAACAAAGTAAAGAGAATATTGGAGTGGCTAGGGTGGAATCTTTCACCATTGAAACCAATCATAAAAAAAGGGGTCTTAAAACACTCCAAGAACCTTAGCTCAAAAATCAAAAAAATCCACAATCCATGATGATTAAAATGAATCTTCTCTCTCATTTTTATAGATTTCCTTTGGGGTGTCCCACTAATTTTAATTCGAGAGGCTAACAAGTATCCCTCCATTTTCCCCAAATTTGGCTCTTATTACAAGTTTCCCTCCATTTACTCCAAATTATCTAATGTTACCCCAATAACATCAAATAATGGGTTTTAAAAGTTTCCCTCCATTTACCCCAAATTATCTAATGTTACCCCAATAACATCAACTAATGGTTTTCCCCTTTACAAATGACTATAGTCTACGAGGTTAAATAGGCTACTTCATCCTCCCTCTGGCCAATCAATTAGAAGAGGACATTACAAATCCCTTGGGGAAATTAAGGCTAACAGGACCGACCTACAAAGTAAAGCTAAAAGAAGTAAAAAGATGGTCCAACAAGCCAATTAAGGATGAGTTGAATTGGGTGGACGTTGAAGGCAACAAAAGAAATAAGAAATTGAATTGTTAATTATTTGATTAGTTGGGGAGAAAAATAGGTGGTTGTCAAAACTAAAGTTGAACTAGAGGAAAATCAATACTGCAAAAGACAATGAGCATGAGTCTGGAAGAGAGGATTAGATAAGGAAGAAGGCATTAGGCAATGTTGATGTGTATGCTAAGGTAGAGTGTGTTATGTTAATATTGTGGATATTAGATCCTCAAAACAAGTTGTTAAGCATTAAGATGGTTCTAAATTTCAGCCTAGCATGTTTTTCTAATGGTAAATTCATTTGCTTTGTAGTGTGTTATGTTAATATTTTGAATATTAGATCCTCAAAAAAGTTGTTAAGCACTAAGATGGTTTAGAAGTTCATCTTAGCATGTTTTTCTAATGCTAAATTCATTTGTTTTGCTACAAATCAAAACTTGCTATTTCTTCAAATTTCAATCATCCTAAGTCATTCAATATTAGCCAATATAAAATGAGCATTGTGTGAAGTGATATCATGAATACTTAACATTAGTTGTACATTAGGCCATGGAAATTTTAAAATTGTTGCACGACAACGAAGCAAACATGTATGAAGTGCAGTGGTAAGAGACATCTCTTAAGACCCTAGAGGGAAGCAATGAAACCAATGTTATCATTACCAAACCAATCATCACACTGGTCGACCCAAAACAAGGAATCGAACCAAAACCAAAAGAAAACTGAACAAAAAACTAGTTGACCAGAAAATACATAAAATATTCAAATTTAAAAGAAAAACATATATATTCATGTGAATCTATATGAATCCAAATCATTGCGCTGAGATGCTCATTCTATGAGAGAGATGTGTAAATGTGTTTGTGTTCAACCTGGAGTTGACACTTGTCCCTTTAAGGAGAAGAATATAGAAGAAATATATATATATATATATATATATATATATATATATATATATATATATTCGTGCTTCATTTATTTAATTTAAAGTAATATAAAACATCAATAACCTCACTCTTGACACTGGTCTACACTGGGAAAATGAAGGATGGTGCTCTAATGGTTAAACAAATTTACTCCAACATAAACTTGTTTGAGGTTATGGAACACACCTCTCATGGTTTTGAAAAATTCTGGCACAAGAAACTATCGACCAAAATACTCCTCTTTGGGTCGCTGGTGTGGAGAGAGAAGACTCTGTCTTGGGATGGTCTCATGCGTAGGGGCTTGCAGGGGCCGGGGAGATGTGTATTCTGTCATAATGTTGAAGAAACTATTAATCACTTATTATTTTCTTGCTCCAAGATTGTTCATATTTGGTCTCTGTTCAGCAAATCCCTCCTCAGTTCTACTTGGACACCGACTAATTTCATGGATGATGCATATCGCTGGGATTTGGTTGTGGGGCAATATCAATCTCTACCTTTCTTTTTTATCTAGGAAATATGGCGCTATAGGAATCGACACATCTTTGATGATACTCCGATCAACATACCTCATATCTTCAATGCTATTATGTTTTGGATTCGGCACAGGGAGCCCAATATGCATAATATCCATGATGAATCCAAAAGGATCCGTCCACACCCTATATCCTCACTGGCTATCTTCTTCGATGGTGCCTATCAAGATGGGATTATGGGATATGGGGTTTGGATAAAGATTTCGAAATCGGAGCGGATCCATGTCTACTGGAAAGGTGGAAGGGGCACAAACAACTTAGCGGAGCTAATGGCCCTGTGGTGCGGTTTACTGGCTGCTTGCAATCTTAGTCTTCGACAGGGTTCCATATATGGGGATTCCAAGCTTATTATTGACTCTATTCTTGGGCTCTCTCCTCAGTGCACTATCACATCTCATGGATGGTTTAAAAGCACAAAATATTTGTGGGAGAAATTAGAGCTTCCTCCACTGCACCATATATATAGGGAGAACAATACCAGGGCACACTGTTTATCAAAAAAGGGGTTGGGTGTGGGCTATGGTATATTGCAGGTATCTCAATTTATTGACAACAACATTCTCTGGACAAGTGATATCTCCATTCCATGACATGGGTTTATATGGAGGTTGTATCATCGAGTTGGGTTATCTTTTTTTGGAGTTTTCTTTCACAGATGCAATTTTCCTTTTTGGTTACTGCAAACGACATCAAGCAACCTGTTTTAAATTTCAAGCGAGCCTGCACGCCTTTTTTTCTATCCATCTAGCGAGACGGCCTGTCTCCTTCATATTTTGTAGGGTTCTTTTATATCTGCTCCTTGCTCCATGGTGGAGATTTCCTTTATGCTGTCTTAATGTTGTGGAATTTAATACATTGTCATGGTTTTTACAGGTTCTGTTTGTAGGATGAATTAAATATGTCTCTGCAGTAATGCAATTATGTTATGAATGGTATATTTCTGGACTATGCATGAGAAAAGGATTAGTTTATTCCTCTTTTCCACAAATGTTGTTTTCTATTCGAAGTGTAGTTTGCACTTCTTATTCTGATGAACATACTGTTTATATATATATATATATATATAATACAGCGTTTTTTTCCTTCAAAAAAAACAAAAAAAGAGAGAGATTAAAGATATGGATAAACAATATGTGGCCATTAAAATGCAAAGTTATTGGAAGCATATGTAGACATTACGTATACAACACTACCAAATCTTTTTATGCCAAGAATGAAGATTTCAAATTGAGGGACCTACAGATGTCTGCGAAACAATGAGAAGAAGAAAAGGCAATTCAAAGAGTTGTTTGGCTAGGGAATTTATCAGGGAAAGCTAGTCGATGTGTGGCACCAGCTTTGTTAGCACCAAAGAAAGGATGCAACTGATGAATGTGTGGCCATTAAATTTAGAATTTAAAATAATATAGCGCATAGTTTGTTTGGTCTGAGAATATCAACTAAAATTGATCTACAGAATGGATATCACCAAATAAGACTCCGGAAAATGATAAATGGCAAATTGAATTGAAAACCAAAGATGGTTTGTAATGCCATGTTAAACACACACATGGTGGAGGAGAAGATAACATACACAGAGAAAGATAAGTGTGAGTTATACATATTATTCACCATAGATGTCTATTTATGTTACATTGGTGTGACCCTTGAATTCATCTTCCAAGATCACTTGGACTCCTTTGTGACTGTTCGTCTTCCACACCTACCCATAGAGGATTAGGTGTCCAACATTCTCCCCCTTAATCCGAAGGGATATGTGTGAATCCAAGAAGAGAGTTGTAATACAAATCTGCAAAGTATGCATGGCAACACTTAGGTTGAATCAGCGCTCTGAAATGTTGGCATAAAGAGGTGGTTTCAGGATGACCACCAACACTGGAACGCAACGCTTGTTGCAGTGCCCGGAACTCTTCCAAAACTAGCAAGACGCTAAGGGCTTCTGCTAGAGGAAGTGTCCCTCATATTTGAAGAGGAAGACCTTCAACCTAGAAGAATGGAGGTCTACACCTGTTATGGTTTAAGGATGACCACCAACTCTGGAATGCTTAATGCATTTCCCTGGAACTCAACCAAAATTGGCAAGACGCTAAAGTCCTCTGCTAGAGGAAGTGTTCTGAAAGAGGAAGAATATCAACCTCACATAAATGGTTTAAGACTATCCACCAACCAAAAGCATGCTCAGGGCATCCGTGTCTCTGGCTACAACTTTGAATCTGGAATGACGAATTCTCGTTGAAGCTCGCTTGAACTATTGTGTCTCTAGCTCGCTTGATGTGGCGTCAAAGCTTGTAGATGACCACCATTTTCCCCCCTGTCAGGTACAAGGTGAGATGATGGCGAAAACTCAACTGCAAGTTTGCTCAATATTCTAGAACAAGTTCTGACATGTGACTTAAACATCTTCTTAACTGTTGAAAACCATTTCCAAGAAGCAATCCATCCAAGATGAATCTTTGTTCTTGCAATAGGCTTGTTTCTGAAGCATCTGTGTGAAGAGTGTGTGTGCCAACCACAATGCTTGCATGGGTGAAGATCAAAATAGTGATCTTTCATATGGCCAATTCGATCATAGTGTTGGCATTTTTCAATTTGTTGTTGTTGCTGCTGTGGAAGAGGAGCAGGATCTAAAACAGTTGAAAGTGAACTGTCATGAAGAAATCCGGCACTCTGAAATTTGATAGGCTTGGAGTAGTCCGGAATATGAAATGACACATCCTTGTCATATCCAAGACCAGTTTTGTGTTTGTTATGGACAAGCTCTTCCCAATCTCTGATGATGGGTTTAGGAAGTGCAGACTGAGTTGTTGCATCTGCGTGTAAATCTGTTCTTGTACAAGGAACTGAATGTGAATTGACTGCAACTTTATATTCTTGTTGCTGATGGGAGTTCCTCTCAATTTTCTGAACAGAAACAAGTTCAGAATGGTAACTCTTTTACTAAAGTTCATCTTGTTGTAGCTGGGATTCAAGCTGCAAAAAATAAATCTTCTCTTGTGCATTTTGCAGGGATTTTTTAATGTCAAAAAAAGCACTTTTGCTTATCTTATCAACAGTGGAATGTATAAGAGTGTTCAGCAACTCTAATGCATCATCAATTTCAGCGATTTTTTTTTCAACAAATAAAATTTATCCCTCAAGGCATATAAGTTTCATATGCCATTACATATTAACCATACATGCTTCACACTCTCCAACCTATAAAATTCCTGACATGCTTCTCACACTCCAACATATAAATTTTCTACCACATTAGAGAGTAGTAAATCATAGCATCAAAATTAGATTTCAATAGATTTTTAGAACTATAAGTTCAACACACACTCAGAGTCCACGAGGCCTATCTGCTCTTGATGTGTGGAGGAAGAAAATGGCTTACGTACTTAACCACCTCTTAGATTTGGATGGACCATTCCTAAATGAATGAGGCATATTCCAAAATCAAATTAAAAGATCCTAAATGAATGAGGTATATTCCAAAATCAAATTAAAAGAATTCCTCCCTGTTGGTCCGACTTGAATATAAAGCTCTGATGGGGCCACCCTCTGATCAAAGAACCAAACTAGACATTCAAAGCCTATTTTTGTACAGGACTTGAAGCCTATTTTTGTACAAGCCTGTATGATGACGAAGACACTGTTCTTTCTCCCGCGGCTTCAACTTCTCGTCCCCATCGCTCAGCTCCCACAGCCAGCTCCTTTCAGTGCCCCTGTGCGCAAAGATATCTTGGTAGCAAGCATGAAGGGAGGTGCAGCAGAGGCTGCGGGAGTAGGAGCGCAGGAAGTGGAAGGGACGGGAAGTGGAATCAAGCCCTTACATCGGAGGAGGGCAACTTGATAGGAATCAAGCCCCTTTGAAAATTGATGAATTTGGCCCACCTTCAACACTCCTGCAAGGTACTCGGTCCACTGCAGTTCTAACGGTGAGAGGATATTCCTCTTTGCAGTCGGCTGGTCTTCTCACAACAGAGCATTGGAACAACTGTAACAACCTCTATTATAATAAATTCTCAGAAGGCCATACAACCTGGGATTTCGCCCATGCCATTGTTGCTTTCGAGCAATTGGTTGTTCAACAGCAAACGATGAAACGACGGTGAGAGGTTCAAACCTCGTCACATCCATATGCCATGGGCCTCCGCCTAAGAGCGATGAAACCCGAAATGGAGGGCCGATGGAGGATACCAGCCCATCACGGTAGTGAGAGCGTAGTCCACTAGAAGATCTAGTGTATGAGTTGATGCCAGTGAAGAAAACGAGAAGCAGATGCCAGCACTATGACAAAGTGCAGCGTTATTTCAGAGATATCAGCGTTATGACAAAGCCCAGAGTTATGTCAAAGGTAACTTTATGTAGAGAATGAGGTTGCAGTAATGCCAGAATTATATGAAATAGAATATGATAGGAATATGGCAGAGAATCATGGCCAGAATGATAGGGCTTAAATGGCCAGAAACAGGAATGTCTCAAATTGGAGCAAGGCCAGCAATCGTCCACTTTGATACCATGTTAAACACACACATGGTGAAAGAGAAGATAAAACACACACATAAAAAGATAAGCGTGAGTTATACATATTATTCACCATAGATGTCTATTTATGTTATATTGGTGTGACCCTTGAATTCATCTTCCAAGGTCACTTGGACTCCTTTGTGACTGTTCGTCTTCCACAACTACCGATAGAGGATTAGGTGTCCAACATGCCATATGGACTTTCAAATGCCCAGCTACATTTTAAGGTGATGATGAAACATCACTACAGTATTTTGAAGAGTATGTGAGTTGTTCATTTTGAAGCTATTTAGATTTTCAGTTTAACAATGGAAGACCAACTGCAGCGCTTGCAAAGCTAAAGAATGAAACATTATTTGTGTGGATGGAAGTTAGCAGAGGCCCCGGTTATAGCCTCACTGGATTTTGAGAGAGACTCTCAATATTTCCAACTGATGTTTTTTGAGTAGCAATTGTAGCTGTATTCAGTCAAGCACAGACTGTTCAATTCATGAGCCCGTTTTTATTGGTAGTATATCAAAAGCTTTATCAAATTGAAAATGTTTCCTTTTCTATAACAACCTTAAGCTTGGGAAGGCTGTTTAGACAGCCAGCTTTTTAAAATAAAATGCCAACCTTTACTTATACAAGTTGTCCTTTTTATACATACCAAGTTTTCAATTAATAGTTAAAAGGAAGCATTTTGTTCAAAAAAACAAGTGGCTCAATGTTGTTCACTTTACAGCAAGTAGCTTTGCTCAAGTAAAATTGGAAACGTCTAGTATTAGAGCATCACAAAGGGGCAATTGCAAGTTTTGTAGCCAGCTGATACGCTTTGGCAACGACTAATAACTGTAGGCTGATCACTCAGTATAAAAGTCAATGCAACCCTATATAATAGAACACATAGGAAAAATGATGATACATTTGGAATAAATGATTTCCAATTTGAACTTGGTAAACAGCCCATCACACAAGGATTGAACTACATTCCAAATCCCTCGATTTTCATATGCACATTTGAACATGCATTTTAATATACACTAAAATCATTTAGTTGCTTGACGTGCATCCATGGAGCTTTTGATAACAATTTGTAAGTCTGCATAAACAAAAGAACATTATCTATTCTTCATTTCTGAATGAAGAAAAATGTTTAAGCTCATCCATGTGACTTGCCTCGTCTGCACTACAAAACCATTTGGATCATGACTGAGATTAACTTTAGTGAAAGAGATCCCTGCTAACAAAAAAAATCTCTTCAAGACCTCATTCCTTTTAACCCTTTTGCTCATGTGGTCTTAACTGTGTTAAGGATCATGGGAATTATACCATGCACAGCTCCAAATGCATGTCTATTCCTTAATGCTCTGATAAACATCCCTTCTGAATTTGCATAGCAAGTAATTTATGTCCAACATTAATGAACCATGCGAGTCTCATTTCTAGCCAACAGTCGATGAAAAAAAAGTTCCACGGGCAGAAAGAAACCAATGAATTACCAAAGACACACAGAAACCCTTCCAAAATCATCGGGAATTTAGTAAATGACCCTGGTGAATAGATGACACGTTACAAAAAAAGCATCTGGTGCATTGCAAATATATGGCATCATAATACAAATGTCAGTTTACTCAGATCTACCTGCAAACTTGCACAGGTTTCTACATCATTTCACACCATCACTTTTGCCAGGATGGGTGGAAAGAAGCCTAAGAACACAAAAATATTTCAATAATACCAACTTATAAATGAAAGCACAAGTATTTCAAGCTAACATGAAAATCTAGTTTCAAAAGGAGACATCCAATAGAATAAACATGACAAGAAGACGACTGATCATCAACAAGCAATATGCAGTAACAATTTACGTGCTTTAATGAAGTTCCAGCAATAACGGAGATTGTTGTGCATTGTCTCTGCTAAAAGGAATCACGACAATGCATGAATTTTTAACAATGCCTATTTTTATAGAAAACTGATAAAGAATGCAGCTTCTCACATACAATCTGAATTTCACAACAAAATAAGGGACAGTGGGTAGCTTTAGTAGTTCAAGAAGTCTATTAAAGTGACTGTACTTTTGGATTCAGCATTGAAAAAACATTCCTACTAGTTAATGCAGAGGTTTCATTAAAGACTTGTCTGCACTACATCTGTAGGAAAAAACTAGCATATGTCATTAATGTTTACATTGTCCTGTGCAGGATATTTCTGATTTGAGAGTTTGAAACAACACATATAACTTTGGTTTATGCTGAAATTCTCCCAACAAGTACAAATACCTGCATTAGATATTAGTTCAAAGCATAAGTTATGTTGAGTCTTGCTTGATGCTCATGGATTGGAAGCAAAACATTTAATCCCTAATATAAATTCATAAGTTATGGCATTCAAATCAGAATGATACAACATTTTACACTTTGAGAGTTACTTGACATGGAAATTATATCTGTTGCTGCCATACTTAAATCCAAGAGACCTGCAGGTGGAAGGCAAAGAAATAAAGGCAAAATCCAGTCTACAAAACCCATAAATTTCCTCAAACCAAGGGGCTTTAAAATAGAAATCAGAGCTACTACAAATTTCAAGAGGTGCAAAACATTTTTTCACAGGTGAATATTGGGCATAGTCAGTAAGCATGTCATCAAATATTATTGACAAAATACCAACTACATCATTTAATTCTACCGTAGACAAGAATTTTAATTTACCATATTGGGAGGATCAGACAAATTTTCAAAAAAATTATCAGAATCAAAAGCAGAAATCCTACTTATTCAATTGGGTGCAGTATCAGACACTGGATGTGGTAAACAAATAACCCAGCCTCAAAGGGAGATCTGCTAATTTATAAAAGAATAAGCTAAAAAATGAATCACAAATATCAATGCTAACAAATTTGCACCACAGTAACAATGTCAATTTCATTTTCAAGATCTGGTTTTCTTAATATCAAAGATATCAAGCAGCATGAAGTACAAGTACAATTACAAAAGTAGTACTTTAGAATTACTACTGCATCATTAGAATCTACAATAAACATGAAATCTTATTTACCGTATCATAAGGGTCAGACAAACTTTCAAAAGATTTACCAGTATCTAAAGCAGATATCCAACTCATTCAACTTGGTGAAACATCCGATGCTGAACATGGGAAATAAACTAGTTGATAAAAAAGTTGAAGCCAAAATCTTAATCAATAATTTCAATGCTAACTAATTTGCACCCTAGTAACAATTTCAATTTGATTTTCAAGCTTCTGTTTCCTTGATAACAAAGATATCAAGCAGCATGAAACACAATTACAATTACAGAAGTACTTGAAGATGCACACCCTTTTGCTGTGCATGATAAAAGAAGCCGCAGATAATGCTGTACAAGATGGCCACTCCCTGTTTTTGGAGGCCTGGATGAATCTGAAGCTCCAGAAAGTGAAATTGCAGATCTAGACAAAAGCATAAATCAATAACCGACCCTCTCAAAAAGTCAGCAAATGTTAATATATTGATTTTTTCATAACTCTTTGGAGAACAAGGTTATATTTGACATATGACTTGATGGCAAGGTTCACCCCTCAACTACCTTTTCCAGTCATGGTGAAAACACATTCCAGAGAAGGGCTACTATTATGGAAATTATCTTGGCACAATCATCTGCCAAAGAAATTTAAGAGATTCTCCAGTAACTTGTGCTGCAGTTCCCCAGGCAGAGATGCTAAGGACTCCAAGCATTGCAACAAAAGTGATGATAGTGTGCATTCTCCATTCAGCTTCTTCAAGCCTTAATAGGTAAGCAATGACTGGAAGGCAAGAATCCACTATCTTGCATTGCTTTTCGTTGCCTCTGCACGAATCAATTCTGGAGGCATAGATGCAGGGTCAAGCTCCCAAGAGTCCTTTGGAACTCCATTACCTTCATCTCCAGTCATTCTATAAGCAGGAACTTGATGAGAAAACATTAGAAGCTCATTTGGAGGAATGTGCATGATACGCTCAGCCCCATGCTGCACCTGCCTCTTGAAAATAACTTTGAATCCATCAACTTTAGTCAAAAATGCAACTTCCAAGCCTGATTTTTCAGAGAAATTTGACAGGATTTCCACCATCTCATATTCAAACTCAAGATCACCATCTTCTGGATATTTCCAACCAATATGCCAATCTTTATAAATGGCCCAAACATCATCTTTCCCAGGGAAAATATTAAAATATCCTTTATGCTTGGCTTTCTCCCACTTCACTATGTGAGAAAATGTGTTCACCCCTTCAATAGTATCGATTTTTGCCCTTTTATAAATTCCACAAGAAACAGGTAAGTTTTCATCCTCCCACTCCTCTTGCTCCTTATTATCTGGACACCACTCCAGCCAGGCAATTTGACATTTTAAAGGCTCAGTGGAAATAACCTTGTTGATCCTAAGGTAAAATCTAGGCATTCCATCTATATTATCATATACAGCCCAAATTTGCCCACTTGCAATGTCATTTTCTGTTCTGTCTTTGTCAAAGTCATGGAAATCTGGATCAGGAACATCAAAAGTCTCTGGTTCTGGAGAGGAGGAAACACTAGGAGTCTTGGGAGAGCTTTCTTTATCATCTTCACTTGTAGACGCCTTTTCCCCTCCCTTTCCACCAGTCCCTTTAGACAGAACAGGCTGGGCTGCTTCCTGCTTGACTTTCTTACTTTTTTCTTTGTTTTTCAATTCTGCACCAGTCTGTTGGACATCTTTTATATCTTTTGAATTTTGGGAATCACTTGACACTTTTGCTGTTGGACTTTTCTTGATATTCTTCTCTTTCATGTCAACAGACCTCTGCTCCATATCCTTAGGAGCCACACTTTTCTTCTCGCCTTTATTAGGCTCAGTTTGCAATTTCTCTTTCTCGGCATTATTACCTCCTGAGCATGCAGCATGGGCCCTAGCTTTATCATCTGCTGCCTCTTCTGTTTCTCTTGACCTCTTTGAAGGTGGGAAGTTTACAAAATCTTCATCATCACTACCATCAACTCTATAAGTGACATTCCTTTTGGATCTGGATGATCTCCGTGGATAATAAATGCCATCTTCTACATTTGGTGCCCTTTGCACATCAGACAAATTGTCCTCCAATGCAATATCAACATCATCATCACTGTCACTGCTACTATTGTCTCTCAGCTTCCTTAGTCTCTTCTTTGGTTTCTCATTTCCTGCAGCTCTCTCTTGTTTTACTTTTCTTTGTATCTGAATCTTCCTTAGAGCTTCTTGACTTCTCTCTTCAGCCCTAGCCTTCCTTTCAGCTTCCTTTTCCCTCCTCCTCTGTTCTTTTTCCTCTTCCTTTCTAGCTGCCTCTGCCTTCTTTCTAGCTGCCTCTGCCTCCTTTGCCTTTTCATGCAACTGCTGCTGATGCTCCGCTTCCTTCTTTGCTGCTCCTGCTGGCCCGTGTCCTCCTTGAAAGGCTGCATTTGATGCAGGTTTTTGTTGGTGATTATTCCAATTCTCATGATTAATTCCTTCAGATGGAACAGTACCTGTACCCCTAAAATTGGAACCTTGTTTAGAGAAATCTTGCTGACGTGGAATTGAAGATGCATTCCAAGCATATGATGCATTAGCTACCCCTGCTGTATTTGCTCCACTACCTGGCGTGAAAAGAATTTCCTTGGCAATAAATGGCCTCTGGCAATTTTGGCAGAGAAGATATTTATCTTCAACTGTCCTCATGTACTGGTACTTTACTGTACAAAAGGGGCATACAGTCCAGAAAGTTAGACCAGTGTTTGTTTGTGCATATTTGGCAGTTGGTTGTGTTTGTTGTGGCATTCCATAAAAGTGACCATTTGTGGAATTCACAGCTTTCCTCTTCATATCATGTAACATACGCTTTGTCTGATCTGATAGAACTTGCATGGCTTCTCCAATGAGCTTGAAAGCTGCCTCTGCCCCATAAAATTTGTTCTTATCAGGATGAAGGAGCAGAGCAAGCTTTCTATACTGCTTTTTAATTAGAGAATCATCTGCTGTCGCTTCCAACTGCAGAATCCCATACCAATCCATATCATATCCATTTGTCTTTGCTTGGGCAACGCAGTGCACATCACAGACAGCAACCATCTGAGAAATATTCTCTAGCGCAGGAAAGAGTTGCTGAGCCTTAAGTATATACTTTCGAGCACCTGCAAAATCTTGAACTTCAAACTTCTTTTCTGCAATTTCTTTTGCTCTGAGGGCTTCTTCCTTATTGCATTCCATATCTGCTGACACCTCTTATATCTGTAAATATAATTCTCACACACACTTCCACTAGACATCTAACCTGTCAAGACTCACATCTAAGCAAATGGCAAGCTCCCTTCACTTCAACACTAACAAAGTTATCTTCTCTAGAAGAATGACAAAATAGCCTTCTCTGGTTAACCAACAAAGTAGCTATAGTCTGTAATACTACCATTAGTCTCTGACTATTCTTCCACCTGTGTCTCTGGTTCAGCATTTCCTCAGATTACAAAAGCTTGAATGCCACGATCCTGAATCTCACAATTTGGAAGAAAAAACATTTTCAAAGAGCAAGTTACCCCAAATTCAGCCATGCCTGCACCAACTGTTTAAAACTCTCTCCATGAAAGCAATCCACCATGTGTCAAAAATACACACTGTGGACTTGCTTCTTCATAAAAAACCGCTGTTTAAACTGCCATGAATCTCTGTAAAGGATTGTGTGAACAAGACACTGCAAGTAAGACATTTGAATCAGAGCAGCAGATAAAAAGCGAAAACCCACCCTTTACAGCTTCAAGGAGTCCATGCAAGAACATGCTAATACCAAATCAGAACAGAACTCAGACAAAAAAGGCACAGTGGCGTAAGGTACCCTTAATCAACAACCTTAAAATATGCAAAAACAAACCCCGTGTCTCCAACGCAAACAAATAGGTAAGACCTTTCATAGCAAAACTCCGACAATTAAAAGGGGGTGGAGAGGCAAGTGGCCTAAAGCAGAAAATGTTTCCAAAACCTTGCGAAATTAACCCAATGAGCCAAAAGACAAAGAAAAAGCAAACGCCCAAACAAACAGAAACCACCCCTCTGCATACTTCACAAAACTATTGTTTCTTAAAATCCAGCTCAATAACACCACAGCAAGCAGTAGCAGCAAGCGCAATGATTATAACATCCTCTTCTACCGTTACTAAAACAAATGTTAGTTTTCCATTTATCAATTATCGCAAATTCACAGAGACAATATCCCTTGATTTTTACGAAAATCACAGAGAACCCATTTCTTGTTTTCCTGAATGAAGCACACCCGTGAAAGAAAATCCCAGAAAAAAATTATGTATGTGAATTGGGTAGTGCTGAGATTAAAACAAATCACACAACCAAATGACTGTAAAAGAAATACGTGGGAATTTTACCGTGTACCTTTGATTGATTTTGATTGAAGCTGTCCCCTGTATCTGTATTTGCAACTCCGAATCAAGCCACAAAATTCGCCATAATCGCAGAAAGTAAAAGACAAGGAACAGGAGCGCCACCAGCACCAAAAATATTATTGTTAGTGTTAAAATACAAAGAAGAACCTAGGGCAATTACATTCTGCCCCAAAATCTCAAATTTTTATTAACTACAGTTTATTTTCTTTCTATTTCCGTTATTGACCAATCAATATATTTTTATAATGCCTTTTGCCTTTTCAAGTATTTTTTTTAATATTATAATTGAAGTTATAGGGTGATTTGAATTTGGTTTGAAATCCATTTTGAAATCAGTGATAATAATTGTGACCTTTTATAGGGTGGATTGGATATCAGGTTGGAGTCCACCAACCCTAATTTTTGTTTTTTTGCCATATTAAATGTGAATTAATTTTCTATGGTGAATTGTATTTGGATTTCAAATCCACCAATTAAAAATAAACATTTTTTTGAGTTATTACTATTATTATTATTTCCTAACTTCAACTTATTTTATGATAGTGGTATTTCAATAAGTAGTATATTATTAATGGTTTGGTATTTAGTGGTATTTCAATAAGAAGTGGTATATTATTAATGGTTTGGTATTTAGTGGTATTTCAATAAGAAGTGATATATTATTAATGGTTTTGGTATCTCCAATTTATTATAGTGATTTTTTCCAGATTTAGAGGAATTGATAATTATTACAATTATTTGGATGAGGTTCAAGTTTAATTCCAATTAGTTGGCATTATAATCCCGAGATTAGCATTAATAACGTGAAAATGGAAAATCATAATAAGGGTTGAAACATCTAGAGACATACCTACAAGGGGTTCCCATATATATATATATATATATATATAGAGAGAGAGAGAGAGAGAGAGAGAGGTATCTACCCTTCTAGCCTTATCAAAATATGCCAGAGTCTCATTGAGTATTTGAAGTCAAGTATCATAGTAAATTTTAAGTGAGAAGGTGTCTTTGTTGTTTTTGGGGATTTCGTTGATTTGTAGAGTAGGTAAAAGGATAAACATTAACAACCACATCAAATTGATTTGGAGGGAAGTTAGAGTAATGTATGACAGTAGTCCCTAATACGTGGTGGTCTTGTGAGAGCGACGTGTTGATCCTTGACATTCAATAATGAACTTAGTCATTCATTCTCAGTGATGTTGTATGCACTCTACACAATGATACGTATACCATGTTGAGATTCAACAAGAAGATCCTAATGAAAATTAAGCACCTACATTAGGATGGAGCCTCAGGCTATTTTTAGGTGGATGTCTATTTATATATGCATGAGCAAATACTATTTATAGATGCATGTCTATTTATAGATGTATGTGCAAGTTCTATTTATAGATTGCATGTCTATTTATAGATGCATGTCGACTATTATTATCCCCTAATATTAGTTGGACAATAACCAATAATCTATTCTCAATGAGCACTTGGAAATAGTTAACCGAAGTGGCAAATCAATTAGCTAAAGGAATTTCGAGTTAAGAGGTTGGTCGGTGGGACATGCAGGTTGACTTAGTTGTAACTGAGTGATTCGAAAGTGTAATAGAGTTGGAAGTGCAGTTACGCAAGTTGTAAAGTAGTTTAACTCAGTTAAGTGAGTTAAACTCAGTTGTGCTAGTTGTAACTAAAGATACACTAGTGAGAAATCAAGTGAATTAATTATTAATTAATTCATAATCCGTGGTCTCACATGCAACTGAAGATTTACTATTATTAATTGCATGCATGTCAGATCCAGTGGAGACCCAATTGAGTTCTAGGTGAAAGGAAAGTAAACTATCAGTTGTGACATTATCCGGTTGCACACATGCAACCACACACACATTGGATGTGCCCATGAGGATTGCGCAGTCAAGGCAGGCAGGATTGCACTCATTCAGGGATTGCTATCAGCTGGGATTGGGCAGTGGAGGCAGGTTATCTGGAGACAGTAAATTGGCTAAGGAACTTGCCAATTTTTGTATGACAGTGTGAGATAGTTAACTCATGTACTGAGAGCTCTTGGATTAGAGCTTTGTATGTAATTGTTTCATGATCCATGATATAATACATAATAGAAGATAGTGGGGTTTTAGCTATAAGCTTTCCCCGGGTAAATTATCTGTGTTATGTGTGATTGATCTTTCTTCATGATATTGTGATTGGCGATTGTATTTCAAATTCCGCAAAGATTTGTAGAAGAGATTATGTATTTAACAGTAGCATATTATTGTTAGATCAGGAGAATCCAGTACATACATGTATTTTGTATTAAATTTCTACATGGTATCGGAGCACAGGAAATTCCAATGGTGAAGCAGGAGCTGAGTTTGTTGGTGGAAAGAATTCAAATTTGCATAAAGACTTTCTTGGTACTACAGCTGATTCAAGATCGAAATGGCTTTCAATGGCTTGAGGCTAGAGTATGCACTCGAGGGCAGCTCGAACTACATTGCTTGGAAGGACAGGATGGATGCAGTGCTCGAAGATAATGGCTTGAAGGATTTCATTGACAATGATGTTCCTAACACTGCTTCATCATATGCTGCCAATCTTGATGCATGGAAAAAGAAAGTGGTGAAGGCGAGGAGGATTTTGTTGGAGGGAGTACGAGACCACATTGTCTCAAGCCTCCATGGGAAAGCCACACCATATGCTATGTGGAAGGCTTTGACGGATCTTTTCCAAAGCAGCAGCAACCATAGGAAATTGGCGCTCAAAGATAAACTCAGGAAGATCAAGATGGAAAAGGGCGACAACATTCCAAAGTATCTCATGAATTTTGTCCAATGTCGGGATGAACTAGGGAGTGTGGGAATAACTATTGTTGATGATGATTTGGTGAGCTTGGCTCTCTTAGGACTTCCTAAGAGTTGGCACAGTTATGAAGACTCTGTCAATGGGCAGGGAAATTTGATGGATTGGGAACAACTATGGTCGGATCTGGTGCAGGAGGAGTTCAAGCGGAACACCAGAGATGGCTCTTCATCAAAGCATGATTATGAAGAGGATTGTGCTTTCGCTGCCAAGGCGAAGAAGCGGAAGGGGAAGAAATTCCATTCTAAATTTGATTCTAAAGGCAAGACGTTGGATATGTCCAAGGTGAAGTGTTTTCACTGTCACGAACATGGGCATCTTGCTACTAACTGTCCACAAAAGAAGAAGAACAAGAAGGTTGCTGGAGCTATAGCTGGTGAAGCCCTTGCCTCACAATTTGAGCTTGACTTCTCTTTGATCACATGCATGGTGTCAAGTGCATTAGGATCGGTGTGGTATTTGTATAGTGGCGCTTCCTTTCACATAACGAGAGATAAGGAACTTTTAAGTGACTTGGAGGAGAAAGATCTCCAGTTGCATATAGAGATGGGTGATGACGAACGGTATAGTGCTACCGGGATTGGTACCATTACCTTTCAAAGGGAGTCTGGTAAACCATTTCAATTGAAAGATGTTATGCATGTTCCAGGTCTGAAGAAAAATTTGGTCTCAATCACAATGTTGGAGGACAGAGGCTATGACGTTGTTTTTAGCGATGGAAAAGCTTTCTTGCGACATAAAACAATTGGTCAAGCCAAGAGGATAGGGATTCGAGTTAAGAATATCTACAAGTTGGAGTTAGATGGCTACGCTACCATGATGGGCAAGGCAGAAAAAGTGGTAAGTCGGGATGAGGGTGAATTATGGCACAGGCAATTGGGCCATCTTCATCATGGAGCCTTGAAAGTCATGCAGAAAATATCTACTGGACTTCTGATGGGAACACTTGCTCAGTTAGATCAGTGCAAGAGTTGCACCATGGGGAAGTATGCAAAGTCCACCTTTCATGAGAAGGAGAATCATGCTTCAGAGATCCTTGAGAGAGTTCACACAGACGTGTGTGGACTGTTATCGGTTGCTTCAACAACAAAACATAAGTACTATGTTATTTTTGTTGATGACTTTTCTCGTAAATGCTGGATCTTTTTCATGCAGAAGAAGGATCAAACATTCTCAAAGTTCTATGAGTTTAAGGAATTGGTGGAGAAAGAGTCGGGGAAGCAAGTGAAGGCTCTTAGGAGTGATAATGGTGGAGAATACATCTCTAACGAATTCAAGAACTTTTGCAGCGGAGAAGGAATTCAAAGAGAACTCATAGCGCCTCATAACCCACGGTAAAATGGGGTCGCAGAGAGGAAGAACAAAACGATCATGGGTGCAACACGAGCGATGTTGCATGATCAGGGCCTACTAATGCATTTGTGGGCGGAAGCATGCAACACTGCGGTTTATGTGTAAAACCATTGTCCTCATAGAGTACTTGCCATGAGTACACCTGAAGAAGCTTTCACTGGTAAGAAACCGGATGTTTCACACTTTAAGATTTTTGGCTCATCTGTTTATGTGCATGTGACCAAGGACACCAGGAAGAAGCTGGAGCCAACTGCTGAAGTTGGTATTTTTGTGGGGTACACAGAAACACCCCATAATTATCGTGTGTATTTGTCAAACAGTTGAATGACTCTGGTGCGACGGGATATAAAATTTGATGAGGGGAAAGCCATGCGGTTGTCACTTGAGATGGAGTTGGACTTGCATGCGGAGCAGGAACTATTGGTTCCCAAATATGAGTCTCTAGATGTGGATCAGCCACAGGAGGAGGTCCATGGAGTGGAGGAGTCCACTCACGCAGAGCAAACCATCAGAACTGGCAGAAGGCATACCACAAAAGTTGATAGGCTAAGACTTGATGTTGCATAGAATGCAGGAGCCCCTACTTCACAGCGAAGACAAAGATAGTCTCCTGACCAGTTTACTGGATACATGGCTCTCATGAGCAAATGTATTGTGACTAAACCATCTTCTTTAGAGGAAGTAGTGTAGGAGCCCACATGGGTAGATGCAATGGTGGAGGAGTATGACTCCATTGTCAAAAACAGTGCTTGGGAAATTGTTCCAAGGCTAGTTGATAAATCAGTGGTAGGTCCGAGATGGATCTACAAGGTAAAGCAAGTTGTTGATGGGAGTGTTGAGAAATACAAGGCGTGATTTGTGGCCCAGGGCTTCTCACAGATCGAGGGGATAGATTATGAAGAGACCTTTGCACCTGTTGCAAGGTATTCTTCCATAATGACCATCCTTGCTCTCTCGATGCAGATGGGTTGGCGCATTCATCAGATGGATGTGAAAATTGTGTTTCTCAATGGGATCATTGAGGAAGAGGTGTACATAAAGTAGCCTGAAGGTTTCGAGATCTTCAACAGCGAGCCGCATGTGTGCTGACTCAAAAGAGCGTTGTATGGGCTGAAGCAAGCACCCCCTGCTTGGTACACTCGAATAGGCAGCTATTTCACTGGACTAGGCTTCACCAAAAGTGAAGCAGATGCAAACCTATACCAAATTGTGGTGGAGGGTAAGCTTTTAATCATTTTTCTTTATTTTGATGATTTAATATTGACTGGTGATGAGTAGTTGATACACTCACGCAAGGAGGATCTTGCAAAGGAGTTCGAAATGAAGGATATGGGCCTCCTTCATTATTTCCTTGGATTGGAAATATGGCAGCAAGATGGTGAACTTTTTGTCTCTCAAGGCAAGTATGCAAGGGAGATACTGGGTAAGTTTCACATGGAGGGCTGCAAAACCATGGATACTCATATTCCAGGAAACTGGAGGAAAGAGGATGCCACTTCTGGAGAGGTAGTGGCTGCTACTGTCTATCGATATTTAGTGGGTTCATTAATGTATCTAGTGAACACGAGACCAGACATTTGTTATGTGGTTAACCAGCTGAGTCAAGCTATGGTTAAGCCTACCAAGCTCTTTTGGAAGGCGGGTAAGAATGTCATGAGATACCTAAGGGGCACATCAGAGTATGGTTTATGGTACAGATAGACGGATGGAGTGAAGTTGCATGGCTTCACGGATGCAGATTGGGTTGGAAGTCCAACAGACAGAAAGAGCACATCAGGGGGGATCTTTAGTATCGGGTCTACAGTTGTTTCTTAGTACAGCAGGAAGCAGAGATCCGTGACACTCAATTCAGCAGAAGCGTAATACATGGCAGTGAGTCAAGCTGCATGTGAGGCTATCTGGATGAGAAAGATCTTGGTTGGTTTGTTTGGTTCGCATTTAGATCCGACAGTGATTCATTGTGATAATCAAAGTTGCATTAAACTCTCAATTAATCCCGTTTTCAATGATAGATCTAAGAATATAGATATATGGTACCATCATCTCAAAGATTGTGTGCAGAGGAGGATCATGTTGCTTCAGTACGTTCCTATGGAAGATCAGGATGCAGATATTATGATGAAGGCGCTCACCAGGAGAAAATTCGAATACCATAGAGACAGTATCAGGGTGAAGGATAATCCCTTTCTTGTTGAGAGGGAGTGTTGAGATTCAACAAGGAGATCCTAGTGAAAATTAAGCACCTACACTAGGATGGAGCCTTAGGATATTTTTAGGTGGATGTCTATTTATAGATGCATGATAAAATTCTATTTATAGATGCATGTCTATTTATAGATGTATGTGCAAGTTCTATTTCTAGATTGCATGTCTATTTATAGATGCATGTCGACTATTATTATCCCTTAATATTAGTTGGACAATAAACAATAATCTATTCTCAATGAGCACTTGGAAATAGTTAACTGAAGTGGAAAATCAGTTAGCTAAAGGAATTTCGATTTAAGAGGTTGGTTGGTGGGACATGTAAGTTGACTTAGTTGTTACTGAGTGATTCGAAGTTGTAAAAAAGTTGGAAATGCAATTATGAAAGTTGTAAAGTAGTTTAACTCAGTTAAGTGAGTTAAACTCAATTGTGCTAGTTGTAACTGAAGATACACTAGTGAGAGATAAAGTGAATTAATTATTAATTAATTCACAATCAGTGGTCTCACATGCAACTGAAGATTTACTATTATTAACTGCATGCATGTCAGATCCAGAGAGACCCAGTTGAGTTCTAGGTGAAAGGGAAGTAAACTATCAGTTGTGACATTATCTGGTTGCACACATGCAACCATACACACATTGGATGTGCCCATGAGGATTGCGCAGTCAAGGCAGGTAGGATTGCACTCATTCAGGGATTGCTATTAGCTGGGATTGGGCAGTGGAGGCAGGTTGTCTGGAGACAGTAAATTGGCTAAGTAACTTGCCAATTTTTGTATGATAGTGTGAGACAGTTAGCTCATGTACTTAGAGCTTTATATGTAATTGTTTCATGATCCATGATATAATACATAATAGAAGATAGTGGGATTTTTAGCTATAAGCTTTCCCCGGGTAAATTACCTGTGTTATGTGTGATTGATCTTTCTTCATGATATTGTGACTGGCGATTGTGTTTCAAATTCCGCAAAGATTTGTAGAAGTGATTATGTAATTAACAGTAACATATTATTTTTAGATCAGGAGAATCCAAGACATACAAGTATTTTGTATTAAATTTCTACATACCATGTGCATAACTCTATGCAACTTAAACCTCACATGATGATATTTATCATCACTTGTAAAGCAAGGGTGTTATTATTTCCCAACCAAGTTCAAAATCCTTTGAAGAGCATGTTTGCCCCTCATGGATTAGCATGCCTACACAAGTGGGTTGTTTAATGCAATAAGATTGGGTTCAAGTCTCATCCAGATTTATGAAAGGAACAAAATGAAATACATATTTATAGCCAAAACACAGAGATACAATGAAACTTGACTTCTATTAGTAAATGGGAAGTGTACTTGAAATTGTAAAAATGTAGAATGAAAACAAATTAGCTCGAATGGTGGTAGCTTATCTTCGAGAAGATATGTGGTGGATACGCGCCTTTGCCAGAGTGAGTTACAATGAGGCCGAAAACCCCTTTTTAACATCAAAATCAATAAGGAAACCTAAACATCTAAAAACCTAACCCTAGGAGATGAAAAGCCAAAAGGCTTATGGGCCCCACTAGGGTTAGTTGGTACATCAACTTCCTAGGGTCATAACTTTTGCCTACAATATATGTTTGGCGCATTCAATGGCTCATTAGAAAGGTCTAGCAAAGAATTTCACATTTCCATTGATCCAAGCTCTACCTATGATTATGACCTGGGTCCCTACCACGTCCAAAAGACATCAATTAGGGCCTCAAACGGCCCTGAAAGTTTAGGACCTAAAAAACTATAGAAAAGCTGCCACGATGGAGAAATATGCTTTGAGTCAATGGAGTAGGTGGGTGGCCACCAATATCCACCTAGATTGATCCTCCCCCCTTAAGAAGCAATGGTATCCATTACATTGAGTGCCCCCGTTAGATGGGGAAACTTTTGTTGAATTTGACTCCTGGTGAGCCACTTGCCTTCGTGAAGAAGTTCTCTAACTTTCACAACCCGGTAGAGTTGGATGTGTTGTTGGTTGGTATCCTTTGTCTTGGTGTCCATGATTTGATCCATTGTAGCTTGTTCAATGCAGTTAGATTGAGCTATGTGGGTGCCAATTGCTCAACTGCCTCCAAGGTGTCCAACAGAGGTGGATAATTTGGTCGAAGTAGCTCCACATTGAACACTACATTCAAGCCAATCAATGGGGGAATGCTTAATTCAAAGCATTGTCACCCACTGCCTTTATGATTTTGTATAGTCCATATCAGAGTGGTTTGAGCTTTCTTTTAGGGCCCGTGAGGTGCTCTTTCTGTAAATGTATCCACACCTTATCACCAACCTGAAACTTATGTGGAACCCTATGTTGGTCATGTCGCTACTTGTACTTAGCCTTAGCTTTTTGCAGGATAACATGGACCTTTTGTTGGAGGTGTTTGATTTGATTCTTAACAAATTTGTCTACCTTATCTGCCTTGATCTAAGCATGGGAGGACTCGATTAGTGAAGATGCAATGGGCATAACTACATCAATTGGGGTCAATGATTAGAACCCAAAGCACACATGAAAAGGACTATGACCAATAGAGCTATGGAGGTTTATGTTATAGCTATGTTGAACATATGGAAGGTTTTCATCCCATGTATACGGGTGCTTGGAGTAGTACATGCAAGATATGCACAATCATCTTGTTGACCACCTATATTTTTCCATCTGATTGGCGATTAAAGACAATGGATTTGGTCAACTTGGTATCCATGAGACACCATAGGATAAACCAAAAGGCACTAAGAAACCTATTGTCCCTATATGAAATAATGGTTCAAGGTAGCCCGAAATAAACCCAAGCATGCTTAAATAAGGGTTTTGCAGTAGCTTCAACTATGATGCTCTTCTTGCACGACTCCATAATGGCCATCTAAGAGAATTGGTCAACCACCACAAATACACAATCATTACCATGCTTTGATAGATGGAAAAATTAGCGTGTTATCCATGGAGATCGACTCTCGGGACTAGTTCAAGTTAGGTAGCGAAGTGCACAACCCCTACGTTTTGATGGTTGGTTTAACAATAGCATAAGAAATGCATGAACTAATATATCATTGTAAATCTTGTTAAAGTTTTGGCCAGTAAAACACATTGTTGAAGTATTGCTACTAACTTCTCCACATCAAAGTTCCCTGCCATCCTACTTGTTGAAATTTGCAACAAGAAATAGTGAAATTGGCATTCGGAAACAACACGGAAACAAACACACTACTGTGGGATCACAGGTCACATAGTGATGGTCCTAGCGATACATTAGTGCGCAAGCCAATTTATTAAATAAATTGGAAACGTTTCTAATATAATTTACCCTTAATTAAATTGGACAATAAATTGTAATCTTATCTCATAATCACTTGTAATAATTAACTGAGTGTGATAGACTCAGTTAGCTCATGAAATTCGAGTTGAGGGTGGTTGGTGAGGCATGTAGAGTGATTCTATTTGTTTTAAGGTCCAAGTTGCAGTTAGTGTATTAGTTTAATGCATGAGAAATTAGTTAACTCAATTAAGTGAGTTAAAGTAAGTCTAACTAGTTGTAACCGATTGTTGTACTAGTGAGAGGTCAAGAGAATTAAATCAAATTTAATTCACATGCAGTGATCTGTCAAGTGACTGATAATTTACTATTAATAGCTGCATGCATGTCAGTTCTGATTAAGACCCACTTGAGACAGATGTTAAAGGGATCTTAACTATCATTTGTATTTTTAGAAAACTGCCCAGATGCAGTTATATAACCATAGGATTGCCCATGATGTATTATACAATCAAGGAAGTTTGAATTTCCTATTTAATAGAGATTAATTGCCTAAGGATTCAGTGAGAAAGGCAGGTTGAGCAGAGGTAGGAAATTGGCTAAGTGTTGGTCGATTTTGTCTAGATCAATGTGAGACAATTGGTAGAGTGCAACAGACTCTTGTGAAAAGAGTGCATTGTATTGTTTCATGATTCCTTGGTTCATTATACAATAGAGATAGAGGGGTTTTGAGTAGCAAGCTTTCCCCAGGAAAAATAGCTGTGTTGTGCGATTGATTTGCTTCTTTCTTTTACTTGGTGTGATTGTGCGATCGTGTTTATTTTTTGCAAATATTATAGAAGGATTCAGTGTCTTGTTTTAGTATATTGCATGATCAAATTGAATCCATTGATATACATATTATTTGTATAATTTCTACATGGTATCAGAGCGCTAGGAATCACAATAGTGGAGAAGAAATTGAGTTTGTGTTGAACAATATTCAAATTTGAAGGTACTTTCTTTGTAGCTATAAGCTGATCAAGATGTCTTTCAATGGCTTGAGACTCGAATATGCACTCCAGGGCAGTTCAAATTATATTTCATGGAAGGACAGGATGGAGGCAGTGTTGGAGGACAATGGGTTGAAGGAATTCATAGATAATGATATTCCCAAGCCCGCAACAACAAATGCCCAATTTCTTGATGCATGGCAAAAGAAGGTAGCAAAGGCGAGGAGAATCTTATTAGAGGGAGTTCAAGATCACATTGTCTCGAGTCTCCATGGAAAGGTGACTCCATATGCAACGTGGAAGGCCTTGACAGATCTGTTTCAGAACAATAATGACCAAAGGAAGTTGGCATTGAAGGACAAGCTCAGGAAAATAAAGAAGGAGGAGGAGAGATGGTACCAAAATACTTGGCAAAGTTCACTCAATGTCAATATGAGCTTGGAAGTGCTGGTGTGACCGTAGCAGATGATGACTTGGTGAGCCTAGCACTTCTACGTCTTCCCAAGTGTTGGCATAGTTATTAGGGCTCTGTCAATGGGAGGGAGAAGTTACCATATTGGGAGCGACTTTGGTCGGATTTGGTACAAAAAGAATTTAGGCAGAATACCAGGGATGGATCATCATCCAAGCCTAATGACGAGGAAGATTGTGCTTTGGTCGGTAAGGCAAAGAAGGCCAAGGGAAAGAAATCCCAAGGCGAAGCGGGCAAGAAAGACTTGTCCAAGATCAAATGTTTTCACTGTCACAAGCATGGGCACTATGCTACAAATTGTCCATAAAAGAAGAAAAGGAAGAAGGAGCCTGGAGTTGCAGCGGGTGAAGCATTGGCTTCATAGTTCGAGTGTGATTTTACTCTCATTGCATGCATGGCCAACACTATAATGGGATGCATGTGATATCTAGACAACAGTGCCTCATTCCATATGACGGGGAATAGAGATCTCTTAAGTGACTTGGAGGAGAAGGACCTCCAACATAGCATAGAGTTTGGAGATGACGAGAGGTATAGCGCTACTGGCATAGGTATTGTTACCTTTCAGAGTGAGAATGGCTCCCATCTCATACTAGTAGATGTTTTGTATGTTCTAGCCCTAAAGAAGGATCTTGTCTCTGTAGCGGTATTGGAAAATTGCGGTTATGAAGTGATGTTTAGAAAAGGAAAAGTTATCCTTAAACACATAGCCATGAAACAGGTGAAGCAGATCAATTCTAGAGTCGAGAACCTGTATGCTCTCGAGGTTGAGGATGCATGCAAGGCTTTGAGGAGCAAAGAAGTGGTTAATGACTTGGTGGTTGAGAGGGAGAAATTATCTCTCAACATGCAGCCTCAGAAGCAGTCTCGGAAGGTTGTGGAGAAGTCACAATTGGAGAAGCAGAGAGGAGATCGATTGGAAGAGTCCATTCTAGTAGATACCTCTAGGAGGGGGAAGTTTTGATCCAGATGGATAGAGGGAGTAAATGCAACTATACCTCTAGGTGTGAGGTGGGGCGATGTGTAGAATTAATCCCAAGGAGAAATTTGGGTAGCATTCATTGAGATGGTGTGTCTCATGGATCAAACCTGGCTACGGGGAGCCCATAATACATAGTAGCAGGAAGGATCAGTTAGATTGATGCAATCAGATGTCAGGAAGACAAAAATAATAGTGACATGTGTCGGATACTGGAGCCCAGATCAAAGTTGGCAGTAGTGCAGAGTGCATGGATGCAGATGTCTGCAACGCAGAGAGTCCAGTAGACATGTGCAGTAGGATCCAGTAGTCAGAAGGCTCTAATGACATATGCATTATATTGATTCAGTTGTTTGGAGGCTATTTAGTTTCAAAAGAGTTGCATGTGCGAACAACACTAGGAAGTGTTACATGCAGAACATTCCAAAGGTACCGGATTTGGACAAATTGATTCCTTTCTTGTTGAGAGGGAGTGTTGAAATTTGCAACAAGAAACAGTGAAATTGGCATCCAGAAACAACATGACAACACACACACTAGTGTGGGATCACAAGTCACACAGTGATGGGTCCTAGTGATACATTAGTGTGTAAGCCAATTTATTAAATAAATTGGAAATGCATCTAATTTAATTTTCCCTTAACTAAATTGGACAATAAATTGTAATCTTATCTCATAATCATGTGTAATAGTTAACTGAGTGTGATAGACTTAGTTAGCTCGTGAAATTTGAGTTGAGGGTGGTTGGTGAGGCATGTAGAGTGATTCTATTTGTTTTAAAGTCCAATTTGCAGTTAGTGTATTAGTTTAATGCATGAGAAATCAGTTAACTCAATTAAGTGAGTTAGAGTCAGTCTAACTAGTTATAACTGACTGTTGTACTAGTGAGAGGTCAAGTGAATTAAATCAAATTTAATTCACATGCAGTGATATGTCAAGTGACGGATGATTTATTATTAATAGCTGCATGCATGTCAGTTCTGATGAAGACCCACTTGAGACAGAGGTTAATGGGATGTTAACTATCAGTTGTGTTTTTAGAAAACTGCCCAGATGTAGTTATATCACCATAGGATTTCCCATGATGTATTGTGCAATCAAGGAAGGTTGAATTTCCTATTTAATAGGGATTAATTTCCTAGGGATTGTGTGAGCAAGGCAGGTTGAGTAGAGGCAGGAAATTGGCTAAGTGTTGGTTGATTTTGTCTGGATCAGCGTGAGACAGTTGGTAGAGTGCAACAGACTCTTATGAGAAGAGTGAATTGTATTGTTTCATGATTCCTTGGTTCATTATACAATAGAGATAGAGGGGTTTTGAGCAGCAAGCTTTCCCCAGGAAAAATATTTGTGTTGTGTGATTGATTTGCTTCTTTCTCTTACTTGGTGTGATTGCGCAATCATGTTTATTTTCCACAAATATTGTAGAAGGATTCATTATCTTGTTTTAGTATATTGCATGATCGGATTGAATCCATTGGTATACATATTATTTGTATAATTTCTACACTACTGTAATGTGCCTCCTAGATAAGCTTGGCACACTCGCTTGAAGGAACATAAAGGTGGCCAAGGTAGCACAATAGTGCATTATGGAGGTGGAAGTCTAGAACTCACTTTCCTACCATCAACATCTGGTATGTAGCAACATATTCCAAGTTAATGTTGTATAATTGTGGCCACCCAGAGTTCTCGTGCAAACAAGAGTAAATAATTATGGTTAGCACCACAACTGGGGGCCAATTCAGGCAGTTTATGAGATGATTGGTGGTGTTCTTCTTGTATTTGATGTTCAAATGGAATAGTTGCAAGTATGTGGATCATTTCTAATGGTGATCATTTTGTAACTTCCCTTTGTGTCTGCATAAATTAGAGAGGGTTGTGGTCAATGTGGATGATCATCACCTTCCTTAGAATATATTGCTTCCATTTTTGGTTGTTATGAAACCGACTCACAGAATAGAAGAAAATATAGATCAACGACTTAGAAATCAACCTCAGGGGGAAACCTCCTTTACATTACATAAATGAACAATTCTTGGATGATACAAATGACAAAACCTCCTTTTTATATATAGGAGTCCATGGGGTCACAATATAATCCTAGCCGACCTAACAATAATAATGTAAGGGCACAACAATAACAATATGGCCTTTTATGGGGCACAATAATAACAATATGGGGATTACAGGGGTACAAAAATAACAACAAGGAGGCTACACTAACAACAATAAGGGACTACACTAGTAATATAGGGACCTAACATGCCCCTCTCCTTCAAAAAGGTGTTGTCCTCAATGCTTGAGTAGTTCTAGATGCTTTTGTATAAAATTTTCATCCTCCCATGTGGAATCTCTGAGTGGGTAAGTTCTTCCACTTGATGAGATACTCTGAAATTGATCGATTTCGTAGCTGTCGTGTTCTTGTTTCCATGACTGCTTCAGGGTCCAGTATGATTTTTCCTTCCTCATCAAGTTCTGGCAATATTGTTTGAACTGGAATTTTGTCACTTATAACCTTCTTTAAGCATGAAACATGGAAAGTTGGGTGCACTCGGGAAGATGCAGGAAGCTCCAATTTGTATGCCATAGTACCAATATTTTGTAACACCTTGTACAGACCATAGTACTTTGGCTATAATGTATTATCCTTATTAGCTTGTTTGAGGGACATTTGTTTGTATGGTTGTAGTCGTAAAAATACCTAGTCACCTACATCAAAACTTCTCTTGTTGCGATGTTGATCTGCATGTTGTTTCATTTGATTTTGTGCCAAATTTAGGTTATCCTTTAAGAGTTGGAGAACTTGTTGTTGATGCTTGATATGATATTCCACTGCTTGAACCTTAGAATTTTCTCTTAAAGATGATGTGATGGACGGTGGATGATATCCATAAAGTGCCATAAATGGGGTCATTATTGCTGCAGTGTGGAAGGACATGTTATACCACTATTCAACCAAAGGTAACCACTTGACCCATTGTGTTTGTTTACCAGATACAAAGCAACGAAGATATCCTTCCAAACATTTGTTCACTATATCAGTTTTCCCATCAGATTGAGGATGATAAGTGATCTGAATATGTATGTTAGTTTTGTTGTGCTAATTACACGTTCATATTTATAAATTTATTTAATGATCTTATGCTTGATGTACATGTTTCCTTGTTGCTTATGTGTGTCAAACAAGTAATAAAACTGAGTTTTTATGAGTGAATTCAAGAGCCTAAAGTATGAATTAAAAATTTTCAACAACAAAAACATATAGAACAACAAACCATCACAATTGATCCATGAAAATAGAGTTTTGATGAAGGAGTTCACCCCTACCGGGCTACATCTCCTTGGTCCAACTTCCATGGCTTGGGCCTCTATATTAGCTTAATAGTGAAAAAATTGCTATTTAAATGCATCAAATTCTCCTGAAACATACTCTAATGAGTTCAGAATGTCAAAATCTATCAGAAATGACTATTCATTTACTCAATTTGGCCTTCAGCTGCTCTAGGCATGGCCTTCTTTCCTGGTGGCCTTAGGCTTCAAAATTCTTCAAAGTGACAAAAACACCTGAAGAATTGCTCCTTTGCCTCTGCAACCTGTTCCAATGTGTTCAGAGCATGCCAACCTGCTAGGAATGAATTTTCTTGAGCCAAAATTGGTTGAAAATTTCTCAAGATATGGCCTATTCAATTTATCCCTATATTCCTCCTCCAAATTTGGAGAAGATTCCAGATAACCCCTCCAAAACAGCAGGCCCGCCGAAAATGGAGGAACTGTCGAAAAATTTGCTAAGTTAAACTGCAGTTAATTAAGACTAAACTGCAGATTAATGTGGATAAGTGTGATTAGCGCGATAAGTGGGTTTAAACAAATCATGGTTTAATTAAAGCATAATCAAGTTTATGGGTTAATAAACCCCGATTAACAATAATTCTCGCGCAAATTTCTGTTGGCTCCGCCTTCAGTTATGGTGGCTTGGTCGCATGGGAGGGGGCTGACCCGCGAGGCTGGTCCCCTCTAAACCCTCGCTGGTCGAATCAATTGAAAAAAAATATGTGTTGAGCGCATATACTATTAAGTTCTACTGTGATGGTCTACTGGTAAAGCACTTGGTTATGGGGGGGGAGGTCACATGTTCGACCCGACCAATTTCACCTTCTCAAACCAAACTGGTGAATCCTATTGTGACACTTGTCATAGTGCCACTAGGCATAAACTGAAGAATATTCCTTGAATATACCTGGAGTGCTGACTGGGCTGCCATGTCATCAACCTGTCACTGTTCTGCATTTTTTTTAAATTGCCTGTTCTGAACGACGATTAGCAGGCTATAACTTCTTCATCTGAAGTCGGTTTTCGACGAAATGAGTTGCATTGGATTCCCAACGATGGGCCAGTCACTGTCGTTCATTTTCCAATCAATTCTGAGCAATTTCATTTTTGAGCTAAATACTAAGCCTCTGATCAATAAGATGAGCTATGAGCTACTTGAGTACCCAAACAAGAAAATATTTTTGTCCAAAAATTTTTAGTGAAAATGGGATCTCTATCACTTACAATAATATTTGGGTTTCCATGTAGATTTTGAATTGTTTCCATAAATGTAGTAGCAACTGTACTCGCTTTAAATGGATAAGATAATGCACAAAAGTGTGCATACTTGGTAAGTCTATAAACTACCACCATGATGAAACTCTTTCCTTTGGACTTAGGTAAACCTGTGATAAAATCCATTGAAACCTCCTCCTAATGTTGACTTGGAATGGATAAAGATTGTAGCAGACTTGGGGTCTTAATTGTCTCAACTTTATTTTGTTGGAAAACCAAAAATTCCACCACAAACTTTTGAATATCAGATTTAAGGTCATCCCAAAAAAATTATTTCTTTGCCCTATGGTAAGTTTTTAAAAATCCTGAGTGTCCTCCTCAGGGAGAGGTGTGCAATTCCAAAAGAATATTTTGTTTTAGTTGGGAATTCTTACAAATATATAAGCGATCTTTGTACCATAAGGAATCAATTTTCCAACTAAATGTATTAGATGTACTAGGATCTTGCTGCAACTTTTGAATGAGTGTCCACACTTTTTCGTCATTCTTCCATTCCCCCCTTGCTTCGGTTATCCAATCTGGTTGGATAATAGAAATGGCACAAAGAAATGCTTCCACATCCTCATCCTTTCTTGAGAGTGCATCTACAATAACATTTAGCTTCCTTTTTTTGAATATGATTTCAAAGTCATAACCCAACATCCTTGTGACCCATTTTTGTTACTCTTCTGAAGATAGTCTTTGTTCCAAAAAGTATTTAAGACTATCATGATCAGTTTTTACCTTGAAGTGTCTTCCCATTAGGTAAGGTCGCCATTTCTTCAGTGCATGTAGTATTGCCAACATTTCCTTCTCATAAATAGCTTTCTGTAAATACTTCCTTTGATTGGACAGGTTTCAAAAGCAATGAGTCTCCCTTATTGCATTAAAACAACACCAATTCCATTTCTTGAGGCATCACATTCAAAAATAATGGTTTTTGTGAAGTCTAGCATAGCTAAGACCGGTACTTGGCACATTGCCTCTTTAAGATGTTCAAAGGCCCTAGTTTCTTCAGGAGTCCATGAAAATGCATCTTTATTCAATAATGTTGTTAGAGGTGCTACTATTCTCCCATCATTCTTAACAAACATGCGATAATACCCTGTTAACCCGAAAAATCTTCACAACTGCTTTATGGTAGTGGGGAATTTACATTCCTTAATGGCTTTAATTTTGTTAGGTTCTACCTTAAAACCCTCCTGAGATACAATACAACCCAGATATTCCACCCCTTGTACTCCAAAGAAACAATTTGAGGTTTTTGCATATAAGTGTTTCTCCTCCAATAGTTTGAGCACCCTCTCAACATGTTGAATATGATCCTTCCAAGACCTATTGTATATTAGTATATCATCCCTCAAAAAATACTAACATAAATTTTCTAAGGAAGGGTTTGAAAATGGAATTCATCAACCTTTGAAATGTAGAAGGTGCATTGGTAAGGCCAAAAGGCGGACCAAAAATTCATAATGACCCTCATGAATTTGAAATGTTGTTTTCAGAATGTCTTTAGTCTTCATTCTAATTTGATGATATCCTGAACATAGATCCAAATTGGTGAAATAAATTGCTCCATGTAATTCATCTAATAATTCATCAATCATAGGAATGGTAAATTTATCTTTAATGGTGATCTTATTGAGCTCCTTATAATCCGGACACATGCACCATGATCCATCCTTCTTGTGCATCAATACTATTGGAGCAGAGAAAGAACTTTGACTAGGTTGAATTATACCAGCCTCTAGCATTTTTACAATCATACGTTCAATTTTGCTCTTTTGGACATAAGGATATCTATAAGGCCTGATGTTTGGAGGAACACTTCCTGGAATCAAATGAATAACATGATCATGATCATGAATATGTGGGAGTCCTTTGGGAGTTTCAAACACCTTGGAATGATTGTCCAAGATTTTTTGGATATATGGAGAAATAAATGATTTTTATGTTGGAACTTTTATTGATCATAATTGTGCAATTACGCATCATTGTTCTTTCTTCAGAAACTTTGTCATGAAATTAGAGCTTATTATCTTTCCCAGCTTCCCCGCGATACCCTGTAATTCAAATTCCTTTCCTTTCGAAAAAAAATTCAAGAAAAATTCTGAAAATTAAAAGCTACTGTCCCCAAATATTGTAACCATTGTACTCCTAGTACAACATCAACACCACCCATTGGAATGGAAAGCATTGGAATATTCAATACATATTCCCCTGTGGTTAGCTTGATATTATGGCACTTCCAGAGAAATTTATAGTTCCTCCATTTGCAATCATCACTTGACACTCTGGTACCGGGTATAGGAAGCAATTCAATTCATTAGCTACCTCACAATGAATAAAATTATGAGTACTACATGAATCAATCAACGCTATTACATTTTTCTTCTTGATATGTCCTTCTATCTTGAAAGTTTTAGGAGTGGTAATTCCTGCCAATGCATTACAGGATATGGTCGGATTCATTTATTCTTTCTCTAGGGTTGGTTCCTGGTGTATATCCTCTTCTTTTTAAGTTTCTTGTTCATTTTCTTCCTCCTCTTCACAATCTATGTAAAATAATTTCTTCTCAGCACACTTATGACCTTTAGCGTATTTGTTATCACAACTGTAGCAAAGCCATTTTTCTCTTTTTTCTTCCAATTGTTGTGGTGTCAACCTTGTAGGTTTTGGAATTCTACGAGTAGCAATGCTTCCATCTTTATAGTTGTGAATGGTAGGCTTCCTTGTCACCATAATTTTGCTTTCAATTTTTCTTGCCAACCTGAATGCCTTGTCCAATGAATCAAGTTCCCAAAGGCGAACCACATGTTGGATTTTATCCTTTAAAGTCCTATGAAGACATCAATATAGTGTTCCTCTGGAATATCAGTTACCCTTATATTCAATTTTTGGAAGTCCTCATTGTGCTCCACCATTGAACCCTTTTGTTTGAGATTCATCAATTGGTTAAAGAAGGTGTTGCTCTTTGTATCCTCATAACGTGCTATCATTTCCTTTGTAAAAATTGACCAAGTGACAATTGTTTTATGAGAGAAAAGGCATCGATACCATACAAATGTATTGTGTTATAAATATAAAGTTGCAATGTGTAACTTTTGTGTGTTTTTCACATTTTGGAGATCAAAGTATTGCTCCATCTGTAGTATCCATGTTACGCGATCCTTGTCATCAAACTTCCTCATATCGATCTCTGGAATATTATGGGTCTTCAATTCAACATTAGAGTCTATGAAATCACGATTAACATTTATTATGTTCTAATCATGAGTTTCCTCTACTACCTTTTCTCCATTAGGAATCTTTTCTTGTAGCAACTTTGCCAAACCTTCCTTCAAACCTTCCATGTCTTTCTCCAAATCTTCCATGCTGCATTTTATACCATCAATCTTAGCTTCCATGCCATTCTTCAAACCATCGATCTTAACTTCCATGCCATTCTTCAAACCATCTATCTTAGCTTCCACGCCATTCATCTAAGCTTCCATTCCTTTCTTCAAACCATCCATTTTAGCTTTAATTTAATTTTTGGTTACTTTTTGCGAGAGCGACATTTGTTGCACGTGGTCTCGTAATTTTGATATATAATGTTTCACTTCTTCCTCTTCATGTGTCATAGTAGAGTTTTCTGAGGGCTTAATAGGTGTGGAATGAATTTTGGGAGGAATTATAGAACCCAACACTGATATATATGCTTCAATATGCCCTCGGGATCACTTCAAACTAATTTTCCAAACAAAAGTTATGCAATTTTAAAAAAAAGATACACACCTTTTTCTTGCTTTTGAGAAGCTCGATATTGAAACTGATGTATCTCTATGATTTTAGATCCCCAATATTTGGGCTTTGGTCCTGTAGTAGCCTTATGAGTCTTCTTTTCAATGCCATGAGTCCCACCTGATTTGGATTCTTCAAGGAAAAGTTATGCCCAATATCCCACAATGACCTAATTATGGACTGGTTCAGTAGAGCGAACTTGTATGATGTGTCACATGTCACAGTTTCCTCTTTTCATCTCTGAATTCGATACACAAGAAGTTATAGTTTGTGCAATTTCAACCACTTTTTACATAATTCGAATCTGATGCTCATAGAGAAAGTTATGACGATTTTTCCAAGGTCACCTCTTTGAGATGAAATTCGAGAGCTTGCAAAAACCCTAAATTCCTCAGATCACATCTCTGAAAATATAGCTAACCAAGATATGAAATTTTTACACAAAGTTTCTTAGAATTTCAGCTCAAATGAGTTTTTTTTCAGCATCTGAAACTTCGTAGAAAAAAATTATAGCGAAAATTAAAAGACAACCTATTTATAACAGCGAAACCCTAGAATCCAAAACTTTAATACCAAATTTTATGAAACCAGCTCAAAAAATAGAAGAAAAAATATATCAACAACTTAGAAATAAACCTCTTTAAGGGGGAAACCTCCTTTAAATTACATAAATGAACAATTATTAGATGATATAAATGACAAAACCTCCTTTCTATATGTTAGTGTCAGTCTGGTCAAACTGCCATCAGTGATCAAATTTACTCTTTTGCATTTGCATGTTAGGAGTCCCATACCATAAATTTTCATCATTCCATTCGGTCATGGATTCATTGATGGTAGTGGTTTTTCATCAGTTTTCCCTCATGTGTAACTTGTTGATTCTCCTCTCTATGGTCTTCAGTCATGAGTCACTTTCACTTTGTAATTCATATTATTAGGTCATAGGGTTGGTCTCATTAGGTTCTAGGGTCCCATCATGGTCAAATTAATGAGTCAAATGTCAATAAATATCAACAAGGTCATGGGGAGGTTAAATAAACTCAAATCCACAGTACCTGGAAAGATCAAAGAATTGTTTAATCAAGCTTGATGTAATTTGCACCTCAAAACCATGTTTTGAGGTGAAAACATGATACTTAGCTTTTATTATCATTTATTATGTAATTTTATGTCTTCATATGTAATAAGTTCCACTTCAAAAGCTACTATCTCCACCAAGCTACTTCCCTGCTTTTCAAAGGTGTTTTCCACAACATTTTAAGTATAAAATCATGCTCTAAGTATGTCCATCAGAAAGAGCCCGGAAATAGCTTTCCAATGGTATATTACACTCTCAAAACTGACTCCTGGAATGAAAAATATGCCTAAGTGAAACAAAAAGTCCCCAATACCCTAACCTTACCCCTTTTCCCATTTATCCCTTGAACTTTATTTCATAAAAGTTTAAAATTTTTCTTTATAAACCCCCCTTTTTCCCTATCCGATTGTATAATCGCATTGCAAAAGTCTTTTTGACCCATAAAACTCCGATGCAATTAAATAAGCTCCTTCTCCGATCTAATCGCAACATTGAATTACATAGTTGCGATTGACCCCACCTGATTACATCTGGACCATTGATCTTCCCAGCGATCCGATGGCCCATATTCGATCGCAGCGCTCCCAACTCTTAACTCCGCTCCTTTGATTTTCTTTGATGCGATTGACCCCCGCCGATTTACATCTCCACCGTTGATCCGCCTATCCGATCGGATGGCTCACAAGTCATCGCACCATCGTAATCGACGATTTTTCATAAGTCTAAAACCCACTCTACTCCTTCGCCGATATGGCGATTGCGATTGGTTGGGTCCCACCATAAAGCCTTCTGCTTTTTCAAAAGGAAGAGGGTCTTTTCTTGTGTAAAGCGGAAAAAATTAATTTATATGAGTTTCCAAAGGATTTCCCCCATTCCTCATTTCATCACATCGGCCTTTCCATCACATCGCAATCTCCCAGCGGTCCTATAACTTCCCTCTCCACTCCCCTTTCGATCTTCCGATTGCAATCTACCCCCGGGTCCCACGTTGAGTTTCTTCTGCCCTTTGCAATGAAAAGGGTTTTTTCCTTTGTAAAGAACAAAAAAACATTTTTTGTTTTTGTTTTTGTTTTCAAAGGATATATATCGTAGGACATTGTTTTTTATTACCCCCGCTCCATTGTATTACTCCTTCGCTCCATCACAATCGCATTTCTTCACTGTGTGTTAAACCCTCTCTCTTCCCTGTCCCGATTTGCGATTGCGATCATCCTCGGTCCCACTAAGCCCTCCTCTCTTTTCAACACAAAATTATTTTTTCCTTTGTAAAAGCGCTCACCCATTTTTATTCATTTTGAAAGAGGATTTAACCCATTACCCCTTCGGATTATCCTTTTGTCCCTATTGTATTTATTCCAATCGCATCGCAAGTTTTATGCCTTGTTCCAATATACCTACCCCTCTCTCGCTCCGATCCCCGATTGTGATTGCGATTGTCCCTTTCCTCTTATACACTAATCGCAATCGCAAGTTTCCATTGCATCCCTCCCTTGTGTGATACTCCTTCCCCTCTTCCGATTGCGATTGCGATTCGGGCCCACCTCCTTTTCCTTCGTTCTTTTTATTCAAAATGAGACTTTTCTTCATCAAAAGGCATAATTTCAGTTTTATTGGTTTCAAAGGCTTTTTCTTCAAAAAGTTGGTTATTCTTCAAAGGATAAAAACAGAGAAAATAGTAAAGGTCGAGAGCCAAATACAGACATAGAATCATCGCGGTTTCTTCAGTAACGATTTAAAAGGGATTGGTTCTACAAGTTTCTTCTTCTCATTTATTGGATATAACAGCAAATCCTTAAGATGTTCAAAATGTATTGTTGCTCCTTCTTTTCAAGGGCAGATCGTTGGTTTGTTTCCTATGTTTAGATTTCAGTCAAACAACTCCCTTTTTCTGTAGATCTACTTCCCTCGATTTCTATCTATTTAATGTAATTTTCAATCATTTGTAAAGCAGTCAGTAAGGAGAATAAAGTGTGGAATAGTTTTGAAATCTTAGAGGACTCTCTACGCTCCATTGTAACAGTTTGACAAGGAATTCATAAAGATATGCAGCTCTGATTTCTGGGATTCTTGTGGTATGGATTTTAGCATTGTTCTTTCCTTTGTGTTCATTTGTTAATTGTTATGTTTTCCATTCATTCATTCATATCTCTGGTTGAATGTTTTCAAGATAGATAGGTAGAATCCATTGTATAATGCTCTGCCTTGGGAAATCATTCAATATTTGATGTTTGCTGCTGTTTGAAAAGGATCCATCTCCTATGCCCTTTTAAGCTTCTCACCAGTCTTACCATCCCATCATTATTTAAACTTAATTGTTAAAGTTCCTACCTACCTTGCCCCATGAAATATCTGGTATCTTTGATTTAATTCCCCAGTTTCAAACTGCCCCATCTGTTCCACATAACCTCGATAATTTATAAAAAAAGCATTTCCAATTATTATACCTAGCCTAAAATCAGTTTATTCTTATATTTCATTGAATATTTTTCTTGGAGAGAGCCCTCTCCTGACCTTGTAGGGCTAGCTACAAGGCTGAGCGTGGTTTGAGGTTACCCTGATTTGCCTTCTTTCAGCCTAAGGTTCAAATTAGGTGCTAACACTATATATAGGAGTCCATGGGGTCACAATATAATCCTAGTCGACCTAACAATAATAATGTAAGGGAACAAAAATAACAATATGGCCTTTTATGGGGCTCAATAATAACAATATGGGCACTACATGGGTACAAAAATAACAATAAAGGGGCTACACTAACAACAATAAGGGACTACACTAGTAATATAGGGACCTAACATTGGCATACCAGCACGATGGAGTATATCTCTTTATCATAGGTGGGGTATCTTCGAACAATATCAGAGAATGTTTCACTGTGATAGCCCATCAGTTGTCCTTGTTTAGTGAGGACCGCACCAATAGCATATTCAGAGGCATCTATCTCAATCTCAATGGTTGTTGCAAGTCATTAGGGTGAGGATTGGTGTAGAGCAAAGACGATGTTTCAAATCATTGAATGTCTTTTTTGTGACTCAAACCAAACAAATGTTGATTTTTCCCCTCCCTTGGTCACTTAACTTAAGGGATGAGCGATATAAGAGAACCCCAACACAAATATTCTATAGAAGTTAGCAATGCCTAAGAAGCTATGAAGCTTTGGTAGTGTCATCAGGGCTAGCCAATCCTGAATAACTTGGATGTTAGTGAGATTCACATGGCCACCTCACTCTTCAATAATGTAGCCTTGTTATTGGACCTTGTTCATGCTGAAGGAGCATTTTTCCAAGTTAGCACATAGCTTGTGCCACCATATAGTGTGAAGGACTTGTTGAATATGATCCAAATGTTCTATTTAAATCTTGTTGAAGATGAGGATGTCATCCAGATATACAACCATAAAATAATTGGTGAAAGGCTACAAGATATCATCTATCAAACTCATGAAAGTTGTTGGTCCATTCGTCAAACCAAACGACATGACTAACCAATCAAAATACCCTTCTTGGAATGGAAAGAAATCTTCCATGCATGGGTTAGTTTTATTGGGACTTGGTGGTAGCCAAACTTCAAATCAATCTTACTGAAGCACTTGGCCCCCTTGAGTTGGTTAATAAGGTCGTAAATTATGGGAATATAGTATCGGTTCCTGATTGTAATTTATTTCAGGGCATGGTAATCAATGCATAGTCACAAGGTCCCATCTTTCTTCTACACGAGTATAATTAGGCTTCCACGGGATGAGGAACTTGGTTGGATGTGCCTTCTTGGAGAAAATCTTGGAATTAGCACTTGGTTTTCTCATTTTCCATAAGAGAGCGACGATAGATTGGATCTTTGGCTAGAGGTGCACCAGGGGTCAAATTGATTGAATGTTTGACCTAATAGTGCAGAGGTACCCCAATAGGTGAGGAGAAGATGTCTTTGTATTCTTCCACAACCTTGTCCACTTGCTTATGTTGCATGGAGAGGCCTTGTGTGGAGGCCATGGATGTGGCCATAATCTTATCCTTACTTTGAGAGAAAATAAAGAAGAAGACATATGTCCTTGTCTGGGAGATGACCATATTGCATTACGTAGCATAGATCAAAGAAATGGCAATAGGTGGAGCTACATCTCGTATCATGTATAGTTGTCTACCCAAAGTAATAATAACACTATAAGCTCTAGAATAATATCCAAGATGACACCTTAACAAGTATGGCTGGCCTAAAATAACATCACAAACTTCAAGGAGAGAAATATTGCACAATACCTCATCCTTGAAGGGATCAATGTCATAGGGCAGGTGACACTGTTAGGTGACCTGGAGATATCACCCTTGGAAAAGCCACTCAATGGTGTATGGTTGTGGGTGTGGTGTTTTTGACATGTCCAAACATTTTAAAACCTATGCTAAGATGAAGTTCTTTTGAATTATGTTATCGACAATGAAATGTAGTGGAGCACCCTTCATCTACATCCATGAGTGAAAGAGGCACTCACCTTCCTCCAGATCTTCGGGCTCACTTTGTTGGGCATTGGTGGTGGCAACAAAGGCACTAGGTTTAGCATAAGTGATTTGCTTCTCCATGTATAGGTTTGATTCAGAGTTGAAACCTGCATTTGACTATAAGGCTTTTAGCTCAGCCAATAATGATTGTCTTATGTGACATTCATTGGTGTTATGATAGGATCTCCTGTGGAACTCATGCCACTTTCCCGTGTATTTCTTCGTATTCCAATTATCTTTATTTGTTTTTGGATTAGATGGGTTGTCTTTGGGTGGTCCACCCCGACTCTTTCCTTTCTTCCGTGATTTGGGGATGCCCTTGCCCTACTTCTATTGTGAGGGATTTGCAAATCCAAAGTCTCACTTAATATGTTTAAATTTTTGCTCGATTTTGACAACATATCGGTATGTTGTGATAAGTGAGGAGATTCACAAAAAGTCCATTTTTGTCTGGATGTATTTGTGTAGAAAACCACAATACTTGAGCATCAAATGTCACTTGCAGTCTTTGATACCTAGCTTGGTGTGCAAGCTATGGAAGATATTTGTGAACTCTAGCAATTTTTGGTCCCTCTATTATTGTAGTGTGTTCCATCTTGTGTATTGGTCTTTGTAGCTTACAATGGGGTAATATTTTTCCTTAATAACATCCCTAAAGGAGCCCCAAGTGAGTGTGATTGTAAATAGTGTGGATTCATCCATGGCCTTTTACTCACAGCAAGTATCCCACCAATCCTTGACATGGGGGGCAGCCTTAAGGAGTGCAAAGGTAATATTTTTTCTATTGGGAAAATTATGGACCAAAAAATATCCTTTTATCATATTTAGCCATTTGTTTAAAGCATCCACATCCATCTTCCCTTCAAAAATAGAAAGATCAAAATCAAATTGTACCTTGAAGGGAGTGGCACCTCTAAAGTGGCCACTTGATGAAGATGCATTTCCTATTGGAATTTGTTGAAGGAACTAGGAAAAATTATCCATATCCATCATCTCGTTCCTTTTTTGCACGAGGGCTTCCTCGAGCAACAGTTTAATAGGATCTCTTGCTCCCTCATCCTTCTTTTCTTCCACCATAGGAGGTCATCGGGGTCATTGAGGATGGTCTTGCGAGGGCTCAAGAAGTTTGAGTCCCAACTCCTTATACCCCGACCTTGTTGAGGACATGCATAGAAAAATAGATAAAGAGCAAATTGCTTCGATACCACTGATCCATATTTATAAAGGGAAAAAATGAAATACATATTTATAACCAAAACATATAGATACAATGAAACTTGACTTCTATCAATAAATGGAAAGTGTCAAAACTGTAAAAATGTGGAATGAAAAAAAACTTGCTCAAATGTGGTAGCTTATCTATGAGGAGATGTGACGGTTACGCGCCTTCGCCAAAGTGAGCTACAATGAGGCCTAAAGGCCCTTTTTAACATCAAAAGTAATGATGAAACTCTAAACATCCAAAAACCTAACCTTAGGAGATGAAACGCCTAAAGGCTTGTGGGCCCCTATAATAGCCCTGGTTAAAAATCCATGTAACAAAATTAATAAAGGAAAAATAAGACAAAGGTCATGCAATGCATATTCCAAACTGAATATTGGGAAAAAGCATAGTGATGGGGATCACTTGTGATTAATAAATGGTTGTGGAAATTTGTAAAGACATTGAGGCAATAATTGACATTTAATTATGGAAATAAAGGAAAATAGGAGAAAAGGAAGGTGAAAGGTCACATGATTGCATGTGATAAAAATTGAAGGAAAATAGAGGAAAATGAAGAAAATAGAGGCCTCAAGAATAAAAAGGCTTATGATGATCAATTCACAACTTTTCTTAGTTGAAGCTTTTTGTCAGTTTAGTCTTGGCACTCAGTCTATTCTCTCTCACTCGTGCTCTTGCACATTTGAAGTTTCTCGGAGCATTGTGGCATACTTTGGGTTTGGAGAAAGAAGACAAAGGGAAAGTAGGAAAGCATAAGGGGACAGTGGGATCAACAACTACAACAGGTTTACTTTGTAGGTACTGAGTTGCATGTATGATTTCCTTACTAGTTTTCGCATGCTTGGCATATGCATGTGGTTATTTGGTTATGATCTGTCATTGGCATGTAGGATTGCCTAAATTGATAGTGGTTTTTCCTAGCCTTGCCATTACTTGGATAATCATGGTGTTGTGGTTTTTACCATTTGTTTTATGATTGGTGCTCATGTTCCTTATTGCTGTGGGTTGAGTTATTAGTTTTTGGAGCCTTGGATGGACAAAAACTATGGAAGCCCTAGCCACTACAAGGAAAAGACCCTCTAGCAGAGGTTATAACGAAGGTTTTTAGTGTTATAAAATTGGCCAAAATTGTCAAAAAAACATTTTCTACAACATCTGTTTTTGTTAGCGGAGGTTTTGGCGGAGCTTCTAACGAAATTTCAACACAGTTAAAAAATTGGGTGGCTGGAGGTTATTACGGATGCTTTTCTCATCGGTGCGCTAATCAGGTTCCAACACACCGGGGCATTGTACCGTGAATGCACCGGTACTGCAAACCTACCACGCACTGGGACGAAAAACAAATTTCGAATGCCCCGAGGCGTTTAGCAACGACCTGGTGCGTGTTAGCCAGACAGTCACACCGAGTCGGTAGAAGGTGCATGCACTATGTTGTTAAGGTGTAAAACTGCATCGGGCGCCTTGTAGGTGATAAAACACATCAGGCCATCAAGTTATAAAAATGCACCGACATGTTAAAGGAAAACCACACCGATGCATGCAACACCTATCAGACTGCCCAGGTGGTAGTCGTCGATAAAGATCACCAGAAGTTCTAATTGGTATTGGTATTTGTGCGGTGCCCATAGGTCATAGAAACACAGTATCACACAAACGCATTGAGCATTATAATTGGTATTGGTATTTGTGCGGTGCCCATAGGTTGTAGAAACGCACCGGTGCACATTAGCATACAAACGCACCGGTGCACAGTAACTAACAAACACTTGTGTTCATTTTGTATTTTTAGAAACATCGACTTGTGATAGTGCAATTATTGTGATTTTTAAAAATTCATTATTCATCAAAATACAACACATATCTTATAATAGAATTCATATCAATTAAATTTTTATTAGTGCCTTTGAATGTGATGTTTGGATTAATTTGTTATATCATATCATCAGATTTCACATCTCTTCATTATAATATTTAATCATCCATATATTTAATCAGTGGTGTAACATTTCACAGTGACAATGGAGAATGTAATAGAATAAATTAAAGCATATTTTATTATATATATATGAACAATACACTCTTTGTCATACAAAATGGGACAATTATTGGTATCCCTGTGTCTTTCAATTGGGACACTATGTCCATTACATTAAACAAAATGTCTGATTTCACAGACAAATATTTCAAAAAATACAACGCCTTGCTTTGATATCCAAACATATTAATCATCATTCTTTGCTTGAACTGTTGTCACTGCTCGAGCTACTTCCATGACTTGGGGTTATTTTGAGGAATATTTTTTTCACATTGTTGTTTGTTTTCTTCTTCTTCAACTTCCATCTACAAACATAAAAATAAACTGTAATTAGTGTATATACATTGGCAAGAATAATGAAAATTGCAATATTAAATAATATACATCGATGTAAATTGAAAAGAAATGTACCATAGTAAGAATTGACTCTTGAACTATAAACATTCTTTCAAAACCAAATTTCATGCCATCTCTTGACAATTCATTTGTTGGCGCAGTTCCATACTTTGTTTCCTGCAAGTTTGATATCCCATAAAAAATCATATATTTAATATAAGATATTTTTTTGTTCTATTAATTATAGACGAAGCTAAGTAAAACAAGATTAATAGATGCTTACAAATTCCACAATTAATTTCTGATATGCCAACATATACTGACAACCCATATTTAACCCAATGTCAATCAAGTCGCCTGATGGTTCTTCTTTGTATGTTAGCACCTGTTTGAAGACATTCAATGATGATTGTTGTAAAAGAACTTAAAATATACAAAAATGAAATCTAGTTAAGTTGTTATAAGGATGTAACAATTACTCACAAACTTATATATCAACCCTTTTCTTCCTTGTTGTCCCGTTTTATGTGCTGAATGGGTTCCATTTTATTTTATTTTCTGCAAGAAAATACTTGAAAATTAATATTTAATGCTAGATTGTTTGTTTATTGTACCTAATCGAAAAATTCAATGATTACATATTACATTTTAAGCACGTTGTTGTTTAGATGGCTCCTCGCGCGATGAAATTATGTCCATTTCTTTGACCATCTCGTTGTACACCTTTTTGGACATTCCTACTGGCATGTTTCTGATATCAACTCATTCATCCTTTGATATTTTCATAATCTTCCTGAAAATGTAACAGGACAATAAACTATTTAATTTTTATGTTGATACATGAAAAGTAAATATAACAAAAGTGATATTTATAAATGATTTCTTTCTAGTAATATACACATATAATTATATAAAAACATTTAAAGGAATATTACTTTTATTTCCTTCTTTTTTGTTGTTGTACGTTTTTGCTATTAAAAGTCTGATATGTCTCATTAACCAATTCTCTGGAAACTCATCCTGTAGTTTAGATAAAATTTTGTTCTTGGAATCATTGTATTGATTTTTGTATTGTAAGTGGAAAGAACGTCTATACATTCGTTCCACTAGATCCCTCAAAACTTTGTAAAAGTTTCCCCCCTTTCGTTAACCTCTAGCACCACTCTAGATGAGCTAAGAAGCAATTCATTTTTATTTGCATGTTCTATTTTTTTTCTTTTCTTAGAACAACATTCATTTTCTTCGTTGATGGTCCATGTAGAACATTAAACATATGTGAGTTAATAGATTGTTTGAAACATGTTATCTAAGTATATTATTAATGAAAATTAAAAAAAGAAACTCATATTGGATCAATAGTATTTTTTCATTCACTTGATTCATCTTTCTGTAGTTTTTGCATCAAGCTTTTACGCTCTTTTGGTCTTAGATCATAAATAATTTTATCGAGCTTCATCATTTTGTGGCTCTATATGATACACAATAAACAATACATATTAGTTAAACTTACATATTGTTCAAAAATAATAATTTTTGTAAAGAATTTACAAAAAACTTGTTTTTTTTGCTTTTCTCGATGTGCTATCAGTATTTTTGTTACTTGATCTCTTGTCATCCATTTCTTTATCAATAAGAAACCTGTGCCATACTATTCATTAATATATTTTATAAATAAACCACATACTTTTCCAGTATAAAAAAAATCAAGAAAATGGTGTGCCTCTCAGAAGTATGCACCGAAGGTGGTGCGGTAGGTTCTTATAAACGCACCGCCAAAACAGTAGAAACACCGTACGATGATCTCTGTTAACAAGGAGACCCGGTGCATTATATGTTAACTGGTGCACCGATTAACACAGACATAAATTAATAAAAAAATGTTTTTTATGAAATAGTACGTGCACGGTGCGCTATAATAAAATACTGCACCAATGCGTTATTTTACATAGGGCACTTCGATTTAAAAAAATATGTTTTTAAATTGTTTTTATGAAACAATACGTGCATGGTGCGCTATAATAAAATAACGCACCAATGCGCTATTTTACACAAGGCGCACCAATTAAAAAAAATCTTTTTTTTTTTAAAATTCATGCAAGGGCTGACATGGATTGGGATCTGACTCTGCAAGTCGTCTCGCCTGTTAGATGTCATATATATATATATATATATACATACAAACACTATAAATCTAAAATGAAAATCCCTAATTCTGAAGTAACAGAAACATGAATAAGCAAGGGTAGAAACAAAAATAAATAAGGGTTTAGCGTCACACACACACACACACACATGTATATATATATATATATATATATATATATATATATATATATATATATATATATATATATATATATATATATATATATATAATGAAAATCCCTAATTCTGAAGTAACAGAAACAGGTAGAAGCAAGGTTAGAAATAAAAAGAAATAAGGGTTTAGCGTAAGAATGGATTTTTTTGTTTTTTATGAACAGTAAAATTTAAAATTTTTACTAACCATGTATTAAATCAAAGAGAAACTGTAAAAAAAACAATTATTATAGTAAAATTTAACATTTTTACTATACTATAGGGTTTAAATCACCAATGTTTGAAATTCTGATTCTCTGAATAGTGCTTCTGTTTGAAAGTATTTCACTTCTCCACAGTGCTCTCGTGCTCTCTTGCTCCACGTGTGTCTCGTGCAAATCTCTCCCTGATTTTTTTTTGCAAAAATAATGAAATAATGAATAGTTTTTACTATTTAAAGTTTTTTTTTTTTTTTTTTTAATATGAAATTAGATTTCCGAAAATAATTTTTCGCCCATTTTTCAATTTACCGTTTTTTTTCACTTAAAAAAAATAAAGTTGCGTTTTTTTTTTATTTGCGGTTATTCGGTGCATTTGTTATCGAACTTCAGTAGTGCGTCAATTAATAACACAACACTGGTGTTCAGTAACTAAAATGCACCGGGGTGGTTAACCGTACATTAGCACCGATAACAATAAGTCCATTTTTAGGGCACCGAAATTACTTTTAGGTATTTACACCAAAATTTATTGTTGATCTTGCTCAAATGCAGGGAGAAAATATCATAATTATATCGAATGGAAAATTCTTTAAAATCCAGCTCATTCCATAATATTTCTCAAAGTCCATCGCAAAGTTCTCCCTATCCATCTCAAGACGTAATATTTACGTCATATTTTATTTATATTTTCATTATCTAATTGAATTTTTTTTTTTATCCATGTCAATCAGTTGAAGAAAATTAATGCATACAAATTTGTAGGTTCATGCAAATTCAGAATCAAGTTCATATGCACAAAATATTCAAACATCTCCAAAACTTCAGAAGCTCTTATCAGGAGCAACATACCACAAGGCGCATTTGGTAGATGAAAATGGATAGCCGCCTCACCCTGCCAATTGTAACATTGCATCTTCTAGCCACAATCCTGGGACAATGATGGTAATAATAAATTTTTGGTATATTAATGTAATTATTTCAACATTAAACCAATTAATCATGCATTGTCGACGTGCTTACTAATTGATATCGTAGATTTTGTACTAATCATGTTAAAATATATTTTTTGAAATTATTAGGATTCTAGTGATGATGAGAGACCTACCTACCATCTTCTGTTGCACCCCATGACAATGTCAAATCGAGAGAAGGCTGAATTAAGAGAAAAACTCGGAGAGGAATGATACCAAGAATGGTTAAATCAACCACCTATTCAATTCCCACTACGTCCAAATTCACCAATTAGGAATGACTACAACAATAGTAGTTCTTCACAAGCTGGCAATGGAGGTAATCAAATAGAGGTTGGTATGGATGATTAATTAAGGGATACGACTGCCATGGAGACAATGTTGTTAGATGCATTCCAGAATGATGATCAACTAGGGGATGATGCTCATATCGCTGATACCTTTTTTGAAAGCCTTAAATTTGCTTCCACCACCCCTCTCTTTGGACCTAGAGGTCAGTCAAATTCTACCCAACTGAGGACAACAATGTTATTGTACAACTTGAAATCAAAGTTTGGCTTGCCGAATGCATGTTTCATGGAAATTTTGAGGTAATTGACCATCATGTCCTCCCTTATATTTTGAGAAATATAATCACACAATGAACATTATAAATGGTTAATTTTATGAACGTTAATAAATATATTGGCATCAATGTACATTTAATATTGTCCATGATCACCAACTATAGGTTATTCAAAGATAAGGTTCTTTCGAGTGATAATGTCTTGCCCGGTAGCTGCGAAGAGGTAAAGAAATTGTTGAAAATGTTGGGTGTTGAGTACATATCATATCATACATGTCCAAATGATTTTATTCTATATCGAGGAGAATATGCAGACAAAGATATATGTTTGAAATGTGGGCATGACATGTATGATAAATAAAAAAATAAGGGCAAATCACATGGTCCTCCTTTTAAGATATTGAGGCACATGCCTATAATCCCAAGGATTCAAAGGCTCTTTCGTTGCAAAGAATTAGCGATGTTGTAGGGATGGCATGCCTCACACAAAAGTGAGTTGGGAGTTATGTGAATCCCAATAGATTCAATAGCCATGAAGCATATAGAGGATACATGTCCCGAAAAATTTAAGGATGAAGTATGAAGTCTACGAATCAGCATAGCCATGGATGGCATCAACCCATATTCCCTCCAGAACACCAACTATTCTGTTTGGCCTGTAGTAATGATCAATAACGATATCCCCCCATGGTTGTTCGTGAAGAATGAACATCTTATGTTGGCTCTCATAGTCCATGGTAGAAGACAAGTGAAGAATATGGATGCCTACTTACAACCACTAGTAGATGAATTGAAGGAATTATGGGATGGGATAAATGTATACGATGTATCAAGACCCATCGTAGTAGAGAGGAGTTTTACATTGTATGGCATATGTTCTTACACGACACATGATTATCTAGGCTTAGGAGTTTGCTTTGGTAAATTACATGTTTATTGATTTGTTTATATACGTAACAATATTCTTTCGCATATTAGTATTTAATTCATTGTAATTGTTCTGATCTTCATGATATTATTTAACATGCCATGCATACATATTGTATACAATAATTTCGCTGGTCTTGTAACAAAAGGGTATTTTAGATGTAGATGTTGTGGACCTTATCTAAAAGCTAGATTGTCCAACGACCTACGAAAGCCAGTGTATGACTGCTCCAGGGTATTCCTCCCAGAAGAACACCCTTACAGAAGAGCAACATCCGCTTTCAATGGTAAACGAGAGAGAACCCAAAGGCCTCCAATAACGACACCAACTAAATGGCTTAGAGCATATGAGAGAGAGAAGAAGAAGGAGTTCATAGAAATGTTCGATTCAAATGGGGAGCCTATGTTAGATTCAAATGGGGAGCCTATGTTTGATGATCTAGAATTCTGCGACACATTGTTGAAAAATTTCCCATTGGGATGAAAATGAAATCTATCTTTTATAACCTCCCATTTTGGGAGCGTATTAAGATTACCCACTTATTAGATCCCATGCATATATTTAAAAATGTTTCATCTTCTTTATGGAGGCACATATCATCGAAACAAGGTGATACATTGGTTGTTAGAAAAGATCTTATTACTTCAAAAACTAAAAAGAAACATTCGCCAAGACGATTAGAAAGTACAGGATCAGAGGTAGGTGGCGTTGGTCCCTCTAATTCATGGTATTTCAAAGAAGGTGATGTCCCATGGATTTTAAAAAAAGATGGTATTTATTTGGAAAAGGAAGGTATAATGGGTATTAGGGTGCCATCTTCATACAGGTCTTCACTATGGCGCTGCTTCACTGTGGATGACCATTTGAATCTTCTAAGAGTACGTATAATGTCAAAAACATGATTTTATTATTTTTTATATTAATAAATTTTATCCCATGCAGGGATCATAAAACATAACTAATATTGTATATTATTGCATGTGTTTATAACTTTGCAGTGTCATTATCCTTTGTTCGTGTGTGGGTGTGTGAAACATGAATTCTCCCAAGACCTAAGACGTGCCATATTTAAACTATCTGCATTTGTATGTTGGATCATGTCAAAGGAGATTCATGTGGCTAGCATTCCACGGTGGCGTCAAGAGATAGTTGAGATTGTTTGTATGTTTGAGAAGGAAATGTCGATGAGTTTCATGGACTTGCAGGTTCATGTTCTAATCCACCTAGTAGATGAGGTTGAATTAGTTGGGGTGGTTTATTGTCGTTGGATGTTCTTCTTAGAGAGGTACATTAAGAAATTGAAAGTTTTTGCTCGAAAAGGGGCAAAACCCGAGGGGTCTATGATAGAGGGATACATATTGTATGCATCTTTCTATTATGCCAGTGAGTACATCAAGCAGATCGACAACAGACCAAGTGCGGTGATTTGGGACGATAAAAGGGATGAAGACAAAAGAGAAGGGGAGTTGCTCCAAACGAATGGAAAAAGGCGCTTGATAAAGAGTAAGCGACTTATAATTTTTCAAATTTACACAAATTGAATATTCATGTTTAAATTCGATATAATGTATATTTTGATATCATATGTATTATATGTCAGTTTGATTTCATCAACGAATGCATAAATTGAAGCAATCAATAAATTCGTTCTTTACAATTTCGAAGTGACACAACTGTGGGTCACATTGTACGAACAAAAGAGGATGAAATGGGATAGTGATAGGAAAGAATTCATATGGTTGAATGGTAGAAGTGTGCCTTATCTTGATCATTTAAAAGAAAATATGCTAAAAATATGCCCCAATAGTTGGGTTACTGACCAAGTCAAAGATAAATACGGTGCAACTGGTCATTTCCTGCGTGCTGAAGAGGATGCGCTAAACGTATGTAATGTTCTGAAATGGAAATCAACAACTTTTGCACCACTGAAATGTTCCTTTGTCAGAAATATGAACAAGGCTATGTCAGAGATGGACTGAGAGGGATTTTACCAGTTATTTCACCTCTAAAGAGAGGATGAGAACCGAAGGCTATCTGGCCCTTCCTCAGACTCTGCCTATAGCTATGCAAATATTTCTTCCTCGAGAAGATCTTGCTCAAAAGAGATGAACCACAGCAACACCTGGATTTCAATAATGAAAAACAGTGAAATAATACATCATAATGCATAAGAAGAGTGCATGGCTGATATATAAATTAGCAACAGCAAATAATATACAAATATTGAGGAAGATCCCTCTCAAGATAGCCTCAATCAAGAATATACATGTAAACTCAAGGCTACATTGCTACATATTGATGCCCTAGCCATGACTGCACAGTTACATGAGGAGACTGCAACACATAATATGGAAATATGATGATATATCATTAACAACTCAAGAAATTAGGGGGAGAAAGCTCTCAACCTTTGAAAATAACTAACTAACAATCCTTAGAAGGATTGGCAGCAATACATGTACAAAATGATAAAACAGAAAAATGTCAGAGTTGCAGTGTAGCTGCTGCAACTCAATAATAATACATGAATGGAGAAGGGAAAGAATGTTGCAAACAATATAGCAACCTCCTCCAATGATATTCTAAGCGAAAGGCTGGCCCTTTCACTGAATATTACACTCTCTGATTCCCCCGGTGAATCCTCCTACAAATGCCCTCTGAAAATGACTCTGTAAGAGGGAGTGGCTGCGCTAGGGATGAGATGAAACACTTGGCCTTAAGCCAAAATTTGAATTAAAGCTCCGGAAATGTCCTTTGCTGATTTCTTAAAGAAAGAAGAAACTCCTCTTCAAAACTAGCTCAGGAAATGGTGGGATGGTGATCCCTCACTGCTACCTCCAACAACTCCAATGAATCTGCCCAACATAAATGCTGTAGCTGAAAGAGATGGCTTTGGCCTCAAGCCTGGATGTGAGGAAGATGAAGAACAACTCCTCCAAGGCTTCCCAATGAAGGAGAGAAGACTTCTAAACAAAAATCTCCCTTGTGCTAAGCAACACAAGCTATCTCAGTTGAACAACTGAGAGAGCTACAAAATCGAATTCTCAATCATGAAAATGAACAATGGCTCTCCTTCACCTTTTTATGCAAGGAATGCTTCCTTTCCATGGACCCCACCCATTAGGGTTTCTCTCATCCTCTAATTTCCCTCCTTTCCAAACTACACAATCTTCTTGAGCAAGCTTCTCCTCTTAGCCATGTTGTTGACTTGGTCAACCATGGTCTAGTTAACTTGCTTTTGGCCCTTTTCACACTAGGGAATGCCAAATTTAGCCACTTAAGTGACTCTTTGCACCTTAGGAGAGTTTATTTTGCTGCTACATGGGCTCCCTTACCCATTTTATTCCTTTTATTATCATAAAAGCAAAATTAATGTTCTAATTACCTTATAGAGAAATTTGGAACATTACAGTCCTCCCCTCCCAAAACTTGCTTGTCCTAAAGCAAGGGAAAGGATGAACTGAAAAAAAAGTCCTCCACTCAAGGCATGGAGTCTGAAATATCCTCCTGTAGATCCTCCATCCCCCAAGCAATCAACCAAGCAAAATTAGTCACCCTCCAACTAGGCAACTCCTGAAAGTACTCCTCCACCTTCTGCTCATGAGAAATAGGTGGGCTGAATTTATGAACTTGGTAAGCTTCATAGCCTACCCCACAATGTCCTCTTCTCAACTTATGATAAGTGTGGAGTGAAAGCTGAACTTGGGCTGCAATAGTGTTTCCTTCAAGAGGCAAGATGAAGTCTAGATCCCCTAGGATCTCTTATCCAACGCTGCAAATTAAGCTGGCCCAAATCATCTCATATGTGATGAGTTGGAATTCATCATCATATGGAATCCAACCAATCATATGGCTCACCTCCAAGAGAAACCAATGTCTGAACATGGTGACCATATCATCTCCCATACTCTCCTTGGAGCATGTGCTGCAAAAAGAATGGAGGTCTCTCCTCCCAAAGGGCACATCCACCCTATGAGTTCCTCCCTCCTCATGATACACATGAGGCTGCTGCTGATATATGGATGATGTGAAATGGTCTTCAAGAGAGACCCAAGCCACCCCATCAAACATGTAAACCATGAAATTCCTCCTCCAAAAATTCAGACTCTCTAAATAGATCCTCCCACATGAAGGAAAGAGGTGAAGCCTGGCAATCATGGGCTACCCATTGTTTCCCATGAAACATACATCATGCAAAGTGAGGAGAGTCATACTCCCAATGGGCCTCTTCAACTCATGTCCCACTCTCCAAACAAAGCTCCCCATGTACCAAGAAAAATCTGCAATGCATGGAAGCAAAAACCAATAGAAGCAAGTTGTCGCATGACAACTGGAAAGTGGATCATTGTCCCACCAATGGGACCTGCGCAGTGCACTCCTTGCCTGCATCAAAATAGAAATTAACAAGTGCTCTCCCAGCCACTTGTTAGCTGCCACATTCATCTCAAAATATGTATGCATGAAAGTACAAAATGGTGTAATGGGTGTACACCAAAAATCATGTGGCTTTCCCCCACACTCCACTGCTAAAATAGCTATCATATTTGCTGCAATGAACCACAAGTACAACCAAAAATAATGTGCAAGAAAGGAAGACCCTCATTGATACAACTTGCTGATCATAAAATTAAGAGAGTGTAAATCATAAATAAAATGGTTACCTCCCTCTTCATGTACTTTGGTCTTTGAGCTGAAATGGCTCAAGTAGAAGTTCTCCCTTATTGTAACATAGTAGGGAAGTGGTTGTGCCAACCCTCTCTTCATCTTTTGGGCTATGCATATATCCATATGCTGATATGCAACTATTAAGATGCCCTCCCAAGTGGACTCCTCCATCAATGAAGAATATGCACGAAAATGCATGAAAGAAGAACCCATAAATACTGCATGTAGATCCCTCTTCTTGTGCTTGTGCAACCAAGCCAAGAAAGTCAAAATGTAGTAAGGAGTGCTCCCCTCCATTACTTCTTCATGCTCATCACCTACATGCCTCCAAATTACATCACTTGTGAAGTGGCTTTGAGAACACTCCAACAAGTAATCCAAGCCTTCAAGTGACAGCGCTGCTGGCCTTTGGAGTAGGGCCACTGTCATCTCAAAGCTCCCCTCTTTGACATGAATCTTGCCAAAGACTCCTCCCATAATGTTGCTACACATGTAGAGCCCCTCTCATGAAGAAGGTGTTGCTTGGGCATCCAATATCAAAGAGCAATCCCCTTGCACTATGCTAGTGCCTCCTCTTGCTCCCGCAACATTCAGACAAAATCTGAGCAACAAGAATGTTTTCTGCTCCTCCATACTCCCACCATACCAAATGTGAGATGGGAACATGACGAATAGTAAGAAGAATGCCATCCCATCATAATGAACCCATGCTCCCTTCTGCTCCATGGTGTAAGTATCTTGCCATCTCCTCTTCCTTCTCAAACCCCATGAAAAGGAATAGGTCACGTGTTGGCAAAACTCCCTCAAGAGTAATCAATGCAGCATGGCTTCTTGCTGCCCTGCATAATAGATCTGCAAGAGGCTCACCATCCTCTTGCCTCCCATACACATCCACTCAGCTCCTAGTGGATGCCTTCCAAAATTCTGCATCTTGGTATTCCTCCAATGAGGTCTACCATCTCCCCAAAACAGATCTCCATCCTTGCATTACATGGGGCATTGAAATGCAATCTCCTCCATGATACATGTCTCAAACCTCGACCTCATGTGTGGTGCATGAATCATCAAGGGTGTATGAGAATGATGGCACAACGCAGTGAAATTTTCTTCCTCAAGACAATCAACATGCAATAATGTACAATCCTCCATGATAGATAAAAACTCATGCATACCTTAGAGAGATTTGGAAGAATCTTGTGTTGCTGCAAGAGTCTCTTCCTCAAGTGTGTTGGCTGCCTCAATAGCTGAAGATGAAGGGTGCTCCTCCATGTCTATGACAATGCTGGTATGTGCCTCTTCAGCTGGTGGTAAGGGCTCCTCCCTCCTTTGGCCAAATATTCTGATCAAGATCTGGGAAAAATCAGCAAGAGTAGAAACCCTTGCATGTATCCCATGGCTGGACCACCAAGCCCTTGCTTCTCCCTCAAGGTGCAGTGCTACAATTGCTACAGCCTCTCTATCTACTACAGGATGTAGCAGGAAGAAAGCCTCTAGCTTCTTCACCCAAGCCTCTGCTGCACATGCAGGTGACCCATCAAAAGTAGATAATAGGAATCTATTGCCTTTCATCCTCCCATGACTATGGGGTCTTATTTCCTCTTTCTGCTCAACAAAGTGTGAAAAATATAGAGTCTCTTGGAAGACTCTAGGGTTTGCTCCATATTCAGCAAGATACTCACTTAGAATTTCGAATTCTAAGTGCTCTTCATTCTTTTGCTTTGCCTCTATGTGAGAATAGGAAGTGCATGGTCCTCCCTCTTCTCCTTCCTCTGTCTCCTCAACCTCCTTGGAGAGGTTGTTGCTGGATTTGAAAATTGATGAGATTAATCTCATCCTCTGCATCATTCTGGCCTCTTCTTCTCTGAAATTCGAACTTCACAGGCTGAGCCAAGTTCGAAGCTTCGATACCACTGTAATGTTTCGAAATGGAAATCAGCACCTTTTACACCACTGAAATGTTCCTTTGGTTGAAATATGAACAAGGCTACGTCAGAGATGGACTAAGAGGGCTTGTTAGGTCTCTGTAATTTAGTAGAGTGGCAAGACTAAACGCTGCAGAGACTACATCATAAAACCACTTTGGGATTCTAGGATCTAGCCCTCCTGAATCCATAGAGGGATCTCTCTATAAGTGCAAAGATTGATTTATATTTTAAGGTTTTAGTATGATATTAGGCTAGTTATTACGAACAAGGGTTTTTGTTTGTTTTTGGTTGGTTGGGTATGATATTTAATTGAGTGGAAAGTCCTGAAAAGGAAAGGGTTTCAAAGGTGTGGAGATGTGAATAATCAAAACAAGGTTCAGCTGATAGGATAGGTCTGAAACTGCACTTAATCCATTGGGCTATGGAGTCACAAAAGGTTTTAATTGCACAATATTTTCAAGAGTGGTCCATGGGGCAAGTGATCTATAACAAAGTGTATTTTTAGATAAAATGATGGAATGGAATATTAAAGTGTTGAGAACAAAGTAAAACTAACAACTCAATCAAGAATTAATTAACTCTGCTGAACAAGAAAAATCCTTTTTAAGTAATTGTTTTGAAGTAAACCAAAGGACAGGGCTAACCATAGACTTCTTTGGAAAAACTTGTACTAAAGCCAACTTATCAGACAAACAATCCAGTAATCCACATGACTACCTTCAGAAAGGATGAAAACATTTAAGAAAACAAAGTGTAGCTTAAGATCAAGTAAGATATCATTAAAATCTAGGCTTGGTTTCAGCATACGCTTAGGGAAACTTTCAAACAACCTTTGGAGAAAGAACTAGGAGACAGGGCAAACCATTAACTTTCCTAGTCCAACTCTACTTAGCATGTAATGAAAATATCATTCAAGAACAATGTTTAAATTTTAGACAGTAAGACATGGGCTCACCAACATTCCTTGACTATTTGGACTGTATTAAATCATTCTTAAATACACAATAGGAGGAAAACATGGTGATAAATCTTATCAGTGAGAGTAGGGTACTTCAAAGAGTAAATCCCAGCTCTATATTTGTTGTTCTTTATCAGAGAAAAATGGACAATTTTATGGAAAACATAAGAAGGAAAACAAGTACAATGAGAGGCACATCACCATTGGTATAGACCAGGATCCCATGAATCAGCTTGTATATTAATGTCAATCTAGTTACATAATTCAAGTCCAATGTTTCAGTACAACAACAACTTCTCTTCTCAGCCTAACTTCTTTGACTACAAACAATGCTTCAAAGCCTCTGAGAACTATTTAAATCAATAATCCAACAACCAACAACATCTCATCTTCTTCAGAAGTATTTATAGAAGAAAGAGGAGGTGGGATGAAAAATAAGATCTCTAGTTCAATTAATACAAGTTTTAATGCTTCTATGTCTTTGAGAGGCTCAATAGAGAATTTTTCTGATATTTTCTCTGTATTAATTGGTTTTCACTAAGTATTAACCTACTTGGCAGTTTCTGTTGACTTTAAAACTCTTTAGGCAGGTTGGAAATAACTTTGGCTGTCTTTAGGCAAAAATATTACTGACTGGGCAATAATTATGCCTTCATTTGATTTATTGAGGTTGCAGGTGGCACTTTGGTAGCTGAAGAGGATAAATAGCCTCTGATGTGGCAGTGGAGGCCTCCTTCTGATATTTTTCTTTTTTTTTTCCTTAAAACACTTTAATCTGTCTTTACTTTGTGTTTAGGCTTAATTAGCCTTGATCTTTGCTTCGGGTCTTCATTATATGATATTGTCTTTGTTTCTTTAAACCTTAGGATTAAAACTCTGATCTTCAGGCTTAGGCATTAATCCCTTTACTGCTAATTTCTTCATTACTGATACACTTTGTTGCTTGTTTACATGGGTGACTTTATGTAGTTGGAGGGTTTCTGTTAAACCCTGGATCATGTTCCAAATGATTTAAACGTGGATTTCGAGCCCTGCAGATCCTTTTCTTCATTGTCTTTAAGCCACAGAATCGTCATTCTAGGCTCATATGGTCACATGTCTATGACTGTGGAAAAACACAGAGCAACCACCATTAAATCCTACAAAAAACACAACAAATCGTTAAGAAAACCTGCGGATGTGGTAAAGACTGCTTTCAGAGGTTTAATGGAGGGGATGGAGCGCTTGAGGATGAGGAAATGCAACGGAAGAAGGGTTGAAACTTGGCAGAACAACTAACTAGGTGAAAAATGGAGTTTGGGCACGACAGCGAACAGGAACCGTTGGATTAGGATAATCAACGGTGGAGATCGTCCAATGAAAACATTTGGGAGAATGGATGAAAGGCAAACGAATGGGGTCGCGATCTAATGTAGGCAGTTCGATCTCAGAGATCGATGACTGAGATTTAAAAGTGAAAATGACGTTGGAGGAGGATGATGGTTTGGCAGAAAACCGACAATGGTTTTCGCGCGAGCTCTGGGGGGGTAGGCGGTATTCACAAAAACAACGCAATTCCATACACCTTTTGACACGTGTCCCTTTCAATACTACCCATATCGCGTAATTTTTTGGTGTTAATGTTTGGGCACAAAAATTGCGCGAAATGCAACGTAAGCTGTCAGATCGGAGGCGCTAGATCCAATGGCACAGGTTGAGCGTGATGGAGGGCAAGGTACAAGGTTCAAAGCTTTGGCGGGGTCCATGGTGTTGGCTTATCAGGTTTAATCTCGATCGTTAGATCTTTTTGATGGACGGTCGAGATTTGATAAAGGGGTGGAGTGTTTGAAAGGGAAAAGAGACAGCAAGATGGACGGGCGGAGGCATGAGTGCTCAAGGGCCGTTGATCTGTTTAGACCAATGGTCCAGATTCGTTTTAAAAATTATACGTCAGAAATGAAAAATAGAAGGAAAATTGGGTTGGAAAGGTTTTTTAAACCCTTTAGCGCCTGATTGTGGGGATTTTAGGACACATGAGGAAAGGGGCTAAAAGAAATAAGCCCTTGGGGGCTTAGGAACCTCATAGTGCAGAAAGGGTGTTTTTAAGCCAAAAACAAGGATTTTTAAGGCCAAGTAAGGGTTCCGGTAGGTGAAATGAAGGGATTTAAAACCAAATAAGGGGGAATAAAATGTTTTAAAGGGGGGTTTTGATGATTTAGAAGCCAAATGAAGGTTAATAGAGGGATTTTATGAAGGGAATAATGGGTGAAAATGGAAGTGTTGTGGGAGTGAAATGAAGAGGTAAATGGTGAAAAATGGAGTTTTTAGAAGCAGTTTCTTTGGTTAACAACAAGGTTCTTTAGGATTAAAGGGAAACAACAGTGAAGATTAACTCAAAGGGTAAAGATCATCATAAGACTTTGAGAACTAACAATTTGGACATGAAATTGTTTCTTGAAGGCTTAAAAAAGATTTAGCCACCATTTGATATGAAATTTTTTTATAGGTGGCTAACACTGGCTCCACATGGGGATGGAATCTTCTTGAAGGTGTCAAGAACTTCAGACAGCTTTCTCTGGAAGCTAATCAGTGCCTTGCACTTTGATAAGTTTTTTTATCAGTTGCTAACAAAAATGATTAGAACTTGTTATATCAGCAAAAAATATCTCCCAAACAATTGCCTACACAACCTACTTCCTAGCATTTTTTCCTCAACAGGTGCATTTGGAATTGCAAACCTTTTCATCAATCATTTTATTCTTTTATTGAAAACATAAAACTAGTCTAAGTCTACCCTTATTTCTCCATGAACTCAGTTTAAACAGTTGAGTTCATAAATTTCTCTACCTAACTACTATCTGTCAGGATTAAACTGTCTGACAGAATTTTATTCTCTAAATTCTAAAACAGGAAATTTAAAAGTAGCCAAACCAAGATTAAGCAGTTTGACTTGCTGCAGGTCTATGGCATAAAAACAAGCTGCACATAGACTAAAATTTGCAGAAAATTAAGGAAAAATTGTGAAGTCTTAAGATCTCAAAATTTAAAAACATCCTTCATTATTTCTTCAGCTCTTGTTTTAGTCTTGTTTGAGTTGTCTTCTTTTCTTTTCTGGTTCAGGATTTGAGCATGTTTGAACCTTGTTTCTTCTATCCTAATCTACCGTACTGATAAACCAAGATTATGCTGTTCGGCTAATTTGATTCACTAACCTATCAGTAGTAAATTGAAAAGCTAATTAGTCATGATTAGGTTGTATGACTAACTAGAAGTGTGTTTTAGGAGTGGCATTTGATCTTGCACACTTTCAGACTTTGTTTCTCTTTTTGGTATGGGGCTGTACCTTTTTTGTTTTCATTCTGCCCTCTTTTCTTTTTCTATTGTTTTTGTATTTTTCATTTTATAACTTTGAATGCAGTGATGGATATGATATTTATAATGAGGAAAAAATAAAAAAGCTTCAAACTGGTACAGTTAAAAAAAATAATGTTTGAGCATCCTGCCATTGACAGGTCCTCCAAAGAGTTCAGTTCCATTCACTTCCTGCAAGAAATAAGCATTGTTACCAGTAGTAGAATGAATGAGATAAGGGCCTAGCCATAAGTTATCAAATTTTCCATGTTTGCCCTTATCTTCTCTCCTGGAATCCCACTTCAAAACTTTATCACCAATGCTAAAATCACTGGCCTTGGTTTTTTTATCAAACAACTTCTTGATGTTTTCTTGCTTGTGTAGTGCTCTGTTGTAGGCTTCCTCTCTAGTTTGTTGAATATGTATAGTCTGATTGATTCTTCTTGTCATATCATTATCCTCAGACTGTACTTCTTGGATTAGCTTCATGATTGGCACTCCTAGACTGGTTGGAAAAATTGCATTTGCTCCATACACTAGTTGGTAGGGTGACATTCCAATTGATTTCTTAGGTGTTAATCTGTCAGCCCATAATGCATGTACTAGCTTTGTGTGCGATGATTTCTTATTGTCTTCCAGCAACTTTTTGATTATATTCACCAAAATTTTGTTTGAGATTTCTGCCAACCCATTACCTTGAGGGTAATAAGTAGTAGAATGGCCCAATGTAATCTGATATTTATGACAGAATTCAACCATATTTTTGGATCCAAATGCAGTAGCATTGTTAATGATAATCTTCCTAGGACAACCAAATCTAGATAGGATATGATTTTCAAGGAATTTTATGATAATAGAGTCATTGGTTTGCCTAGAAGGGATGGCTTCTATCCATTTGGTAAAATAGTCTGTTGCAGTGAGGGTCCATCTATGTTGGGTAGATGAGGCTGGATGGATTTCCCCAATGAAGTCTAAACCCCATTGTTGAAAAGGAGCTTCAACAATGATTGGATGCAAGGGTAAGGGAAGCAATTTCCTTTTGCCTTCAAAGAGTTGGCATTTGTGATAGGCAATAATCATTTTGTGGACATCTTGAAAGAGGGTGGGCCAATAGTAACTAGCTCTAAGGATTTATTGACAGTTGTCTTCTAATAGAGGTGGCCTCCACATTCTCCTTCATGTAATTCATGCTTGATCTTATCTGCATCATTCTCAGACAAACATTTAAGCAATAATCCACTAGTATTTTTCCAATATAGACATTTATCCAAAATGCAGTAATTAATTAACAACTTTTAGCTTTAAAAATATTGCCTTTGTTTTAGACAAACCAGGAGGTGTATTTAAATTGAGCAAAACATATAAAATATCAACATACCAAGATGAAAACAAAAAATGATCTTCAATAATGGGAGTTGAAAACTCCTTCTGTTCATCTAATGCATATATCATGTTTGTATCAAGAGCTTCAAAATTAGATTCAGCCATTAATCTTGCTAGTCCTTGGCCCTTTATGAGCTTAGTGGGCTTGATTTCTAAATCATATTCAAGTATCATAGCAATCCACTTTCCACTTTTGCCATCTGGATCTTGGGTTAGAATGTCTTTTACAACTGAATTTGACACAAATGCAATTATGTGGGAATGTAAAATGTAAACTCTGAAGTCTTTTAAGGCTTTGACTAAGGCAAAGGCTTGTTTTTCCATGATATTATACTTCAGAGGTGCATCTCTTAATGCCTTACTAAAGAATGAAATTGGTTGTTCTTGTCCCTTTAAACTCTTCTGTAATAGGACAACAACCACTGTGTGTTCTGATGCAAATGAAAAAAATGAAGAAATCCTTTGTAAAATCAGGACTAATGAGAACTAGTGTTTTGGTTAATGCTCGTTTTACCAGTTCAAATGATTTCTTTGCTTCTAAGGTCCATTTAACTCCTTCTTCTCTTTTAAGAATATTGGTCATGTTTCTAAGGAGTTCAGCTAGATTGGGTATGAACCTCCTTAAGAAATTAATCTTCCCAATGAAAGATTGAAGTTCCTTGATGTTTCTAGGATGGTTGATTTGAAATATACCATCAATCCTCTTTGGGTCTATCTTTATCCCTTCTTCTGATATGATGTGTCCAAGAAGTTTGCCTTCTTGGAGACCAAACATTGTTTTCTTTGGATTTAAAGATAACCCATATTTTCTGCATTTATCAAAGACTTTTCTCAAGTGTTCTAGATGTTCTTCATTTGTTTTGGAAAAAACAATGATATCATCAAGGTAAATAATGATGAAGAGGCCTAATTCTTCTGAGAATGCAATATCCATGGCTCTCTGAAATTTAGCACCAACATTCATTAAACCAAAGGGCATTTTCACATACATGAAAGTACCCCAAGGTGTAGTAAAGGCTGTTTTGATTTGATCATCAGGATGTACTAATATCTGGTTGTAACCTGAGAAGCCATCTAACAAAGAAAGTCTCCTAGAACCAACTACCTTCTGTAAAATATGATCCATTTTGGGCAAAGGGTAATTGTCTTTTAATGAGGCTCTGTTTAAGTTCCTAAAATCAATACAAAGCCTTATTTCTCCTGTTTTCTTCCTCACTGACACAATATTAGATACCCAATCTGAATATCTAACAGGGACTATAATTCCAACATTACATCTTCTTAATTTCTTTCTAAGCCAGGGGTAATTGAACGGGGTTTATTCTGCGCAATTTTTGTCTATAGGGCTTCTGGTTTTCTCTGAGGGGTATCTTATGCTGAATTATCTCTGTGTCATAGGACTTTAGATCCTCATAACTCCATGCAAATACATCAGAAAATTCTCTAAACAGCTCAATATATTTCGATTTGATGTGAGCTCGCAAGGTTTTAGACAGTTTGATCATTTTTGGCTTTTGTTCACTGCCTATGTTACATTCTTCTACTTCACTTTCAACAGGTTCCAGTTTTGGTTTTTTGGCAACATCATTGAAATCAAAGAATTTTTCTAATGGGACCAGTCCTTTTGGCAAGCTTTGAGTGTTAGATTGCAACATTTCTAAGTCTTATTTTTCTAAATCTACACTAATTTCTATGGTATGTTCAAGTTTATTAGATTACAGATTTATCTCAGCAACCTCTAGAGACTTTACCTCTTCATCAAGCAGATTTTCTTCAATAGGACAGTCATTTTCATAATATGAATGTGAACTTGATAGCTCAAATTCATTTCTGGACTATAAGAAATCTTCTATTTATTTATCTCCCTCAAACACTTGCTAGTATTTTTCATTTTCTGGGACAACTGGTCTAAATTTGACTTGGGTGGTGCATTGTTTGGTTTCATAAGGTGTTAAACAAGTTCTAGCAGCAAAGGCTAAACCATTGGCAAGGACATTTTGGTTTCTTGGGACAAAGATAAGTTGGAATTCATCAAATGTTTTTAATAAGTCCATGACATCATTTCTATAGGCTCTAAGCCTGGGGTGTTTGGAACTATATTCCCCATTTACTTGCCTAATAATCAACTCTGAATCCCCATGAACCTTTATCCTTTTGGCCCCTAATTTCTTCAATAAGTGTAGGCCTAAAAGGAGGGCTTCGTACTCAGCTATGTTATTTGTACATTGAAATTTCAATTTGTATGATTTCCCTTCAGCATGATTGTTGTTTGTATTGTGAAGCCACACTCCTGCACCTGTGTTATTTCTAGTGCAAGACCCATCAAAATTCATACTCCAAAGAGGACTAGTTTCAGATTTACTAGTTTGACTACTATCCTCTTGATCTTGTGTGCTTTGAGATTGTTCTTGAAAGTCAACACTATGTTGGATTTGGTTTAGTTCCTCATGTTCTTCATTATGTTGAGGATTCTTCTCCTGAATCTCAAAGTTGACAACCAATGGATGACTGTTTTGTAGCCCTAGACCTATGATTTGTTTGCTGTGATTTTCTGATTTGGCAAACTGTCTTGATACTTCTATCTTGTCTTTCTCCTTTTCTGTGTTTGCCACTATGTTACTGTGAGGGGTGGCCACTAGGTCAGTTAAGGTTTCTTGCTCATTAAAAGTTTCATGATTGAAGAGAATAAATGAGTCAAGGTTTGTATGTACATAATAAAGAGGAGAGTTTTCTGGTCTCTCTTGGCTACTGACCATGTATTGCATGTGAGATTCCCTATAAAGTCTCCTAGTTTTATTAAAAACAGGGATGGTAGCATATGTCATATACATTTGCATTGTTCCTTGTAACTTAGCTCCCCATGATCTTGATAACATCATACCATATTTGGGGGGTACATCAGCCACTACAATATCCATCACTAAACACTTGGCTGGAATTTGTGCTAATTTTACAAAAAGGTCTTTGATCAAACCTAAACATTTCACTCTACTGGAGTCAAAGGAGTATAGATCTTTGTATGGTCTGGTGATTTCAAGGCCTAGACTTTCCATTACTACTTTGGGCATTAAGTTGTGGGAGGCCCCTGAGTCATGCATAACATTGTGTAAAATTTTTTCATGAATTTTCAAACTAACATAAAATGGAGGAACTGGCCCTTCTTGGTATCTACCTTCAATATTTGGACCAAATAAGAGCTCTGGTTGGTCATCATTGAGGTTGACAGTATCATTATTTTCTCCTATGTTGAAGGCTTTCAAAATTTGTGATCTATATACATCTTGGGTGACTAATTCAGTGAGGGGAACAGAGATTTTAATCTTGGCAATTTCCTGTTCCAAACTAAAAGGCATTTGATTTTTTACAATGTTTGTTTCAGCCTTGTTAATCACCATTTTATCAGCAAAATCAGCTTGTTGATTTCCTCTATTTACATTGGTCAAAATGGTTTTAATAGGAGCACTAGCTGAAGTGCTAACGCTGCTAAGGTCCGCACTTTGTTTTTCATTCATTTGAGTGCCTTTCTCTTTTTTTTTATTAGAATTTACAACCACTGTTGTTGAAGAGGTAAATCCCCTCTGCGAACAGAGGCGATCCCTACTAGCCCAGCAGGGGTCTAGCAACAAACAAACAATGCTATGACGCAAGCTCCTAGTTACGAATGGGAAGACTAGAAATAGAAGCCTACCTGGATTCCAACGCTATAATCTGAAGAAGAAGCGTCCCCGTCCTTCAGCCCTGGCAGATCACAATCCTTCCACGATCTCCGCGAATGAACACCTGCACATAGAAGAAACGAACAGATACAAGCATAGGAACCAGCATACGTAACTAAACATCGGTCAGAAAAGATATTACTCGCATTAACATGATGGAAAACGGAGTGGAACCATAATCATAGTCATCTATTAAAATGATAAACGAATAGAAGTTACAACCAAGTTCTGACGTCGCAGCCTCCTTCGAACGGGTCCCCGGTCGTCCACGTCTCGCAAAGCTCGCCAAGGAAAGGGAAAACCTCTCCAGAGTCTCGTGACAATGGTCTCCTTACTTGAGTCGGCCTTAAGGGAAAGAGAGGATTATTTACAGCACAAAGGCTCTTGGGAATATGGAGATACAAAGCTTAGGCACTTCAAGACTAGCTTGCCATGGATTTGAGCAGGCTTTTATAGATGGGGAAGGAGGGATTTGGGATCCCTATTATTATGGGATTGGCCCTATCAACAAGGAAGGTTCCATGAGAGGTGGCAAAACCACTTCCCTTCCATAGAACTCCCGCAGCCAAACCTCCCAACTCAAGATAGGCAATGGTTTGTGAGTTTGTTGGAACTCAACTTCCGCCATCTTTATTTAAAAAGCAGTCCCTAAATTGGGTGGCGCGACTACTGCTCTATGACAGAGCGCCAGTTGGCGCGACCTCTTTGCAGGATTTTCCCCATTGGCGCGAGTACTGAACTGTCTGCCCACGCCAATGCAAAAAGGGATGTTTTTCATGATTTTTGCAAGGAGATGTCTCAAGGGCAAATAAAGCTCATGCTTAGAGGAATGCATTGATGATGTTTTCAAGGCATGACAATGTTCACAGGTCACGAAATGGGTCCTCCATTGTGCGGGACGGGGAATGGTAGGGACGGTGACAAATTACTGTATAACAGATGCCCCCTAAAGTATGAGGCCTGAGAGAGAGAGGGGTGAAATGCTTTACGAGAACATGTTCAACTGAAGGCCCGCCGCCGGAAAACCTACGCAGAAAGATACAACTGATATCTCAAGTACACGATGTATAAGTGGTATGGACGCAGCCATCCGAAACAGAGTATGTTATAATCCGGATCCAGGGTATGGGCGCAACCATCCAACTAAGATCAAACAAATAGACTCAGGTATGGTCGCAGCCATCCAATCAATGAGTCATGTACATAATGATAATAATCCACAATCGCAGCCTGGATTACAACAGACACAATCCAGGGTCTTGCGCTCCATCTCGACCCAACGGAGTACAAGTTCAAGCATGTGAATATGTGAGCTGAAGTCGAACATGCAAGAACATCGCCTGATTACCAGCCAATGATGAAAGCTGTTAACAGACGTGAGAGGAACCACCAATAATGACAATGGCCCTCAAGGTACTACGGGTACAATCTACGGCGTGCGAATAAATGAGTTGACGTCGAACACCCGCATAATCACTCGATCGGAGGCCAATGATGTAAACCTCACGTCGAATGTGACGAACTTGCCATTGAGGCATGCAGGCTCCAAGGTACCATCAGGAGTCTCTAGACCAACTTCCTGGATAATGAGTTGAAGTCGACAGGAAGTGACCTTGATCGAAGGTGGGCCATAATGATTCCCACATCATCGACACGAGACGGAGGAACATAATGTTTTGTTGTGAATCAGGGCCTATATGAGAAACAGAGGAAGGTTGATATTCGCAGAGGCCAACTTCTCTTGAACATATAAACGGCACGACAATGGACTTGGCAGTATTTGACATCAACGGATCAAAGGTCATGGCGACGAGGCGGTGAACAGATGAGAGGTCAAAAGAGATTACCCAAACCCATGGAAGCAAAGTGAAGCAGCGAGATGAGATGTCCCCAACCCGACACGAATGCAGACAAGTGCCATGTTCAAGAGTGACATACTGCCGACGACAACGATGATGGTTCCATTTTTCCCCCACCATTTCTGGCGAGTACCCCAATTATTTTTGATAACAAGCTTGAAGGGGATAGCATATGCTTGTGATATAAGTCCGCCCTTCGGGCAAATCCATCCTAGTGCATTTAACGAGTCCTAGGAAGGAGAAACTCGGAGAACGTCATTTCGACGAAATCCAATGTCATCAGGGTTTAACGAGTCTGACAAAGGAAGAACTCGGCATCTTTTCATGTTTAGAGAGTTTGAAAAGACGGCGGAAAAGAAAACTCCACAGGTCCCTTTTCGTAAATAGTTCCCCAGATCCGAAAAGGTAGAAAACAATATCCGGGAAAACCTCCTAGTCGCGATAGGCTAGGGTATTCCTTTTTCGTAATCAATCCATCCCGGCCCGAAAAAGGGTTAAACTTATACCGGGTGAATGTCGATTCGTGTCCATTTTAACGAGATCGAAACGACAAGGGCCTCGGAAATCTTTTCATATTTAGAGAGTCAGAAAAGAGCTGAAAGATGACTCCAGAGTGACTTTTTCGTGTATTTACCGAGTCCGAAAAAGTATAAAATGCAACTCGTTTCCATCGTTTAAGTCGCAAAAACCTGCTGCTGCACATACCAAGCAAGCGTAAAATCCATTTTCGACATAACATATGCAAATATTTGATAAAAATAACTTTTTAAAACTCATTTAACGTCGAAAAAGTTATAAATATGTCAAATTGGTAAAAACAAAATTACTTTTACTATTTACCTTGGTAGAAAGCAACAGTGGTCCATTTGGAGCAGAAACTTTCGTCGACGATTGCGACCAATCCAGGCAACCATTCAGCTTCTCGTCTGTCACAGGTAAAAGGCGCTCCCATGCTCTACATTTTCATTCATTTTTTAATGGTTTTCCCTTAAGAATCAGTTCTATGAGGCCACTTTTAAAAAATTAGGGCTGCGCCCATTGGTGCGGGTATCGGGCACGGACCCGCGCCAATGAGCTCTTTTTTACAAAGGGCTCGCGCCACATGGCGCGACTGTTCGCAAAACAGCCGCGCCAGCGGCCGAACCTTAAATTTCACCCAAAATTTCGACATGTAGACCAAAATGCTTGGAATTTCAAGCTCACCAAAGATCTAACCAGGGGTTTTTGACCATGTGAATGCAGATAAACACTCAAAATGGCAATTGAATGGAAGGAACGAGAGCACGAAGAAGAGGATGAACAGGCCATGCAAAGCCAAGCTTGCATGAATGCACTTAGAGACTGTGGCTTGAAAAAGTTCTTCCTCACGCCATGTTTACGAGCTCAGCCCGAGCTCCTCCAATATCTAATCAACATCTGGGATGAAAACGAACAAGTGTTCAGGTTACGAGACCAGGTGTTAGAACTGGAGGTCACCGACGTTTATTTCATCACTGGATTGTCCCGCAGGGGTCCAATCCCTATACTGACTGGAAGCAGACCATCTGGGGAAAAGATGGAAGAAGTAATGGCACTGGTGTGCCGAGGGGCACAAACAGGATCAGGAAGCAAGAAGGTGGACATCCACACCATCCCTGATCTAGCACTGAGAGTAGTTCTCCATACCATTACGCGGGCTGCTGGGTCGCAGGCTCCGCACGAGGCCACGAAGACCCAACTCCTGCTGGCCTCAGAATGCATGGGTCCCTTACTGTTCAACTGGGCAGAAGCAGTAACTATCAATATGAAAAGGCAGCTCACAAGGTGCAAACAGGGAAAACTGAAACAGTTCGGTTATGGTTCCATCTTGGTATCATTCATTCTGGAACGCATACCAATCTTCCAGGGCCAAGGGGCCGCAGTGGCGAGTCCGATACCACGAGAGCCACGAATGGCTCGCTGGGCAGCACTGATGCCCAGATCTGGAGGTGGCCAACAGATGTCCTGGAGGCCAGAGTTTTTTAGGTGGTTACCGCGCCAGCTGATTGTCGTAGAAGACTGGCCCTATTCGGGAACTGACTTTACCGGGGACCCAGACCTCCCGCTACCAGAAGGAGATGACTGGGACGAGGAGCTGGGTAAGACCTCATATTTTTGATTTTATGTTTATATGTTTTTTTTTTGTAAATACACATTCGTCTTAACACAATTATATATGCATGCAGATGTGGGACCTGAGAGACCAGCCGGGATGTCTCCAATCTCCCGGAGGACCCAACTCACCCCTGAGATTCAGGGGGAAGGCACCGGAGGAGATGAACTGATCCAGAACCTCGAGGGAATCACCCACGGGATTCCAGACTATGCCCGGCTAGCAGACGTACCGATGGCATACCAGCGCCATACGGTGGGAGTCCCGAATCGGATCCACCGAATCCTGAGGCGCCTAGTGCGTGCAGTGACGTGCTATCATGAGCACCATGCGGATTAGTCCTTAGGATTTATACCACACCTATTTTTGAGAGACACAGCGTCTCCGGATGTACTAAGACGACTATGTATATTTTTTGAGTTTTATGTGACACACTCTATGTAAACATTTCGATATCTATATATATATCTATTTCTGGATGAGTCTTTCTTTACATATGATGATGATTTATAAATTGCACAAATGTCTATCTAATACCAAATTTTCTACTGCATCTGTTAATGTATTCAAATGCCTGGGTATATGATGATATGTAATGTAGTCAAAATTCCTTTCCAGTAATCGAATACGCAAATACAAACGTAAGATGGATGGGTTCCTTACCGAATAGTGTCCGTTCAGTTGTAACACTACAAGTTGTGAATCTAGGTACACGAGCAATTCACGGATACCAAGGTTTACTGCCTCGGTTAATAATTCCAACACGGCACTATATTCTGCGATATTGTTCGTGGTACGTCCTAAACACACCTTGCAGGTCAATCAACTCACCAGCAGGATCGTAGATTACCTAGGCTGCGGAAGACAGATTCCTGGTACTGCGGGAGGCACCATCCGCGAAACCAACAAATGGATGAATAGACATCTGCACAACCAGGAAGACCCGATCAGCAGAAAGATGTTTACAAAGCACACCACACCATGCACACAAATGACAATCACGCACCTATGTACACACACCACACCAAGAAATCAATTCAGGCATAGTATTTTTTAAGGTACAGCCCATTCCTGGGCTGCGCCAATGGAACTCCTTCGTAGTCTATAAGCTCGTAGGCCCCATTTTTCAAAACACGCTTTACTATATAGGGCTCGTGCCACATTGGCTGGAGCTTACCGGCTCCAAGCTTATCATGTGCCTGATCGTACAAGAGAACGAGGTCTCCTTCGATGAAAGAACGGGGAGAAATTGATTGATCAAAATGAGTTTTGACCCTCTTCTTTTGTGCTTCGATGATCAAAGCAGCTAGACGACGGGTTTCATCCAACCGTTCGAGATACAGAAGACGTTCTTCCTCAGGAGAAGTATCCGGTAAGAGCTCCACAGCTAATTTAAGCGAAGGAATTTCACATTCAACCGGCAAAGTAGCTTCCAGACCGTACACCAGTTGGAATGGTGTGAATCCAGTTGCACTTTTAGCAGATGTTCGGTACGCCCAGAGAGCTGAGAACAGTTGGAGATGCCAATTGGATTTATGAATCCCAACTGTTCGCTGAAGCATAGTGACCAAAACTTTGTTCACCGCTTCAACCTGACCATTCGCTTGAGGGTAGTATGGTGTTGAGCTGTCGTGACGCAGGCCCAACGCTGAAGTCAGCTCCGCCATCATGTAATCGCGGAAATGAGTACCGTGATTAGTGACGATAGCTTGAGGAACCCTGAATCGTGCAATAACATGGTTCAATAAAAATGAAGCAGCCGTTTTCCCGTCAGCAGCTAGTGTAGGCATCGTCTCGGCCCACTTAGTGAAGTAGTCGACGGCGACAATGATATACGCATGCCCCCCGGCCGAGTGAGGGTTACACGTCATAAAATCCACGCCCCATTTCGCAAAAGGGCCAACGGTAATAACGGGATGCAATGGCAATGGCGGCGCGCGCATCTTGCGCTGAAAAATCTGGCATGAATGACATTTTCGGACTGCAGTGATACAATCCTTGAATATAGAAGGCCAGAAATAACCTGCCCATAGAATCTTCTGGGCAGTAGCATACCCGAACATATGTCCGCCA